>JAOWBW010000474.1:1225055-1322660 GCA_026119855.1 Campanula takesimana | reverse complement strand
CTCAGCAAAAGATGATGTCTCGTTTCTTTCCCCCCGGTTCTCGAATTACGACCGGCTTGATTCCATTTGGATACGTAGGTAGCCTGACAGAGGTTCAGCCGTCCACCACCTGGTCACCTTCTTACATTCCTCTCCTTGATTTGGAACTCATGTTTCAGATCGGTTCTTTTCTTAATCAACGACCCTCCATGCCTTGCAAGAAACTTCACTGAGGGGCTACTGTAGTACCCAACCTGAAAATGAGTTATTAGGCATTCTAGAACTCACAGGGACCTCCCAGGTATTTACGAACTGCGCAGGACTTTTCCAGGATTTCCCGAAAAGCCCAGATAAAGAAGATATTGACGACCTGATCAGATGAATCCGCAAAGATAGACGTTATCTAATCATCCTCCAGAGTCCAGATTGATCAGAGCATTGGGAACCAGCCAGCCTCTTAGATCCGGCCGGGCAGCCAGTCAGGGAGGGCTGGCCGGCCACTCCTTTTTCGGGTCAGAAACCCTATAAATAGGTAACCTCAGTTCATAATTTCACACAATTCTCTCTCCCCGAGTTCTACAGTCTAAACTGCAGGCAGAACTCTCTCTCTCTACTAAGCCTTTCTAGTAGTCCCCGAGGTCCGGCGAATCCACGCAAGAGATTCGACTTCGTTCTTGTCAAGATTGGTGAGAATTATACATGTTTTCTTAGTTTAGATCTGATTTATGCTAGTTTCATTATGTTTTATGTTTATTTACATCTGATTCATAACGTGTTCTTCATATTCATGCTAGAATTCATAATATTCTCTATGACTAGGGTATCGATCTTCATGCTTATGTGTTATTTCATACATGTTTCATGATGTTCTTATTATATGTATATTGATTGAACATGCTAGATCTAATGTTTTAATCCCTGCTTATAATGCATAGCCGATGATGATCAACGAGATCTAGGAACTACTTCTAAACCTAACGTTAGGTAATTACTCCCATGATCAGTAATTCTCCAAGATGAATATGACGAATACACATTGATCATATCAATGGTATATCATATTCTCTAGGATGTGATCATCTTGTATGATTCTTTCTCCTCCCCCTTCATTATGCATGATCCCGCTTCTTCTCTCTATTCCGATTATGTGCGAACTACATCGACTTGATCTTCTCATCACAAGAGGAATGTAGACAATCTTTGGATCCGGTCTCAATCACTAACACACTACTAACACATTCATCATGATAGAAAGTCCGATCTATCGGCAATAGGAGTGATAACTTGATATTCTTCTCTTGTCGTAACTTGACCCCCGAACCCCCTTTGTTAGCTTTTTCTCAATGTTTTAGCTCGATAAAAAAAATGTGGTGACTGTTAATAAGTTAAATGACAACTTGAATATCCTAATCCCATAGAAAAGATAAAAGTAAGATAAATAAAAGAAAGACTTCCCGTGCGTCGCCCGCATTTTCGGAAAGGGGTATTCACAGTGGTCAAACTTTTAAATCAACTGATTTTATTATCATTATTTTTTGTCTCTGTCGCATCTGTCTTTTGTTTGAGACTTCATGTCTTTTGTATGTAATGTTGATAGACTCAATCTTCTATAACCAATTCAAATGGTTTGACTCGTATCTGTGTAGTTCCAGATCCAAGAGTTTTCAAAGCAATTGTACAATTTACGAGTAAAGTACCTTTTTGACCAGTACTCAACTATTTAATTTTTTACCATTTACTCACTAAAACATTTATTTTTCCCTTTGTATCCTTCAACTTTGCATTTTTTTGATTAAAACACCTACTTTTGTTTCATCGGTGTTAACTTGGCCGTTAAAACACGATGAGGTGGTAGTCAGACTTGGATAATTTCCTACTTGGAGTTGACTAAGCAAATAATTACCAAAAAAAAAGTAAGGAAAACTCACACATACACGCATATAGCATGTGAAGGAGTTTATCAGATTCCCCCCCCCCTACTAAAATCTCCAATTATCCCATCCAATTCGATTAACCCTAAATAACAATACATAAATCTCTATTTGTGAACTCTATTATAGTGTATGAAAGAGAGAAAGCGGCCACCAACGACATTGAAAAATCCAATAGTAATTCAAGGCAAAATAAAGTTAAAATTCACATGTTCTTGATGATATGAGGGATTTTTTTGTATTGTATTTTGAGTTTACTTTAAAATGTAAGGATGTAGACACCCCGCCTTGGACCTCTCATGTCCCGATTGCATACACGGTCTTTGTTTTCCTCTTTTCTGTTAACTATTGTTACTCTCCGTGATGGCCGGATGTGCACGCCTTTGGCCCCTTATATGGGAGGCGTGCGCCTCTCGTAGGGGGGGTCAAAGGCACACGCCTCCTGCTTCCAGAATCTTATATTTTGCCATTTTTCCCTCCTTTTTCTGATATGTAAGCCCTTTGGCCTTTACACCTTTGCTTTATCCGGGGAAAGGCCATCTTTGTGACCTCAAACACTCTCTCTACACCTATAAATACCCATTCATTACACCTTTAGAAGGGACCAAGGATTCTCTCTGCAAAAACTCCCTAAAACACAAAGTTCTTCAAGTTCCTTACTATAGGCAATTCGGTTCTTCCTCCTTCAAGCATAGGTATGTGTCCATCTTCTTCTTCTAAATCATTATTCTTGTTTTATTCACTTACTTTAATTTTCTAAAACAATTTCTTTAACTTATTTTCTTCATCTTTTCTAAAGTGTACGCAATCCCCATAAAAGGAACATGACCAAAAAGGCCACTTCACTATTGAAGTTTGGTCAAGGTTATCTTCCAACATTTTAATTTATACTTTAATTTCCCCTTTTGTTCTTAAAGTAATAGTTAGCATAAATTCACTTTGTATTTTCTCCTTTGCAATTCCCCTTTTTCTATTCAATGTAATATTTAGCATGATTAATAAAAGAAGGACTTTTCATATGTAGAACACCAAAGGTAGCAAGACCGGCATTAGCCGAGCGGAGTGGGTGTTTAAGTACTTCCCACTCCGTAACTTAACCCCCAAACCCGTCTCTTCCCGAATCTCTGGTTTTCGTAACAATAGGCTATTTCTTAGGTTTTCTTATTGTAGACACCCCATTTTGAACATTCATTCATAATTACACTTCTTCCGTGTCTCGCCTTTGATTTGGTTGAAACTCGTTAAGTTTGACATGACTCGTTAAGTTTCTGACTCACTCTGTTAGTTAGGGACCAAAATGAACATTAAAACTATTGCAGGAGGGCAATCTGTGATTCAGACAAAAGATGTCTCGTACGAGACATTGGATGTCTCGTACGAGACATCCCCCTCGACAGTCAGGTTTCAACAGAAATCCGTAAGAGGGAGAGGTTTTGCTGATCATTTGGCCGAATTTCCATGCGATGAAGCGAAGGGGGAAGACCTGCGATTCCCTGATGAGGACATCATGGCAATAGCAGAAAATAAGTGGCATTTATTTTTCGATGGCGCAGACAATAAACGGGATATGGTATTTGCATGTTATTAGTAGATCCCTCAGATTTATACACTCCACTCGCAATTCGCCTTGACTTCGAGGCCACTAACAACATTGCCTAGTATGAAGCTTGCATAACAGGGCTTGAAGCAGCCTTAGAAAAAATGTGACCAAACTAGAGGTGTACGGAGATTCATAGCTCATAATCTATCAGTCACTCAAAAGTGGAAGATACAAGATCCTACACTTCAGAAATACAACGACCATCTCCAAGACTTGGTCAAACAATTCAAAGAGGTGACCTTCTGTTATCTCCCTAGAGATAAGATCCACTTAGCAGACTCACTAGCCATGCTAGCATCGCTTGTAAAGATTCCCGAATGGACTGAAGTTAAAACATTCAAAGTCACGAGACGAATGATTCCCGCTTATCACTCGATCATAGACTTGCATGACTACAAGGAGGCGTGTGTTGGGAGTGGAGTCCTAAAACCAAAGGGGACAAGGAGGCAAACGAGTGTAAACCAAACAGGGATTGGGGAGATCAAAACGGAGGAGGAAAAACTGCACGGCAGAGCAGGCGGCGCCAGGGCCATACCAGGCGGGAGCCTGACCTTGGCAGTGAAGAACAGATTATGTGAAAGGAATTCAGGTGGCGCCTGGTCCCTACCAGGCGGGCGCCTGGTCTGAATTCGGGAAAGTGCTATTTTTTCTAGGTTTCTCACATGTATTTGGTTTAGGTCTCTGTTGTTAGTATATATAAGCATAAGTTCATCCATAATATTGTGTACCAAAAACGAGAGATAAAAGATATCAAGAGAGAGCACAAAATAGTGTGTAGGAGGGGACCGAGGGGCCTAGGAGAGCCATGTGGGCGATCCTATAACCCGGCTATAGTCATACTGTTTGTGTGTTCATGGGGAGAGATAATAATATGTAGGAGAGGGTTGTTCATGGGAGAGTACACATACTAGATCTGTGTGAGTGTATGTGTAAACTGTAACAATCAACATATTATTATAGTGATATCCTGGCTTGGGGCCTCCGGATGTATCCACGTGAGGGTGGTGAACCGGGTTAACAAATCATGGTATTCTTGTTCTTTCATATTATTATTTCTTGTGTTGATTTATTACTCCATATTGATGACTGCTAGTATGGGCTAGTGGATGTGTTGATCCCCCCAATCCCCAACAACTGGTATCAGAGCTTTGATTCGAGATCTAGGGGAGATCCAAGGTGAAGAAAGCGACAACAGATTTTCCTGCAGCGCACGTGCAGAATTTGTGCAATGCATGTGCAGGCTCGGTGGAGCGCACGTGTAGATTTTGTGCAGTGCAGATTCTTCGTGTGGAAGAAGTGCAGGGATCTGAGAACTTCTAGGTTTTATGGTTGAAGCAAGACACGTGCCAAATATGTTGATGATCGTGTGGAAAATCAGAAAGTATGAAAAGTTCGTTTGTTTCTTATGAGATCTGCAGAAATTCGAGGTGGAATTTGGAGATGCAGAGATCAGATCTGGAGGTGTTCAAGGGATCTTGGGGCAGTCAAGGAGGTTGGAGAAAAATATGAAAGAAAGGAGGAATGCATCAGGCACTTGCGTAAGCAACCAACAATGCAAAGGTGAGTGGTATAAGCCGTTTGACCACGTGAGAAGAGGAGGACTTCTCGCAAAACGACGGATGGGGGTTAGGAGGATGTTGTACTCTACCGACAACATGAATTTCATTCCGAGTGGGAGCAAGAGGCGTAAAGACCGGCCTATTGGTGTAAAAGGGAGAGACATCAATAAACGGTGTGTTAGGGTGGAAAGGTGACAATGTGTAGCTGATCCGCAAGCAGACAGTCACAAGTACCTAATAGAGAGCGAGAAAAGACCACAAGAAGACAATGCAAGAAGCAAGGTGTGTCCGAGTTTTATGGGGAGCATTGCAAGGGGAGTGGATCTAGGAGGGAGAAGGCGAAGTTAGTCTTGCAAATAAATCAAGGTAGAATTTGATTTGGGGAGGCAAGAAGGATCTAATATGGAGAGGTTGAAGCGTTGCTTGGTTTCAACTCGCCTTATTACTTGGGCGTGGAGGCTCATGTTGGAGGAGCGTGGAGGCTCATGTGTAGGGAGCGTGGAGGCTTATCATCAACACAATGGAGAAGCTTAGTGCGTGGTGTTACAATATTCAAAGGAGGTCATCTTCGTGGTGGGAGCTTGACGGGGACGATTACTACGCTTATGGTTCTAGTATCCAGGTGGGAGATTGTTGGGAGTGGAGTCCTAAAACCAAAAAGGGACAAGGAGGTAAAGGAGTGCAAACCAAACGGGGATTAGGGGAGATCAATACGGAGGAGGAAAAACTGCACAGCAGAGCAGGTGGGCGCCTGACCTTGGCAGTGAGGAGCAGATTATGCGAAAGGAATTCAGGCGGGCGCCTGGTCCCTACTAGGCGGGCGCCTGGTCTGAATTCGGGAAAGTGCAGAATTCGGGAAAGTGCTGTTTTTTCTAGGTTTCTCACATGTATTTGATTTAGGTCTCTCTTGTTAGTATATATAAGCATAAGTTCGTCTAGAATATTGTGTACCCAAAAGGAGAGAGAAAAGATATCATTAGAGAGCACAAAATAGTGTGTAAGAGGGGGCGGGGGCCTAGGAGAGCCATGGGGGTGATCCTACAACCCGGCCATAGTCATACTGTTTTTGTGTTCATGGGGAGAGATAATAATATGTAGGAGAGGGTTGTTCATGGGAGATTATACATACTAGATCTATGTGAGTGTATGTGTAAATAGTAACAATCAACATATTATTATAGTGATATCCTGGCTTGGGGCCTCCGGATGTAGCCACGTGGAGGTGGTGAACCGGGTTAACAAATCATGGTGTTCTTGTTCTTTCATATTATTATTTCATGTGTTGATTTATTTCTTCGTATTAATGACTGCTAGTATGGGCTAGTGGATGCGGTGATCCCCCTAATTCCCCAACAGCGTGTGACTTTGTTTTCGTTAATACCTTGGACAATAAACCGTGGTATTACGACGTATGGAATTTCCTCCTAGACAGGCATTCCCATTGGATACTCCCTAAAGCGATAGCTCTCAAACGATTCGCTGCCCATTTGTAATAATAGGTGATCGCCTTTAAAAGAAACATCACAAGCAGTGTCTACTCTGTGTTGATGAGCACGAAGCCGTAAAAATCATGGACCAAGTCCATCAAGGAGTCTGTGGAACCCACATGAATGGAAACATGCTAGAAAAGAAAGTTATCCGACTAGGGTACTATTGGGATACAATGGAAGCCGACTGCGCCGACATGGTTAATAAATGCCACAAATGTCAGATACATGCTAACTTACAACATGCACCACCGTCTGTGTTATACCCCATGACGTCCCCTTGGCAATTCTGTACGTAGGGATAGATGTCATTGGAAAGTCTCATTGATAGGTAATAATGGGCACTCATTCGTATTGGTCGCCGTAGATTACTTCACCAAGTGGATCTAAGCTCAATCCTACAAAGTCTTAAATCCAAGAAGGTGGTTGAGTTCATTAAAACCAACATCATCTACCGATATGGGGTACCTCATGAGATGATATCCGACAATGGAACACACTTTGAGAAAGAATGTGACCAACTACTCGCAGAGTACAAGATAGAAAGGCATCAGTCGTCACCATACCGACCACAGACCAATAGAGCAGTCGAAGCTGCTAACAAAACCATAGAAACCATCATAAGAAAAATGGCTAGGACAGGCCCGAGAAGCTACCATTTGCGCTCTAGAGCTACCGTACCTCAGTCCGTACAGCCACCGGTGAAACATACGCCCTAGCCTATGGGATGGAAGCAGTGTTACCAATCGAATTAGAAGTGCCATCGTTAAGGGTTCTCCTAGAAAACCAAGTAAATGAAGTGCATGGTTGAACAGCCATTACGAACAACTATCCTTGCTAGATGAACGACGACTTTGAGCCACTGAGAATATCCAGGCATGTCAACGGAGAATGGCCCGAGCATTCAACAAGAAAGTTAAATCCAGAAACATCAAAGAAGGGGACCTTGTCTTATGCGAACACCGTCCTGGACCATTCAATCCCATGGGAAAGTTGGGACCAAAATGGATAGGCCCTTATATAGTCAAGAAGATCTTCTTCGGAGGAGCGGTACAACTCGCAGACCTACATGGAGACCAACTGCCGAAGCCCGTCAACTTGGACAAGCTGAAGAAGTACTACTCATAGCTCCGTCCCTTATTTAAAAAAAAAACGATAGAAGAGAAGCACGAGAAAAGACCCTCTAGATTGGAAACCTTAAAGGGCGGTCTAGGCAAAATCCAAGGTGTGCATTAAAAAAAAATTAATAATAATAATAATAATAATATATAGGGGACAGTCTCGTACGAGACAAGTCAAACAATAAGCAGACGCATTTTTCTCTTTCTTGAACAAGAACTACGATGACATGATCTCCTTATTTAATTGATGTAAAAGGAGACCGTAGGCATCCTTTTGGTCCGGTCTATTCAATAAATAAAAATAAAAATCTTGTTCTTTTATTAATTGAATGCATTTCAAAGGAAACAATAGGAAAATTCCCACATGAGCTACCAACTTGCAAAAGAAAATAAATAAAATACTAAAATCTAAATATTGGTCTATCTATAGCAATCTCTCGATACTCCTAAAGATCTATTTCTTCCTTAACTTAGTAGAGGCTTGACCACGGTCCGCCTTGTCTTCTCTATTCCTCTTGAACTAAGGTATCTCGTAACCGGGAGGAATGTCAACTCTGCTGAAAACTGAGGGAGTCAATCTTGTGAACACATGAGGCCTATCAAGAGCTTGCAATTTTCCGGGAAGCCCATCCGCTCGCTTCTCATAGAAGTCACTATACAGAAAGTCTTGAGTAGCATCCACGCTGATATTAGAAGGATCCTCCTAAGCTTCCTTCTTCCTCAAACTCAAGCTAGGCTCGAACTGGTCTCCCAACAGATGATGACGAACCTCATCAATACCCTCGACACTGGGACGGAGTTCTTTGAGGAACCAATCCAAATATTTATCCGATAAGTAAATGCTCCCTCCATCATGATGGAAATTGGTCCAATGGTCCGTAGTGGTGACCTTCCCCCAAGCACGAGCCAAGATCGTGGCGAACTTTGAGTCCATGAAAAAGACATCTGGAACATGGCCCCCTAGCACAAAAGTATCCTGTTGCTGACCAAACTGTCGCATCACCCTTCGAGCATAATAAAAGGAGGAATCTCTCAAACCCGAAAGGACGACCCTGTCATATCCGTTGGTGCTAGCCACAAACTTCTTCACCTTCCAAAAGGGTGGACACCAAACAATGTCATTGGTCTCCGCTTTGGTAAAAAGATGGGCCCACTACTCAATACTAAGGTCTTTCACTAGCAACCTTTGCCTATGGAAAGTGTAAGGGGAATACTCAGTCGGAGAGCTCAATAGTCTGAAGTGCTCTCTAAGCCAAATGGTCAGTAGCAATGGACTTCCTGAGTCATAGAGCTGGTTAGGTTCAATTTATCAAGACCATAAAGGGTCTCCCCTAAGATAAGAGGAACGATGTTGAAGGCTCGTCCTCTAGCTTGTAAAACAATGTCTATGAGCTCCGTCTCAGCCATGCCACACTTGCTCATAAAAAGCATGTTTCGAAACAAGCATAGGGCCAAGAGACAACATTAGGAATCCACACCGTGAGTACGTGTCACAAAACCCCTAAATCTCCTAGGCAAAGCGTGGAGATCAACATGACGGTTGTGGATATAATCCTTCGCCTCGGGAAGGCCTATACTCAATAAGTCCCTGAGAGACTCCGCCGGTATCTTGTCATACTTAGGAATCGCGATCACACCGGTCAATGGCATATCCAAGATAGTCGCCATCTCCTATACAGTAGGACCATCTCATTAAGTAAAAAGTTAAAAAGGTGGGTCGAAGGATCCCAAAAGTGTGTAACCCCCTTCAAAAGTTCTCAATCCGGTTTTAGATTCTTCAAGGTGAAAAGAATCTTAAACCCAAACATCTCTACAAATCTCTCTTGACGAGACTTGTCAAACGAACGAAATAACGTTGCTAAGTCATCCTTGTAGCGTTCCACCAACTCCGAGTCTAGAGAGAATTCATTAAGGTCATTGATGAAGGGACGGACATGCTTGGGGCCATTAGGAGCAAAAGGTTGAGAATTTAGCTCCAAAAGAAGAGTTCCCAGAACTGATTTAAGGCTCCATGACATTCTAGGACGGACTAGAGGTGTTTATATACAAGTTTGGACACCGAATCCTCAAGGAAAAAGGAGAAACAGTCGCAGATTCAAAGGATGCCTCGTACGAGACATCAATGTCTCGTACGAAACATCTCCTCAGTTCAGACAACAACAATTCTGCTCAAATTCAGGCTACCTGAGGAGTCAAAACATGTCTCAAACACCTCAAAAACTCACCCAAAAGAGTTCATACATCACATACAAATGACCCTACGTGAATCCATCTCATAAAAAACTCACGGTTGAACAACCGGGCATGAATCAATCTATTATACAGTCAGAAATAAAACTAAAATTAAAAAAATGTGTGTTTGTGTTAGGATTTAATTGTTGCACAGGTACAAGCCAAAAGAAAGAAAAATTGTCTTCGCCCACGCCGAGGCAATAAATACATCAATAGAATAAATAAGGGAATGGGGGATCCTATCTACTCAAATATCAAATAAAGGGACGTCGCCACTGCCGCGTCATCACTCATCAGTCCGAGGTTTCTTCCTGCAAGCGACCGACTCTGCTGTCTGGCGAGCCAGTCAACCTAAGAGCCCCACAATGTCGCTCTTCACCCTCTTGGCATAGGCCAAGAACTGGGCAAGCCATCTTGTGACCTCCCTGTACTCAGCAATGGCAACCTGTTGAGAAGAAAAAAACAGAAATGTTAAAATCCTCAGATAAACGATAAACGGAGACATGAAATGGTAGAGTGACAAAAATGGCAAAAGAAGAGTCATAATCATACCATGGTCGCATCAGCAGGAGGTACGAGTCCCTCAGGCATATCGTACTCAGCGGGAAGACTCTCGACGCTCTCTACCCCCTCAGCCATGCTGTAGGAGAAAGACGTTGGTCCGAGCTGCGGACGAAAAGAGACGTGAACAACCCCTTGGGCCTGATCCTGGTCACCCTCCAAAATCATCCGAGGCATGTGATAAGTCAGAAAATCCTGATAATCCGCCTCGAGATGCATAAGGTCAAAGGCGAACTGACCTATCACAAGGTCCTCTCTCTCTTCATCCCCAATGGCATAGAAGTTAAGCATTTGAACCGGTGGGTCCAATGGGACGTTAAGGTCCAGCCTACCACCATTATGCTGACGAGAGACCCGCTCTCCCAAATAAAAGCATCCCCCACCAAGGCCAATCATCAGAAATCTCAAGCCCGCCTGCTAGTAAGCATGGTTGATCCCAACCCCAACCTCCTCCAAGGGAAAAGAGCAGTAGCAACCTCAGGAACAACTACCCACTTATCGAGGTATCGCCGCAAATGCTCCACTGAAAAGTCTACCCCCTCAACCTGCTCATCACGGGTATCTCTGTTACCCTTGCGCCACCTCAATGTATCCGGAAACATGATGGTGTTGTCCCGGAGATCAAAGTTGTAGAGGCCGAACATGGCATAATCCTAAGCATGCAAATAGGAGAAACATAGAAAATGTCAACATACAATGACTGAAACAAGATACTATTAAGACAGAATAAACTGGGACTGAAATAAAAGGGGAATGCAGCGAAGAATGAGCATCGTACCTCCCAAAATGGCTGTAGCCACTTAAGCCAGCGCTTGCCCGATCCCGCGAACTCTCATCCATGGCCATGTAACAATGGGCCAAGCCAGCTAGACCCCAACTGGCATCTGTGACTGTTGCATATCCCTCAAACAGCTAAGCAGAGTGAATAAGGCAGTCGACACATGGTTGGCAAACAGCGTCTCAGAAAATGCCCACCACAGAAAACCGCGGACAGCTATGATGCGGGTATTGACAAATTGCATCTGACCCGCATTGTTAGTGACATAAGCATCCACCTTATCCCTCAAGGCCTTGAGAGGGACACCCTTGCCTAGGGTACAGACAGTGAAGCCCAGAGGGCGCCTCATATCATCGCTACTAGGAGAAAAGTCCGTATCTACCTCGATCGGATCACCAGCAATAGGGAGCCCGGTAATGGCGTAAAATTCAGTAGGAGTCATAGTAACCTCCCCCCACCACATATGCATTGTGTGGGAGCTATCCCACCAATGCTCCCTAATAACCTGGAGCACATGGGTGTTCCTCTGCTCACCCACCAAGCCATCAAAGAAGGGCTTAAGCCCCATGTTCTTGATTCCCTCCTTCAACTCACGTTGTGAGTTGCCCATTTCTCAGCAACCGCTCGCACGCTGTCCCTATAATTGTTGATAACTCTGAATGGCTGCAAAAAACAAAGGCAATAGAAACGAATGTCAGAAAATGGTAAAAATGGTAAAATCCTCATTTAAGCATTTTACCCGAAAATCATTGGATTGCCTAGAACAACAGTCAAAATCATGTACTACTGTACTACATTTATTATCTACATCAACAAAGATGAAATCCCATCAAAAGATCAGCCATGCATGATAAACCATAGCAGCGACGATTCTGGGCAAAAATCTGACAAAAGTCGACAAAATCAATTGCGAAAGCACCAAATTGAGGCATGCAACAACGAAATTGACATGGAAACTCAACAAAAGTGAGAGATCCTTACCCTTCTCATCCGAACGGCGTGAGAAACATGTTCCTCAAGGAACGGGCACAACTCATCTGTCCCCCACACCTTTCCTTCATATGCCTACCAAAAAGATGTTCTTTGTGGGATAGATTTGCACCGGCCATTAAAAAGGGTTGGGAATCACTAGAACTTGGTGAAAATGGAGATTTTTTGGAAGAAAATCGCCTAGGGTTAGAGAATTCTCGAAAACAAAATGAGAAAAGTGATTTAGAAATCACATTCAGCGCCTGATATGGCTCTGGTCTGCGTAAAAAACAGGATTCCTCGTACGAGACATCCATACCTCGTACGAGGTATCCCTCAGAAAACCCCAGAAACCCCTGTTTTCTTGGAAAATTCCAGAAAAGCCCTGCTTGTTGCAGAAGAAAGGTCCGAGAAATTGGCGTCTCTAAATTTGGAATCCCGTAATTGTCATCAAGGCGAAGGCTAATGGCATAGGATTCATATTTTTGACGGAAAGACAATATCGTTGAAAGGAGAAGAAAGGTCAGAGAAATTGGCGTCTCCAAATCTGGAATCCCATAATTGTTATCAAGGCAAAAGCAATAACATAGGATTTACATCAAAAGCACCCTATGGTCACTGAGGCACACAAGTAAGCACCTCTATGGTCATTCCGGCACCAATAAAATTAAAGACGGTTCGTCATCAACAACAGGGTATATTCAGAATTGGGTCAAGGATATTGATTCCTCAGTATGGATTGCAACTGGAGACGGTTCATCATCAATAAAAGGGTATATTCAGAATTGGGTCAAGGACATTGATTCCTCAGTATGGGTTACTCTCTAAACTCTAAACTTTACTTACTGCTGTATTATTTTCAAAACGATTTTCAAAATACCTCAAACGACCGTTTTTGGCGTGTTTTGGAGTCGAACTACGTTTGGTATGATTTCCTTCCAAGGAATACGTAGGAAGCTATCTACCACGACCATACCCTAAGTTCTAAATGGTGTCTTTTCTATCAACGACATTACTTCTTTTATAAGTATCGTCACCGAGGGGCTCTGTAGACACCCCATTTTGAACATTCATTCATACACTACTTCCATGTCTCGCCTTGGATTTGGGTCGAAACTCATTAAGTTTGACATGTCTCGTTAAGTTTCTGATTGACTCCATTAGTTAGGGACCAAAATAACATTAAAACTACTTCAGGAGGGAAATCTGTGATTTAGACACAAGATGTCTCATACAAGACATTGGATGTCTCGTACGAGACATCCCCCTGGGCAGTCGGGTTTCAACAGTTTCCTTATTGATCTCAACCTCGTTTCTTGGCAAACTCTCATGCAATCCAGGAAGAATTTGATGGGTGACCCTGGAATTCAAAAATAACCTCTTGAGAATTGAGTCTTTGATTCCCATCCAAAAAAAAACTCCTTGGCTTGATCCTTAAGTCACCAAAAACCTATAAATAAAGGGTCCCTACATTTGAAGAGCAAGGACGAACAATCATTCTTGACAGCCCCAAGGCCATTAAACCATAAGGAAGACCTTCATAATCAGTCCTCCTCCCTTACCCATGAAATTTAGAAGGAACTAACACAATCGAAGTCAAGCTTTTTGGATCATCAAGGCCTTTAGTCAAGGCCATCCATAGGATTCTCGAAGAACGCTTAGGTAACTCCTTTGTTTTCCTTTATTCTCATCTCCTTCTTTGCTTTAAAGTAGTGTGATTCCATTAAAAGGATCAGCCTAGAGCATCTCCAATCCATAGAGGTGGTCTCGAAGCACATGATCCGAAATTCCAAATAAATAAGAAATTATTTATTTGGCTTCTTGTACATGTTTTGCATAATTTAAGATGACGATGATGATTTCGTAAGCAAGGACGATCCTAGATCGGGTGGATTGGGTTCTCCTTGACCTTCCCAATCCATAACTTAACCCCCAAACTCAAGAATCTCACGGTCCGTGTTCCGTTAAACATGGTGGCGACTCACAATAAATTGAGCAACATCAAGTCCTTACAATCAACCAAACACTTTAAACTAACGACCCGAAGAAAAGGGACGCGCGCTCATACATATGTTCCTTTAAAAACATAGGTGGCGACTCTAATCTCTAAAATAAAATAGACATCCTAAGATAATTCACCGCTCTATACAAGTTGTGGTTTTCTGGGGTATCTACATAGCGACTCCGCTGGGGACGTTCGAGGGTTAAACTTGCATTAAATTTGTGTTCTATATCTTCTTGCGGGCATTCTGGTTCTTGATGATAGGAAGCGCACGCCTCTGGCCCTGTTGGCCTAAGCGCGCCTCCCACACCAGAAGCGCCCACCCTGCATGTGTTCTTCCTATTTTTGCTTTCTGTGCTAATCATTTCTACAGGGGGTAAAATCAAATGTTTAAGACCAGGGCAATCCCTTATGTCTACTGTCTCTCAGGTTGTGCCCAGAAGCGGGCGCCTCCTACTGCCCATGCGCAACGCGCGCGCTTTCTGTTCTATATGCCAAAGGCGTACGCTTCTGGTGGTTTTCCAGAACATGAACAAAGCCTAAAAATGAGCAGAATGTTGGGGTGTGGGCACAGTTGCCTGCATCAGGCTGTTTTGGACCCCTTATGTGCTATGTATGTTTTCTTTTCTTTAAAAAAAAAAAAAATGAAAACGTTTTGTCACTTTGTTGGACCTCACACTATGTGCACCAAAAATCCTATCAATTGATCACTATCGAGTCACACAAGTTCATAACCCCAAACCCGTCAAGGCTCGTCCTAAAGAGTTTCAAGCTCCACTCGACCTTGACTCTCTCGAAGCTGTAAACCTCAGCCCGTAGCGTAGTTCATGACTACATACCGGGGGTTGCCTTTGAACCTCTTTAGCCTAGCACAAGCCAACACATTCTAATTAAGGTCTAACACTCGGTGACCAAGTCGGTTTTCATGTGTTGGGATTTCCCTAAACTAATGTCACCAAAACATACATGTCATTTCCAAAAGAAACAAGTGATTATGATGGACAAAATAAAAAT
This sequence comes from Campanula takesimana, assembly GCA_026119855.1. Classification (NCBI taxonomy): domain Eukaryota; kingdom Viridiplantae; phylum Streptophyta; class Magnoliopsida; order Asterales; family Campanulaceae; genus Campanula; species Campanula takesimana. The sequence goes on along the minus strand of JAOWBW010000474.1, from coordinate 1,307,427 downwards.
TTGTTCCCACATGTTTGCTTTGTGACATTAATTTAGTTTAATCCCTTCACATTTAGGTCTCACAAACGTGGTGGAATCCGATGAGTATATGGGACCGCGACATGGTCTATATACTAGTGTGACAATTTCACTATTTTCTTTAGAAACCCCAAAAAGGACTACGTCCTTCTAACTTAAATAAAATAAAAAAAGAGAGTCTTTTCCTATGTGGTTCAGTCGTTTTCTTGTTATTGGGTCGAATAATTTTACTCAAAATGTGTTTGTGGGCCATCCTAAGATCAACCGTGTCTTCAAATAGGTCCAATGGCTTCCAACAGCAAAAATAACAAGGGAGGGAATATTTCAGTGTCCAATGAAAAGTTATTCAAAATAATGAGAGCCATGGGGGAACAAATGGATATACTTATCGAAGATGCTCGCCGTAAAGATGACTTGTGGCAAGTCCGTTTTATCTTGAGAATATAATTCACGAGGAAGAGGTTTTTGAACTCAAAAGCCCATTTGAAAGACTTCATTGATGGAAAGGAGAAGGTCGATAATAAAGCATGCTCAAACATCCCGCCCCTCAAAAGCCACGAAGGTGCCACTAACAAGCGAATATTCACTACTATCCTAGGAATGACCCAAAACGAAGCATTTGAAGTCTTGGTAGAAAGTGGAAAGGTCCAACCTATAGAGGGGTACAAGTTGAAGACGATACGAAATAATCATGCATATGACAAATGGTGCAACTACCACAAGCATAGTGGGCACACTACCGAAAAATGCCTCAGCGTAAAGAACATCATCCAAGATTTGATTGACAATGGCGAGTTTGCCGTGGATGAAGAGCAACCATTAGATGAAATATTTAACTCCCTTGTGATGAGTGGCAAGATGGAACCCTTAAATAACTTTAAGCCCAAGGTTAAAGGAGGGAAGCACGTGGACTCCTCCAGTTTTGCAATTATCACCTCGTCATGGGACACGACACAAGGGCTTGTTTCATATTGAAGGCCAAGATTCAAGAACTCATTAAGGAAGGGGTTATCATGAAACAAGGAACAACATGGATTTGAAATGTGGCTTCAACAAGAGATCAAGCTACGAGGAGGACTATACAACAACATGAAATGCTACAACGATCTCCGTTTCTCTTTCTCTACCAAAAGCAAAATGAAAGAGTCAAAAGTCCTCTTAAGTGTGCATTAAGTTTTTTTCGTCCCATTTATGTAAAAGTACGAGTCAATTGAATCATCAAATAAAAGTTATTTTTGTCCTCATACACTATTCCAAGTTGTTCAATCTAATTCTTGGCAAAATGATGAAAAGATGTCTAAATGAGTTTTAGGAACGAAGGCCGTCACTTGAACGCCAAGGGACTAAACATCAAGAAGATGAAGTCAAGCCATCAAGTGCCAAAATAAGGTGGAGCTACGACCATGAAGAGATATCAAGCTATGTTTTCAAGGGGATAAAAAAAAAAGAACTCACTAGGTTGACTCTTCAAAACAACCTAAGCAAAAGTTAGAGCACAAAAAAATAAAAAAAAAAAAACCCTTAAGCAAAGAAGTTCACAACATTATTTTCTAAGGATGAAGCAATATCAACAACCATCACGGCGAAAGGACCATCAACAAGAACTACAACGACCTGAGCCTTTACACTGGAGGAACGTAGGCAACCTTTGGGTCCAGTCACATGCAAGAAAGAAGACATGTTTAGCCCTGATGCATTACGTGTTGGATATTATGCCTTAGGCCCTGAGAAATGCCTACACGTTATATCATAGCTTCATTGTTATAAAGATAACAAACCCGATTATTATATCTTTTGCATGTTTATTATAATAATAATTGTCCCTAGCACTATGAAGAGCTAGCATGAGTTTAATGGATAATCATATGATGATTATGGTGCATAGGATGCGGATTAAACTTGTGGGTACTTGTTGAGGAACAAGGTACTGGATAGACCTGTTATGAGATTTATGTCATGGTCAAATGTCATAATTAAATCTCATAATAGTCATACCATTTGAATCCTTAGACCTGAGATTATCATGGTCTTCCACATGATGAACATTATGTTTGACGTACTCAAACGCTACCCTTAACCTGGTGGTTATAAAGGCTACGATTGGCATAATCGGATTCCTGTATGGATGAATGATAAATCAAGATGGGATTTGTCCCTCTCTCAAGAGAGATATCTGCTTGGCCTCTCGATGAATGAGATTGATAATAGTGTACGGCCGTACCCAAATGAATTGATGTGTTCAATGTCATTTGCTTATATCAATCTACTCGGGATCGAGAAAGCATTGGAGAACATAAGTTGACTAGGACCATAACTTATGTCCAATATGATATCGTGTGACAAAGGGATTGTGATATTTTCTATAAGGTTACTTTGGAATTTCAAAGTTGTACTAATTGGGTAGTCATAATGGCTTGCTAGAGTCCGCTTACGACTTACGGGTTCTGACTCGTTCGGACTCGTTGCCAACATAGTATAATCCTATTGGGTCACACACAATAGAACGGATTTTGAAAAGGCTAAAATTTTCTGGGAAAATAAACTGGCCACCGTACGGCTCCTGGAGTGGTGTACGGCTCCTGGAGAGCTGTACGGCTGCTTCGCTCGTACCAGTCCAGTTTATTCAGTTTTCTTGACAAAAAAAGAATCCCGAGCCCAAAAGGAATTAGGTCAAACCCTCATATAAGATATGCAGCCGGGTTTGACAGCCTCTAATGGTGATTTTAGAAATCACAAACCATTGTTTTAGAAACAATATATTATAGAGAGGTAGGATTATTTATTTGATGATTGTTGATCATCAATATACAATAATCAAAGAGCAAAATAATTCCGACGAAGAAATCGTTTCTTCATCAAGCCTTGGGTCTAGAAATCCAGATCAAGAAGTTGTTCTTGATATCCGTTCGACGTGTGGATACCGATGGAGGGTGTTTCCTTTAACACCTCAAAATCCGTGTTCATGGATTCGATCTTGAAGGGTATGTTTCTTTCATCTTGTATTTAATTTAATCAACATGCACGTATCTGGGCTCTTGGGTGTTTGATTTATATGTTTAATTCTGCTGCACATGATGCATCAAAACCCAACATTACGATGATTGGCCTTCCGCTTGAACTTGTCAATGTTGGGTTTTCCTATCATCATGCGCATTGGAATAAAGCATTAAATTTTCATGAAATCCAAAGCATGTAGATCCATTCATGTGATTAAATCAAATACTACATAATGAATACTAGAATACTAACTCTTGATGCCTTTGATTAACAACCTTGATTCTTGGTGGAGACTTGAGGCTTGATCACGAACAAAGCAAGAACACGAACTATGGAGATAATAAGCTTCACCCTCTATTGGTATCCACACCTTCGAACGAATATCAAGTAGCTTCTTGATCTTGGTTGCTAGACCAAATTGTGAAACACGCTTTCACAATTGTATTTAGAACAATATGAAATTTATGTGATGCTCTTGTTCTTCACCAAGGGATCTTAGAACAAGAAAATAACCTTTCCAACTCTTTGGAGGCTCTCACAATGTTATGGACTAATTAGGGAAACTAGAGGAGGTTTTTATACTTGTTTCACCTATTCCAAATAGGTAACAAGTGACTAAACCTGCAAGAAAACAGACAAAGAAAAGTCGAAGGCCGAAACCCTAGGTCCCCCGGGTCTAACAAGAGGTCCGGCCGGATCCAAGCATGGTCCGACGGGTACTTTACACTGCCCGCCTGGGTCATAAAGGGGGTCCGGCCGGGTCCTTTACAAGGTCCGACCAGACCAACCAATATCTCTGGTTTCTTGTTTTCTCCTCTAAATTCCCAAAATCCCTTAAAGGCCCTTCGACCCAAAATTCCAATTAAGTCCAATTAAGTCCTTTAGTATTCGTTCTATTTGTGTGTGACCCTATAGGATTACACTAATTTGGAAATGGGTTCAATCATAAACCCATAAGATATGATTAGGTTCTAGCAAATAGTCATACCTACCCAAATATTGTAACTATATACAAGTTCGCATTCCTTTAAGGAACATGTCCCAATCCCTTTGTCCACGATGTCATTGAACACAAGTCATGGTCATTGAGTCAACTTGGATTTATTCAATACTTTCTCGATCCCGAATATGTTGGTAATCCAAATGACATTGATCCAATCAATTCATTTGAGTTTGGCCAAACATTTCATCAACATCATTCTACGAGTGGCCAAAGCTCGACATCTCTCCAAAGAGGGACAAATCCATTTAGCTTATTATTCTTCCCTACGTGAATCTGATTATGCCAATCATGCCCTTTATAACCACCTAGTTAAAGGTAGCATTTGAATATGTCAAACATAATGTTCATTAAGTGGAAGACTATAATAACTTCATGTATAAGGATTCAAATGACATAACTAATATAAGATCTATATATGATATTGACCATGACATAAATCTCATAGAGCGGGTCATGTCCAGTACCTTGTTCACCAACAAGTACCCATAAATCTAACATGATCATCCCATGATCATTTAGACTTTATACTAGTGCTTTATAATCTCTAAGGACGGAGATTATTATAAGCAAACATGAGCAACAATAATAATCAAAACATCTCTTTATTAATATAAATAAAATGATAACATATACAACATTTAATAAACGTGCCTAGGGCACCAGCATTAACAATCTCCCACTTATCATAGACCCAATCTCCCATGTATCTAATACTCATGGACCTAACATAACCATCATGTTTAGATTGTGGAAATAACTTTGTTAGCGGGTTCGCTGCGTTATCATCAGTTGGTTCTCTGCAGATATTTACGTCTCCCCTTTCAATGATTTCTCGAATGATGTGGAAATGCCTGAGTATGTGTTTGGATTTCTGATGTGCCCTTGGTTCCTTTGCTTGAGCAATAACACCATTATTATCACAATAAAGGTCTATTAGATTAGCAATACTAGGAACACTACAAGTTCACCAATGAACTTCTTAATCCAAACAGATTCCTTTGCAGCATCCGATAAAGCAATATACTCAGCTTCAGTTGTAGAATAAACGACTGTACTTTGCTTAGAACTCTTCCAGCTTACAGCTCCACCATTCAACAAAAACACAAAACCCGATTACGATTTACTGTCATCTTTATCGATTGGAAGCTTGCATCCGTGTAACCATTTAGAACGAGATCATCTTCTATATGTCCATAGATTAAAAACGAATCTTTAGTCCTTCTCAAGTACTTAAGAATCGCTTTAACAGCCATCCAGGACTCTCACCGGGTCGGATTGATATCTACTCGTCTTGCTCAAAGCATAAGATACATCCGGCCTAGTACATATCATGGCATACATGATGGATCCAATTGCCGAAGCATATGGAATCTCACTCATTTTCTCATGCTCATCATTTGTCTTAGGATATTGAGTCTTCCTTAGAGAAATTCCATGTAACACTGGCAGTTTTCTTCTCTTTGAGTTTTCTATACAGAATCTTCTAAGGACTTTGTCAATGAATGTACTTTGGCTTAAACCAATTAGCTTCTTTGATCTATATCTATAGATCTTAATGCCAAGGATATATGCGGATTCACCCATATCTTTCATTGCGAAACACTTTCCTAACCAAGTCTTTACAGACTGAAGTGTAGGAATGTCATTTCCAATGAGCAATATGTCATCAACATATAAGATAAGAAATAGCACTATGCTCTCACTAATCTTCTTGTATACATAATCTTCATCTTCGTTCTTGATAAAGCCAAACTCTTTGACCGATTCATCAAAACGGAGATTCCAACTCCTAAAAGCTTGCTTCAATCCATAGATGGATTTCTGCAACTTGCATACTTTAGAATTTTGTGCAAAACCCTCGGGTTGTGTCATATACACATCCTCTTGTAAGTTTCCATTAAGGAAAGCGGTTTTGACATCCATTTTCCATATGTCATAGTCACAATATGCGGCTATGGAAATCAAAATTCTTATAGACTTGATCATTGCTACGGGTGAAAAGGTTTCATCATAGTCAATACCATGAATCTGCCTATAACCTTTCGCTACAAGCCTATCTTTATAAGTATGCACCTTCCCATCCATGTTAGTCTTCTTCTTGAAGACCCATTTACATACTATGGTTTTTACACCTTCGGGTGCATCAATGAAGAGCCAAGCCACTTATCTGAATCAGGAGATGACTTTACTCCTTGTGAGACTTGTTCTTGTTCCACTGTCGGTTCAATGTCATTTTTGGGGACTCGAACCTCTTCGAGATTTAGTTTACTCCAACTGATTTCTTTAGAGAGAAACTCTTTCTCTAGAAAGACACCAGTCTGGGCATTAAACACTTTGTTGTCCTCTCGGTTGTAAAAGTAATATCCTTTAGTTTCCTTAGGATATCCCACGAAAATACATTTATCAGATTTGTGTGCAAGTTTGTCAGAGACAATTCTTTTGACAAAAACATCACAACCCCAAATCTTCACGAAAGACAAACAAGGTTTCTTTCCGCTCCATATCTCATATAGAGTCTTTTGAACTGATTTACTTGGAACACGATTAGCGTAAAAACGGCGGTTTCTAGTGCATAACCCCAAAAAGACATTGGAAGATCAACTTGACTCATCATTGATCGAACCATGTCCAACAAAGTTCGATTCCTGCTCTCAGACACACCATTCCATTGTGGTGTTTCGGGTGGAGTCAATTATGAAACTATTCCACAATTCTTTAGATGATCATCAAATTCTTGACTTAAGTATTCCCCACCTCGATCCGATCGAAGTGCCTTATTACTTTTGACAAGTTGTTTTTCTACTTCATTTTGAAATATTCTAAATATCTCAAACGCTTCACTTTTATGTTTCATTCGGTAAAGGAGAAATCCCATTTTGAATGTTCACTCATAATTACACTACTTCTGTGTCTCGCCTTTGATTTGGGTCAAAACTCGTTAAGTTTGACATGTCTCATTAAGTTTCTAACTGACTTCGTTAGTTAGGGGCCGAAGTGAACATTAAAACTGAAGCTGAGGGAAAAATTGTGATTCTAGCACAAGATGCCTCGTATGAGACATCTAATGTATCGTACGAGACATCCCTCTTGACAGACGGGTTTCCAGCAGTTTCCTTATCGAACTCAACCTCGTTTCTTGGCAAACACTCCGCAATCCGGGTAAGAAAGGAAGGACGATCTAAGAGTAAAAAAAAAAATTCCTTGGGAATTGAGTCTTTGATTCCCATCCATAAACAACCCCTTGGCTTGGTTCCTAAGTCAAGAAATCATATAAATAGAAGGGTTCTTGAACTACAATCCCTAATCGCTCTCTACCTAACATTAAATCATTAAACCAAGGACTTTCTACACTCTGATATCAGCCTTCTAAAGGCAACCCACGAAATTCAACAAGCCATAACACGATTCAAGCCAAACTTTTCGGATCATCAAGGCCTTTTCTCAAGGCCATCCATAGGATTCTCGAAGAACGCTTAGGTAACTCCTTTGTTTTCTCTCCTCTCATTTGCTTTGATGTAGTGTGATTCTATCAAAAGGATCACCCTAGAGCCTCTCCAATTCATGGAGATGGTCTCAAAGCACATGATCCGACATTCCAAATAAATGAGAAATTTTTTATTTGGTTTCCTTTGTACATGTTTTGCATAATTTTAAGGTGATGATGATGATTTCGTAGCAAGACCGATCATAGATTGGGTGGATTGGGTGCTCTTTGACCTTCCCAATCCATAACTTAACCCCCGAACTCAAGAATCTCATGGTCTGTGTTCCGTTAAACATGGTGGCGACTCTCAACAAATCGAGCAATAATTAAGTCCTTCACAAAAACCAAACCCGAAGCACACACGAAAAAGGACGCGCGCTCACAGTGGCGACTCTGCTGGGGATGATCATCTAAGAGGGTTAGAGTTGCGTTGAAAAAATCATCATCGTTCTTAAAATTCTGCAAATCTGTACAGATTTTTGTTCCCCGAGGGGATACCTCGTACGAGGCTTTGATGTCTCGTATGAGGCATCTTCCTTTTATCCGACAGTCTGGTCCTTCTGGTTTGAAAAAGGGATTCCGTCCAGTTCAAACGCGTAAACAGAGTTCCAGATCTGTCCTCCCCCCTGTTTCCGAGTCTTAGGACCTTCCTAACGACAAAGAAACTCCCCATATATCATAAAGCTAACCTTTTTTTTGCAGGAGTACTTGCAAACTTGAATTTATCTGCTTTACTTATGTTATGCTTTATGTGTGAACTACAAAGGCCTAAGTTACTCCACGAGAGGGAAACGTAGGCAGCCACTTGGCCCGACAATTGCATGTTTTTATTTTACTTTCAAAAAAAAAAATATTATATTTTCCCTTTGACACCTAGAACTTGACTCTCACACACGTGCACACATGTAGAATAGTTTAACTACATACCCTATAACCCGGGTCCCAAATCGGAGGACGGATATCGGTCAGCATTTCTTTGCCAGTCTCTCCAAAGATGGTGTACCCACTCCGTGCCACGCTCCTATGATCGTGACCATGGGGAGCCTTAGCCGTAAGCCCTAATGTCACGCCCCGGAAATCTCAAAAATCCATAAATATAAAATTTACAAAATATACATCTCCGAAATGCTAAATACCAAACCCGGCGCGTGAATTCTACAATAAACCAATACCAACAAACAATACCTCAACGAGATTATAACTCGGAGACCAGAAACAAACGCGGAAGCAAGAACAACTATTAATAAAATAAATTCCCAAAGGACAACAGTATATACAACCCTGGACGAACACGACCTTTCAACCATATACAAAGAGGCTCTGAAGAGCAACTACCCCAAAGGCGATCAACCTGCTCAGAAGACTCCCGATACCACGGACCTCAAACGATACCACATGCTTTCCTGGGGGGGGGTTAAGGAAAAACAATTTCAAACAAGAAACAGGGTGAGATAAAATCTCAGTAAGTTACTAAATGCATCTACATGGCATAATATCATGCAAATCAACGATATAACTGAACAAGTAAATCACATAACAACAAATGAGAAAGCTCCCTATCGCTAACTGTCCCATACCAGTTGGAAAAAACGACTAACTCATCATGCAGCACATAAGACTGAAGTAAACAGGTAACAAAGGATACTGAGCCAAGGTTTCACCAAACTGATAGAACAATCGCTGCGCAGCTTCAACCGATCAACCAATCAACAATAGCAGCATAACAACTGAAGAGAACCCTGGTCAGAACCGACCAATCAATCAATCAACCCATCAAACCATCTTCATAGTAGCATAAAATCTGAAGGGAATACCCCCGGTACCGGAACCAATAACAAAGTAACGTTCCACAAAGGGCGGGAACCATGCCACAAAGTCATGCTCCAAAACGTCTCAACCAAGGCCAATCTGGAAGAGGAAAATAAGGGCAAAACAATGGTCGACACCATAATGGACTTGGCCGGTGCTATCACAATATCTCGCATCGCCCGACATAACCACAAATACCAGCTGGACTTTCAATTAAATGCTAGGTAATAAATACTAGCTCGATAAACAACCAAAGATTCCAAAGTAGGGAACCATACCAAATAATCACCATAAAGATGCAACGGTTACTCATGAAGAGTTTAACAACAACGATAACAAGAGTTTCTCATGAAGAGCACAACAATGATAAACAGAATTTCTCATAAAGAGCACAACAACGATAAACAGAATTGCTCATAAGGAGCTCAACAACAATGATTATTAGAACACGATAATTCCATAATGAGGAACCATACCAGATACATTCCAAATATGATACCCACAAGTTACTCATGAGGAACACAACCCAAACGGTCGCTCACAAATAGTACAACGACTATAACCCAAAATTATCCTAAACGTTTACTCATAAAGATGTACTAGGACCATGAACTCAACCATCTCATCACACCTAGAATTCAAAAGTAGGAAATCAGAATGAATACACCTTAAGGTTAATCAAACCGTAAGTACCCAATCACCAATTCACGTCTTACATCCGTTCATCAACGAACTAATTCTTAACACCCGAACGAACCCAAAAGGTTACAACTATTAGTACATGATCACAACCGGACCAAATCCTACACTTTGGTGTTCAATAACAACCCTCTAGGTACTATAGGACATCGCCTAAAACCTAGACCAAGTCTTACTCGAAAATCAATTCGATTGGAATAATCACGAACACATCATAAGATACCCAAACATTCCCAAACAATACTGGATCAAATCACATAACACCATTGTTCACAAAGGAACCAATTTTAATTACTAAAGTCTTCCACGGTGCCCAACTAAGTCAACTAGAATAGTACTACGGAACCTAGACCGAGACTACACCTTGATCTTGAACCTCAATAATAAGACAACCATTATGATCTGTAACCATACGTCCAATAGAACCATTGCGTAGTACTCGAAAAGATCTTTCCAACGATAGTTTACACGTCCAAAAGGGAGTCCGGACGAAGAAGTTATGGCCTCCGGAAGATTGAACGTAAAACGGACAATTTTTATAAAGCGTTCGGCCGGACAAGATGAAAAATCCCTGTTTTAGCTCCGAATTTCACTCCTTTCGTTCTAAATCTTAGGAGTACCTATATATACTTCTATCCTAACATTTAAAGACAAGAAAACTCATTCATGTGCCTCTAAAACCCAAACTAAAAATACAACCTAGTCTTAAACAAACACAAATATGATTTCCAGAAAAAGGGGGCGGGCGCGCGCTCACTCAAGGTCGGGCGGGCGCTCATTTCACCAGTAAGTTGGCCGAAGGAAAAAGGTCGGGCGGGCGGGCGCGCGAGCTTGAGAGGGCGGGCGCCCGATCTACCTTCAGGCCGGGAAACAGAGATTGGTTTCACCATTTTCGAACCAAAACCAAATTTCTCACAAATCAACACTCCCAACTTGATCCCCAAAGTATCCAAATAACATCTAACTTAAAGGGGACCTAATTAACACCATTTATCAACCAAAACCAAGATTAAATCCCAACATTCATAACAATCACAACTTTTAACCAAAATCCAAATAAATTCCAAATAATTTCTAAACTCAACCAAGAAGCCATGGATATCAACAAGAACATCAATAGAGTTAAAGATGAGCATTTTTAACATAAATGGGGGAAAAGTAACTTACTCGGATTTTCTCAAAGTTGACGGAATTCGAATATTCTTAACCCTCTACGATCCTATCGACGATCTAAACAAGTTTCATGTTTTAAGAAATGAGAAATAATGAGAGGAAGAGGAAGAAAATGAAGAGAAAAAGGTAGAGAAGAAAAACTTACCCAAATACCATGGAAAGAGAGAGAGAGAGTTGCTGGGAGAGAGAGATGAGAAATGAGGTGAGGGTGAAAGAGTGAGGGAGGTGAGGGAGGGTGTAGGGAGAATTATTTGAAACATTACACTTAGACCCCACCCCTACTACTACCCTTTACCAATAAACTCCCCACTAACAATTAAGACTCAACACTTCTACACTAGCACAAATGGCCCACATAAAATGCTAGGCAAAAATTATTATGAAACACAAAATGCACACATAATTATTTAAATAAATAAATAATTTAAATAAATAAATAAGCCATAAATAAATAATTAAATATTTATTTCTAAGAAAATAGGGGCGGGTTTTCGGGTCGTTACAATCTACCCTCCTTAAAAAGAATTCGCCCGCGAATTCACTCATCAAAATCACAATGCGCAGTCATAATAAGGGGACAAAATATCAATTCGTATAAAGCACTCATAACCTCTATCAAGTACCAATTAAATATTTCATACATCGTCCCCACGACTCAAATAAACCAACACATTTGAACACATACGCATCTCAAGCATATTCATATCAAACATCCTAAAGTCAACTTCCTCTTTCATCCGGAATTTCAAATTCTCAAGACTATCACTAGATCACCAATTCTGAGACATAGCTGATTTGATCCTAATTAGCATTACGCTCTCAATCAACCCTTAAATCGCCAGCATCCATAAGTTCTACTTTTTCGGTTCATCCGTACGCATTGACGATCTAAACATCATCCCAAGTAATCATACTACTACCCGATCAAATAAGAGAAGGAATAGGGCTAACAATTATTGTCACCCAATGACTCAATGATATACTAAAAAATTTACCGTCATCAACTATCCGATCAAATGAGATTCCCCTACCACACTCACTTCCTCATGAGATAAAACATAATACATCAAAATCTTTGAATTTCTCAAACTACTTGCATTACCTCATACTTAGTTTTCTAAGGAAATATCCAGAAATTCAAAACATTAAGCCATCTCGAGCTTACTCAACTTCTTAAACTATGAAAAGCTAAAGAAATTTCTCATCCTCCAAATGTTCACCGCGTGACTATATCTCTAAGGATTACCATTAAAGTAGCAACTGTAACGATCCGAAATTTTCACAATCTTTGTTTCAATAAATAGTAATATATTACAACTTACAACTCTAAAAGATATTACAAAGGATCACTAATAACCCGAAATATTCAATAAACTGCTCCGTCCCAATACAAAATCATAGCACCCTTTAATATGCCCAAGTATCTATACTCAACATCCTTTACAAATTCTTAATCCAAACGAGGGCGCCACCAAGAAAAGATTCAGAACCATGTGACAACTGTTCACTAAAACCCAAAAACGCCTTTAATATTGTTCGAGAATTTCTTACTTTCGCAAAATATGTGTAGTCCTTTAAACTGAACGCGCTTACTATCATTAATGATTATAACTTCCACAATATACTCATAACTCGTATTGCTTTAACTCAATTCCAGTCATGTATTAAAATGATCCAAAAAGTATCATAACTCAACTTCTTATTACGACCCGTAAAAAATTAAGTATTTCCTCATACTAAACAATTCCGATGCATTCACATAGATGTACTAAAAGTAAAGAAAAAATCTCCTATCAAGAAATTCTCAAATTGAATCTTTAACTCTTTTAACCCAATCGATACTATATGTTCACTGATTCACCTATCAGTGTTGTAGCTTATCTTAACTCATCAAATAACCCAAGTTCTCTATCGGTCAAGCGACATCTTGCACCCAATATGAATTATGCCCAAGACTCAACATTAGTATTGCCAACTGAATAAGCTAAATTCCCTGCACAACCTTATAATAAAGATTTTCTGATTTTCAATATAGAACCTGAACATTATATATACTTAGTATGCTCCTAAACAAGTCAAACACACTAATATAGAATTATTCCCCACCTGTCGATGGCACCCAAGAAATTCGAGACACCTTGAAAGCTGGGCCATACTACTTAACTCGTCAATATCCTGTATAGGTGACATAACCAATTCACCTTACCTCAATCAGTAGAAATCACGAAATTTCATACTCGAGAATACACCTCAACATGAATCACTTAATAAGAACAAACATACGAACATAGCACAAGACATTTCCACTTTACGAGATAGGTACGTCCAAGCCTTCAAAACTCGCACTCTCTATTCCCAAGCCAACTAACCCCAATGGAACCAACACTATTGACACCAATCCTATACTTGATATACCACAAGAGAAGAAACACTCGACGTCAATACCACAACTCATAACTCCACCAACTTCTACCTTAACCTTATCTTCCAAGAAAAATTAGTTTCTAAGCCGCTCAAAGTTATAACACCCAAGTATTGAAACCTATTCAATATCAGAGTTCTTATTCTCTTTCAAGATCTAAAACCATTGCTCTGATACCAACTGTCACGCCCCGGAAATCTCAAAAATCCATAAATATAAAATTTACAAAATATACATCTCCGAAATGCTAAATACCAAACCAGGCGCGTGAATTCTACTATAAACCAATACCAACAAACAATACCTCAACGAGATTATAACTCGGAGACCAGAAACAAACGCGGAAGCAAGAACAACTATTAATAAAATAAATTCCCAAAGGACAACAGTATATACAACCCTGGACGAACACGACCTTTCAACCATATACAAAGAGGCTCTGAAGAGCAACTACCCCAAAGGCGATCAACCTGCTCAGAAGACTCCCGATACCACGGACCTCAAACGATACCACTTGCTTTCCTGGGGGGGTTAAGGAAAAACAATTTGAAACAAGAAACGGGGTGAGATAAAATCTCAGTAAGTTACTAAATGCATCTACATGGCATAATATCATGCAAATCAACGATATAACTGAACAAGTAAATCACATAACAACAAATGAGAAAGCTCCCTATCGCCAACTGTCCCATACCAGTTGGAAATAACGACTAACTCATCATGCAGCACATAAGACTGAAGTAAACACGTAACAAAGGATACTGAGCCAAGGTTTCACCAAACTGATAGAACAATCGCTGCGCAGCTTCAACCGACCAACCAATCAACAATAGCAGCATAACAACTGAAGAGAACCCCGGTCAGAACCGACCAATCAATCAATCAACCAATCAAACCATCTTCATAGTAGCATAAAAGCTGGGAGAATACCCCCGGTACCGGAACCAATAACAAAGTAACGTGCCACAAAGGGCGGGAGCCATGCCACAAAGTCATGCTCCAAAAAGTCTCAACCAAGGCCAATCTGGAAGAGGAAAATAAGGGCAAAACAATGGTCGACACCATAATGGACTTGGTCTGTGCCATCACAATATCTCGTATCGCCCGACACAACCACAAATACCAGCTGGACTTTCAATTAAATGCTAGGTAATAAATACAAGCTCGATAAACAACCAAAGATTCCAAAGTAGGGAACCATACCAAATAATCACCATAAAGATGCAACGGTTACTCATGAAGAGCTTAACAACAACGATAACAAGAGTTTCTCATGAAGAGCACAACAACGATAAACAGAATTTCTCATAAAGAGCACAACAACGATAAACAGAATTGCTCATAAGGAGCTCAACAACAATGATTATTAGAACACGATAATTCCATAATAAGGAACCATACCAGATACATTCCAAAGATGATAACCACAAGTTACTCATGAGGAACACAACCCAAACGGTCGCTCACAAATAGTACAACGACTATAACCCAAAATTATCCTAAACGTTTACTCATAAAGATGTACTAGGACCATGAACTCAACCATCTCATCACACCTAAAATTCCAAAGTAGGAAATCAGAATGAATACACCTTAAGGTTAATCAAACCCTAAGTACCCAATCACCAATTCACGTCTTAGATCCGTTCATCAACGAACCAATTCTTAACACCCGAACGAACCCAAAAGGTTACAACTATTAGTACATGATCACAACCAGACCAAATCCTACACTTTGGTGTTCAATAACAACCCTCTAGGTACTATAGGACATCACCTAAAACCTAGACCAAGTCTTACTCGAAAATCCATTCGATTGGAATAATCACGAACACATCATAAGATACCCAAACATTCCCAAACAATACTGGATCAAATTACATAACACCATTGTTCACAAAGGAACCAATTTTAATTACTAAAGTGTTCCACGGTGCCCAACTAAGTCAACTAGAATAGTACTACGGAACCTAGACCGAGACTACACCTTGATCTTGAACCTCAACAATAAGACAACCATTATGATCTGGAACCATACGTCCAATAGAACCATTGCGTATTACTCGAAAATATCTTTCCAAAGATAGTTTACACGTCCAAAACGGAGTCCGGACGAAGAAGTTATGGCCTCCGGAAGATTGAACGTAAAACGGACAATTTTTATAAAGTGTTCGGCCGGACAAGATGAAAAATCCCTGTTTTAGCTCCGAATTTCACTCCTTTCGTTCTAATTCTTAGGAGTACCTATATATACTTCTATCCTAACATTTAAAGACAAGAAAACTCAATTCATGTGCCTCTAAAACCCAAACTAAAAATACAACCTAGTCTTAAACAAACACAAATATGATTTCCAGAAAAAGGGGGCGGGCGGGCGCTCACTCAAGGTCGGGCGGGCGCTCATTTAACCACTAAGTTGGCCGAAGGAAAAAGGTCGGGCTGGCGGGCGCGCGGGCTTGAGAGGGCGGGCGCCCGGTCTGCCTTCAGGCCGGGAAACAGAGATTGGTTTCACCACTTTCGAACCAAAACCAAATTTCTCACAAATCAACACACCCAACTTGATCCCCAAAGTATCCAAATAATATAACTTAAAGGGGACCTAATTAACACCATTTATCAACCAAAACCAAGATTAAATCCCAACATTCATAACAATCAAAACTTTTAACCAAAATCCAAATAAATTCAAAATAATTTCTAAACTCAACCAAGAAGCCATGGATATCAACAAGAACATCAATAGAGGTAAAGATGAGCATTTTTAACATAAATGGGGGAAAAGTAACTTACTCGGATTTTCTCAAAGTTGACGGAATTCGAATATTCTTAGCCCTCTACGATCCTATCGACGATATAAACAAGTTTCATGTTTTAAGAAATGAGAAATAATGAGAGGAAGTGGAAGAAAATGAAGAGAGAAGGTAGAGAAGAAAAACTTACCCAAATTCCATGGAAAGAGAGAGAGAGTTGCTGGGAGAGAGAGATGAGAAATGAGGTGAGGGTGAAAGAGTGAGGGAGGTGAGGGAGGGTGTAGGGAGAATTATTTGAAACATTACACTTAGACCCCTCCCCTACTACTACCCTTTACCAATAAACTCCCCACTAACAATTAAGACTCAACACTTCTACACTACCACAAATGGCCCACATAAAATGCTAGGCAAAAATTATTATGAAACACAAAATGCACACATAATTATTTAAATAAATAAATAATTTAAATAAATAAATAAGCCATAAATAAATAATTAAATATTTATTTCTAAGAAAATAAGGGCGGGTTTTCGAGTCGTTACACCTACATCAACCTCATGCATACATAATAGTCAATAGGACACTCCTTGAGACCAGTTGGTTCGATTCTTAGGATTTTTTTAATCTTTGCCCAAGATAACGCTTTCACTACAATCTATAATACTCCCTTCATGATTTCTTGATGATTGTCCCTTCGGAAAATTGTTAGACAAGGGATTGCGATGGCAAAATTGAGAATTTTTCTACGAGGATTCGAGTCTAGTTTCTTTTGCCGTCAAAATCATACGTTTGACAAATTCCCTTTCGGTTGTCCCTTACAATAATTCACAAGGTTTGATTGCATTAAAGGCGTTGTTTAAAAAAATGCAAAACAACTACGGAATCACTTAGCTTTGGCTAATTGAATGGTGGATTTTAATGAGAATATGGGACCTTTGCCCAAATTATCCGTTTGGGAGAGTGCAATTCAGGTGAAAAACAAGGGGCTCATATTCTAGGGTGATAGAATCCACTGTTCCAGGATGAACTAGGTAGTAACCTTAAAAATGGATTAAATTACGTCCGACCAAAATAGGATTAAAATCTAAATTCTAACTGTCAGGCTGGATGCCTCGTACGAGACATCTATGTCTCATACGAGACATCCTCCCTCTGTATGTGTTTCTGCCGTTTGGTTAACTTAAAACCCATAAAAGCCGATTTTTTTTTACCCCAACCTGGATTTGATACAATTTCTAAACTCTAGGTCTGTCCGAATCAACAAAGTAGCTCTATACTCCTAACACAATCTCTTCGGTAGTCTACATCCGTGATCCCAAGACCAAGAGACTAGAAAAGGTTGCAGTAATGGCCGGTACCCCCATCACCGAATTGGAAACCGCTTAGACCGTCATTGCACGACTTGAACAGCAAGTGAAATTGCTACCTGTGAGAGTGATCATCACGCCTAAGATATATACTCTGTCCTACAAGAGATCCAAGAACTCAAAAAGGGCAATAAGAATTTGAAATCCTCTTCCAAAGATGGGGAATCCCATGCTAAGAAAAAGAACAAACGGGATAATGACTCCGACTCTGATTCAAATACATCCAACTCTTCTTCCTCCTCCGATGATGAGGATGCTAAGACAAATTACAAGAGCAAGAAAACTAGTGATGACACCAACATCATCAACTCCGCCATTGCCGAGTTTCTCGAAAAGAGGTTTGCGCATCTTGGTCTATCAAAGGGTTCTATCATTCCATTTGACCCCATTGCACTCCGCAAGTCAATCACTAAGCTTCCACAAAATTTCTGCACTCCAGACATCGCCAAGTTTAATGGAACTACTTGTCCTCATGTTTATGTTAAAACCTACACTTGGGCCATGCTTCCAATAAAAGTGGATGACACTGTCCTAGCCCAAAGCTTTCCCCAAACTCTAGAGGGGGTGGCAAGGGATTGGTACATGTCTCTCCCCTTAGCTACGAGAACCGATTGGGCTACTGCATGTGAGGTCTTTCAAAGGCGTTTTAAGGACAATACTACTTACCGTATGACTAAAAGAGACCTCAAACAGATTCAACAAGCTGCTAATGAGACATTTAGTGACTTTGTCAAAAGATGGAGAGCCAAGCTCACCGAGATTGTTGATAGGCCTAGTACGGAGGATCAAATGCACATCTTCCTAAAGTCACTCCGTAATGTGTACGAGGACCGTCTCTCCGGTACTTTCTTCCCAAGCTTCTCCGAGCTTCATAAGGCCGGTCTTTGACTAGATGACATCTTCAAGAATACGAAAGAAGCTAAGAAAGATAATGGTTAGCATTACACTAGCAAGGGCTATACTAGCAAAGACACATCCATCAACACCATTGCTTTCAATAACCAAGGGAAGAGGAACTATTCCTCTGTCCCTCCATCGAATAAGGAAAAGAAGAAAGAGAGAGTCTACAACAAACTAGATAGTTTCACTCAAGAGGATCTCTTCGACATACTCGTAGAGGCTGGCAAAGTCACACCAAGGAAGCCTCCTACTACTCCAAGGGAACTCCCTGCAAATCATACTCACCACCTCTATTGCAAATTCCACCAGTTTAGTGGCCACGATACCGACTCTTGCAAACACCTCAAAGATTTGATCCAAGATCTCATAGACTCTAAGCAACTAGGGGTTTCTAATGAAGTGACAAACCCTCTTCCAACTGCGGGAGGAGGGATCAATATAATAGAAATAGCCAGTAAGAAAGAGGAGACTACTCGCCTAGTCCCAAATGTGGGCGAGAGCACTCCAAAGTTCAATAATAAAAGTTCATTCTGTTACATGTTATCTTGGGATCAAGTAATATATAGGAAAAATAAAAAAGAAGATGTTAACCTACTTACTCGATCCGGTCGAGTCATAATAGAAAAAGATCCAAGAGTGGATGGTCCATCATCCTCAAAAGAGAACACTACTTCGAAAGAGCCCGAACGAATTGAGCTCGATGATCCACTCCTCAAGCAAATAAAACAAAAACAAGCCAACATCTCTAGATGGGATCTTTTAGGCTCCTCTCATAAGCATCGACTCATGATCTCAAAAGCATTAGCCCAAGTTAAGGTACCAAAAGAAATAACTCCCGAAGAGTTGACACAAATGGTAGGCCAAATCCAATTTGGCAATGTGATCACATTTACCAACTTAGATCTCCCACAGTATGGTGGAGGGCACACCGGATCTCTTTACATAACCGCAAAGGTCAATGGGCATCGAATCCCTAGAATCCTGGTAAACAATGGATCCGCCATAAATGTCTTGCCAAAGAAAGTCATGGTAACGCTTAGCCTTACCTCAAGAGTTCTGATACCGTCAAATCTTACTGTATAAGGGTTTAATTGCACTGCACGTTCACCTATAGGGGCGGTTACTCTAACGGTTGTAGTGGGAGAGATAACCACAAAAGCAGAATTCCAAATCATTGACATCCCCTCTACCTTCAACCTTCTTCTAGGGCGTCCGCGGCTAGACCAAACTGGAGGAGTACCATCAACTCTCCACCAATGTGTCAAGTTTAAACACAACAACATGATAGTCACTGTACTGGGAGAACTAGTCACTGCTAGTCCGATCTTAGAGATTCAGTATGAGGCAGCCGACCACCTCTTTAATGGATTCGAAATCCAAAAGAAAAGTAACATAGAAATGATAGAAGTATGCAATGAAAATGACTATTCAATGGCAGTTCCATTCTCTGGAACACGCTGATGCTAAAAGAGGGATACTTCCCCGGTCTTGGACTTGGCAAAGACATACAAGGGATCAAAGAACCACCACCCGTCATTTTATATCCACCCGAATATGGCCCAGGAAACGAGTCACCACTCAAGACCATCCTTGAGGAAGAAAGGGTCTGGACTTCATACATAGTGCTGATTGCACCGCCCTATCGAAAGACACTAAACAGGTACTTTGTACGCGAGGGGGAAAACTTTCCGTACTTCATGTTCCCTGAACCATGGATCGGCCATAGGAGGAAGCAACAACCGGGCTTTGAAATCTTCAACTGTGATCCATACTCACTTGAAATAGAACCGATACAATTCTCGTGGCTACCTCGAGAATTAGGGGGTACCAAGGCCGAAGTATTCAGTGAATGGGACTTTATGTTGGGAGAAGACCTACTGCACCAATTTCTCAACCTTTACAAGCTAGAGGACACTCAGATCAATGCAATAGACAAGGGGGACACTCCAAAGCAAGACTATACCAAGCTCATCAAGAAATGTGACGAGCCCATCAAGAATTGGTACACAACTGGGGGACCCATAGCAAGTGAAGAATTCTTGATCAAAGAGCTAGGATGTACTCCCCATCCCCATAGGAAGATAAATCTTGTAACTTTTACCTTAGAATCAGATACCGCTACAGATGAGCTCACCCAAAGATGACTTGGATGCCATCGCGGAACGTGTATTCCCCTACTTTCAAAATGAAAACTTAGATCTTTCCGAGTATCCTCAGATTGCAAACGTTATTAATGATGAATTAACTAATAACTCTAATGAATTAGAAAATAATGAGTTATAGGACGAGATAGATCAACAAAATGAACAAATCTTAAAAGAAATTAATAAGCAAGTAGGTTATCATGGCGGAAATGGTCCTATTGATCCGAAGAAATGTAAACAGTTAATTTGGGGACGGACGATGATCCGAAAGAGACCAAGATTGGCAGTTTCTTCAAGGGGGAAGACCGACAAGCCCTCATAGCGCTTCTCTGAGAATTCGTAGACGTGTTCGCATGGTCCTATTGTTAGGCCCAATTGGTAGGAACATAGGCTAGAGGCGAGGGAATATCCTTTTTAAAACTTTTTCAAAGAAACACTTACTAAAAGCAAAGTCACTTATCAGTTAGCAAACTATTATCAGTAAGCGCAGCGGAGAAGATATGACTTAGTTTAACACACACAAAATCAGTATGAAATGGTTTTGAGAGCTTGGTTTAAACACAAAGTGATTTCTAAAAGTTTAATGCAGTTTCAAGAGATTGATCAAAGGAAATGACAATGAATAAGTAAGAATAAGTACGATCTGCCGGTGATAGAGTTCCAACCGGCAAGGATAAAATAAGTAACAAGGGACACAAGTATTTGGAGAGGTTCACAGTGTAAATACTGCTACGTCCTCTACCAAGTTTGGTCAGAACTTGGATTTGGGTTAAGAGCACTATTAGATATCCCTAGTCTATTACAAGAGCGGCTTTGCCAGATACAAAGACTAAATTCTAGAGATCACTAATGGATCATAATACAAATCTGACCAAGTGTATTTGAGCGGCAAGTCCAAGAGAACTTATCTCACTCAGGTGGGTGTGTGAGTAACTCAAGCAACGTATTCCTTAGAATAATCTAGTTTGGGAATACTTACAATGTTGATGAGTTTGTGCACAAGTGTATGTCCTAATAAATACTCTAATGATTATCTGGACAGAATGTTTGAGCTTCAATGAATGCTCTAAACAATCAACTCTCTTCAATGCACTAAAATCACCAACCTTTTTCAATGCTCTAAGTCCTCTATTTATAAGAGGAGTTAAAGACTTGAGTCTTAAGGAAGAAGGCTTTCAATTTAAATATCCAACTGGGTGATTGAGGAGCATTAAGTGCGATATCTTCAGCATTAATGGCGAAGATATGGAGTACACGCATGTCTTGAAAAGTCTGATGGGTAAAGACCCTTTTGTCTCAACCGATTACCTGCAAAATCAAGTAGAGACAGAGTAGAGCTAAAAATAGCTATGTGTCCGACGGCGCAGTAACCATAACAGAGCAGATAAATTACTTTCAGATAAGACAGTACAAAAGGACAAAGACAATCGATAAAGTTGACTTTAAGGTAGAACGATGAAACCTGACAACCGGTGAAGTACAGACTGTCTTTGCCAATCGGCAACTTGAGTAGTAAGTTGATCGGCAACTTGAATGCTGGTCTGCTAAATTGCTTCCTCTTGCTGGTTTGCCTTGATTGAAAATTTGTTATACACCTGTGCTGGTCATAAAGAATCCTAATGGTACCTTATAAAGGTTCTAATAAAACTGGGGGATCCTAAGTGTTAACTATGATTGGGATTAAGCAATTCTATGTCCTATACATATATTTGAACAACAATCTCCTCCTAATTGCTTAAGTCCAATCACCCTATCAAAGAACATCTAACTTAGCTTAGTAAAAGAATGTATAAGGAATGTCTATTTATTATCAGTCCCTAAGCCAAGTCACACTCGATGTCTTAGTAAAGGTAAATGAAATAAAAATAAAATAAATAAGATAGAAAGAGAAAAGGAATTGCTGATAGCAATGATTAGCAGAGAAATAATAATCTGCAAAATAAAGTTAGCATGAATAGCAGCAGATATATTATAACAGCATAACATAAACATAAGCATACACAAAAACAAAATGTTATCAAAGAATTTGTTGGATATATCTTTGAAGGCCTTCAGGATATCTATATCATTGGCTACATTGACTCAAGACACGGGAGGGTCTTCTTGCTGGTCAGTAGCCTTTGATGTAGATTCAGAACACTTGGACTTCTTCTTTGCTCTGGCAGCCTCTTTGTCAGCTTTCCTCTTTTGTTTCTCTGCGCACTTTCCAATCTCTCAGTCAGCATCTTGTTGTTGGCTTCAAGAGTAGAAATCTTCAAATGAGCATCAGCAAGAGCAGTCTTGGTTACTGATAGCTCTTTTTCAATTTTCTCCATATCTCTGATCTGCAGCCTATGGTTATCAACAAGTTGCTGCTGAATGGAATTTGTAGTTCCCAAGGATTCAGAAAGAGTAACCAGCCTGGTTTCTCTATCAGCAATAAGTTCCTTCAAGTCTTTGATTCTTCTACTTTCCTCCTCCTGATTAGACTTAAGATACCGCTTAGCAAGATCCTGACGAGTCTCCTTAATCAGGTCGGCAAGAGAAAGGCCCATATCACCGACATCAGCACGAGTGGCAGGCACTTGCTGATTTGAAAAGTCACCTTCCTCAAAGCGGATGAATTCATAGAGGCTGTTCACTACCACTGGTTTCTCAATGGTAATCGGCAAAGCAAACCTCTCGGCAGCTTGTACCATTAGAGATGGCACAAAATCTTCATTGAGTAAGTCAGCCTCTTCTATAAGCACAACAACAGAATCTTCCATCGGTAACTCGTCATCAGAAGAAAGAATGATCATCAATGGAGAAGGAAGAACATGAATTGAAGCAGGAGGCAGAGGCAGGAATTGTTGAAGAAATTCAGCATAAGCAGCATCGGCATCATGTAATGCCCCGAGCCCGAAAATCGGGTCGGAACGATATCAAATTTGATGGACTGACCTCACAAACCACCACGAGTCTTTATAGCACGTTTTTGTCCTCACTCACGTGCTCACTGAGAAACTTCCCAGTGGGTCACCCATCCCAGAATTGCTCCAAGTCAAGCACGCTTAACCTTGAAGTTCTTATGAGATGAGCTTCCGAATAGAAGATGCATCTTGGTGGTATAAGTAGTACCAATCAAATCATATCAAACATATCAGACACACACATTTTTGGGCCGGGGTATTACACATCATCAAGAAGAAATGCATCCGGAACAGAGGTGGAAGCAATAAGGTCGGAAGCAAATACATCGGCACGTGGAATCGGCATGGGAAAATCAAGATGAATAACAACAACACGATCGTCCGGCAAATGAAAAACACCATTGTCTTCCATTGACAGAAAGATAGCCATAAGTAGATTAAGACAAGCCCGTCATTCAAGGATTATAGCCATTAACCTGGCATTCCTCAGCCTAGAGGTATAGACCAAATGATCAGCACGCTGTCTTGGGTGAAATATCGGCAAGGTCAGGGAAAGAGCAACAAATTTCACTAAAAACAACAGTCCACAAGGATCAGTAGCCCGGAATTCGAGTATATCATGAAGTTTATCGTTGATCATCATGCACCTTCTCATCCAACCATTCGTGATGATGCAAACCTCCTTAGGAGAGGGACCAGGCAGGTGGATTTTGCCTCCAACCTTTATCTTCCCAGGTAAACAGTGAACAGGTTCATAGACATGTCTTTTCACCTTGAGCTTTGACACCCGGGGAGCCTTCCCTTTTCTCCTTTTGAAATTTGGCTTAATCCAGGGCATGAAGATTATCTTTTCAGTAGCAGAGTAACCAGTAAGGAAGGAATGTTTGGTGTAATGGGGATGTTCTTTGCCGAAGGGAGAAGTAATTCTCTGAAGCGTAGATTGGAACGACAAGATAGGTTGCTGAAGAGGAAACAACTGTTGGCCAAAACTGTTAGTAGGAATAGAGATGCTGGTTGTGTACCAGTTTGAACTTATCATCTCCTTGGCATAAAGCTCACAGTTGTACTCAGGAGGTGGAGCAGAATCCCTTTCATCTTCATTCAGAAGGACCAGCAACTCCATATAGTCAGCAGGATCTATCTCATCTGCGCTTTCCTCATCAGCAGCAACAACACTGTCAGCAACTGGTTGTTCTTCATCAGCAACAACCGGTTCTGCCTCAGGAGCAGTCAAAAGTAGAGGTTCCTCAGGAGCAAATAAAGCACCCTGAAGTTCCTCAAACTGTAGATCAGTAGCAATCATTGCATCAATGGCAGTAGTGTTGTCAGCAGCTCCTCCTCCAAACTCAACAACCTCTCTCAGTCCAGTAGACTCAGCTAGAATCACATCAGCAGAAGAGGTGGGAAAATGAAAAATATGAATATCTAATGTTTTCTCATAGATTTCACCAGTAGAAGCAAGAATAATCTGATTGTCAGCAGTTGGCTCAGAGTAATGAGTGTCTGAAGTTGGCTCATCAGCAAGATCTGTATCAGCAGCTACATCTTCATCAGCACAAGCTCCTCCTAAAATCGGTAACTCTTCAACGGCAACTTCATCAATAACTTGAGTGTCAGTAGTTTGCTCAAGTGATGCAAGCTGGTCTTCATTTAAACTTTCTGCAATCAGAGGTTGAGTTTCCATAGTTTCCTCAACTTGATTAAGCAAGGACTCATCAGCATAACTGGTTCCATCAGCAGGTTGAGTGTCTGATGTTTTCTCAACAATCTGTTCAATATATTTATTAGCAGATCCACGCTCAGAGACATCACTAGCTAGTATGGAGTCTGCAAATGCTTCAGCAGATGACACAGAGGTAGGAGCAGTGGCAGTTTGAACTTGACCAGAAGAGGGCTTCTTAAAGATTATGATAATCGGCATCTTTTCCAACTCACTGATTGAGTCAGAAGAAGTACGAATGTCACCATCAGCCTTTTGAGCACAAACAAAGTCAGCAATATCAATAGAGCTACTGGGAGAATGAATGGGAGTGACTGCTGGTTGTTCGGCAGGAGTTCTGGAAAGAAATGCTGCAGATTCTTCTATCAAATCAATGGTGGCTTTCTTTACTCTCTGCAAGAACTGATCAGCAACATGACCAGCTGAGATAGTTTCATCATCATCTTCTGGTCTTCCCATTTGATAGGGATCAGATTCAAGGAAGTTTGACTGCTGACCGTATATCTCAGCATAGGAGACCCATACACTTTGGACCATCAAGTCTTGTCTAAATCTATCTTGGAAGAGGTAGACTTGATTCCACGGAGTCGGCATCAGATCAAAGTAATGCCCAAAGTTTAACCTGAGCTCAGCTTCTGATAACCTTTGAAATTTTCGAAGAGGGACAAACTTCTCTTTGAACATATCAGTGAGCCGGTTCAAGCTAGTAAGATACACTTAATCAGCTCGATTCTCAGGAGGAACTAATTCCTTTCTTTCCTTATGAAACTGGAGCAGTCGGCGAATAAAGGGATGGAGATGATCAATGGGAAACACCCAATTCTTTGGAAGGACCTTATTAGTGAAGGACCAATGGTTGCGATAGAAGGAATGGAAAGTGGGGTTTCTTACTGGTCGGCATTTTCTAACAACAACAGACTTCTTCAGTACATCAGCAATAGGATCTTCAGCCAGATCAGCAATGTCTTCTACTTCAGTCTTAATTACATGAGAAGTCAGTGAAATACCAGAGAGAAAAGATGGAGAAAATCTTATCATTTTGGCTCCAGGATCAGCACTTGGAGTTTCTACAGACTGAACATGATCAGCAGGTTTTGGCTTTGGAATGGCAGATGGTTCACCGGCAGATATGACTTTTGACTTTTTGGTTTGCACTTTATCAGCAGCCTTGACTAACTTCCTTTTCCTAGGAGCAGCAGGAGTTGAGTCAGCAAGAATCCTGTCGGTAGATGGAGCAGGAGTAGAGACATCGGTAGGAGCAACAGTGGCAACCTTAACAACTTTCTTTGCCTTTTTCTTCTTTGGAGAACCAACAGCTTGAACAACTACTGTGCCGGTAGAAACCTTTTTAGAGATTCTATTCCAATTAGAAAGCTTGAAGGATTTAAGCTTGTCAAACTCAAGGCTTGGAGGTGTAGGGGAAGCTCTAACTATTTCTGAGTTGTGCCTCAGAATGGTGCTAATAAGCATATAATGACATCCCTTACCAGGGTGAGCCTTGTTCTTTCTTCTATCCTCCTTCCATTTAACAACGGTAATAGCAATGACCCTGAATAGGTAGGCACACCAGTTGAATTCTTCTTGCAATATGATGGCTGCCATTGCCTCAAACTGTATATCAGTTACATGGCTGTGAGAGCCAAATCTGCACACTAAGCATCTATCAACAATCTCCGCAAGAGCAAAGAATCTCCTTCGGTAATGGGCTTTCAGATGATTATCTCTACTGAGTCTAGGACTGGCTCCCCTCATAAGGGTCCATGCCTTGTCTAAGGACTTATCATCAGATAGACTAGTTACACCTTCACTTCCAAGGAGTGGGAAAACAATAGAAATAGAGGATGGAGTGATAGAGATCGTGACACCGGCGACAAAAGAGTTAATGGAGACGAAGGTAGATGGGTCGTTTGGGGCAGTAATGACAGAGGCATTGGAGAAGAACTCTTGCATTTGACCCAAAAATATGAACTCAACACCAGTTGGAGTGATGAAGGAGTCCAAAAAAGAACCAATCAATAGATTTCTCAAGAAGTCACCGTCAGTTGAGTCGTCGAAGAACAGAGAGTCAACGTAGCCTCCATAGATATCCTTCTCGTTGCTTGACATTATCTGCAAAATCACTCAAGAAATCTCACAAGCTAGAAATCAATTAATTTAAACTAAATTATAGGAACAAATGTAAATCATCAAATGGTTACTAGAGATTAGAGTAAGATCTTTGTAGACTGGTAGGAGATTATGATGATGAACACAAGCAACAAGGAGAGTTCAGGTGAGTGAAGAGCGAAAAGAATAAGAAGAGGTTTAAGTGAAGCTTTTATATGTTATGGAAGAGAGAGAGAGAGAGAATAAGAAGGGTTTGCATGGGGAGAAGAGAAATAATAAGGAGTTTAACTGTAGCGAATAACTCAGAGAACGTGCGCACACCATGAGTTTAATGCGCGAACCATACGGATGAAATTAGACCGTTAAACTTAGGAAGAGAAGGGGTAAAGACGGCAACAATAATATGGTAAGTATAAAAGTTACCTTTCCAATTTATCACAAGGATTTGGGATAAATCTTTGACACGATTTGGGTAAGCAGGTGCACACACGAGTCAGAGAGGTGGTGTGACCGATTTTACCTTTGATTTGACATTGCTTACGTCATGTGTCAGAGAATCCTTATCCGTTAAGAATAAGATCTACCGATGACTTTGAATTTTGAATTTTGACAATTCGGTAAGACATATAGTCGGCAAGATGTTGTTGGTCGGCATGTTGCTTTTGGTCGGCAATACTTTTGGTCGGTAAATTATTATGCTTTGCTGATTTGATCGGCAGACTAATACAAGTAGCAAATTCAGCACAATTTTAACCATTGTAATCAATCATACCTAGTTCACCTCTGAGGAATTCAAATCTCTTCTGATCTAAAGGCTTTGTCAGTATGTCTGCTCTTTGTTAATCAGTATGAATTTTGAGCAGCACAACATTTCCCTTTTCTACATGTTCCTTTAGAAAGTGGTATTTGATGTCTATGTGCTTGGTTTTGGAGTGCATGGCCGGATTGTTTGATACTGAGATAGCATATTGATTGTCACAATAAATGGGACAAACTAGAGATGGAACTTCATAGTCAACCAGCTGCTGCTTCATACAAAGGATCTGTGAACAACAACTGCCGGCAGCTATATACTCAGCTTCAGTAGTTGAAGTGGAAATTGATGCTTGCTTTTTACAAGACCAAGACACCAACCGATTACCAAGAAATTGGCATGTGCCACTTATACTTTTTCTGGTCACCCTACGAGCTGCAAAGTCTGCATCTGAATAACCTATTAGATTAAAAGATGAATCTCTAGCATACCATAATCCAAGGTTAGCAGAACCACATAAATATTTAATAATGCGTTTTACAGCCTGCAGATGGGATTCCCTAGGGTCAGCTTGAAACCTGGCACATACACAAATGGCAAACATGATATCTGGTCTACTGGCAGTTAGATAGACGAGTGAGCCAATCATACCTCGGTAGACAGTCATATCTACCTTCTTGCCGGACTCATCCTTATCTAAATGAATGTTAGTGCCCATCGGTGTGCTTTGAGAATGAGCATTGTCAAAGCCAAACTTCTTGATAAGTTCTTTTGCATACTTGGCTTGAGTGATGAATATTCCTTCATTGGTTTGCTTGACTTGAAGTCCAAGGAAATATGTTAATTCACCCATCATGCTCATTTCGAACTTGCTCTGCATTAGCTTCTCAAATCTATTGCAAAGTGATTCGTTAATAGAACCAAAAATAATATCATCGACATATATTTGAATAAACAATGAATGACCCTTATGCTTGGCAACAAATAAAGTAGTATCGATTTTACCTCGAGTAAAACCTAAGACATCACTAAGTAAGAACTTAGAAAGGGTTTCATACCATGCCCTTGGAGCTTGCTTCAAGCCATAGAGAGCTTTCTTCAATCGGTAGACATGATTAGGCTTCTTAGAGTCCTCAAAACCAGGTGGTTGTTCAACATAAACAAGTTCTTGGAGTTCTCCATTTAAGAAGGCACTTTTCACATCCATTTGATATAGTTTTAATTATTTGAAGGCAGCATAGACTAAGAAAAGTTTTATAGCTTCCAATCTTGCAACAGGAGCAAATGTCTCGTCGTAGTCAATCCCTTCTTCTTATCGGTAGCCTTTTGAAACTAACCTTGCTTTATTTCTAGAGATATTCTCAGCTTCATCCAACTTGTTCCTGTAGACCCACTTTGTACCAATAACTTGTTGAGAAGTTGGTCTTGGCACAAGTTCCCATACATTGCATCTTTCAAATTGATTCAGTTACTCTTGCATGGCTTCAACCCAACCAGGATCGGAAAGAGCTTCTTCAGTCTTCTTTGGTTCTATGTTGGAAACCATAGCAGATGAGATGAGACTTTCATCAAATGCCTTGCTCAGGTTCCTTGTTAGTCTGGGACCAAAGACATCACCAATCACATTTACTAATGGATGATCACGAACTGCTCTAACTTCTCTCGGCACATCATGTCTTGCTGATTCTTGTTGTAAAGATTCTAGAGGAGGATCAAGATCAGCAGATGGTGGAGGAGAAGAGGAGCTTTGAGTGAGAGGTGGGTTAGAAGGGATAGGTCTTATAACAGAAATTGGTTGAGGGCTAGATCTATCTTCAGGATGATCAGCAGAGTTTGCATCGGCAAATGGATTATGAAAGTTATCAGTATTATCATGATCTGCCGATGATGGAAAGTACCGAGTATCTTCTGGTTCTTCTACTGAAATGACTGGATCAGTAATTGGTACTTGACCTGTATGGTTAGAATTACTGGATTCACCTGTCTCATGAGTACTAGAGGCATTAGTACTATTTGGAGCCTTGTCAGACTCTAACAAATCAAATTCATCAAAGGTTACATGAACAGATTCAACAATATTCAAAAGTTTCTTGTTGAAAACTCGAAAGGCCTTACTGTGTTTTGCGTATCCAACAAAGATTCCTTCATCATCTTTCTCATCAAATTTACCTCTGTGCTCCTTACCGTTGTAAAGCACGTAACATTTGCAGCCTAATATTTTGAAGAAGCCAATGTTGGGAATTCTGCCTCTCCAGAGTTCATAAGGAGTCTTGTTGTGGAATTTGTTGATTAGAGATCTGTTCTGAGTGAAGCAGGCAGTATTTATGGCTTCAGCCCAAAAGTAATTCAGCAGCCTTGCTTCAGCAATCATGGTTTTAACAGTCATGTTCTTTCTCTCAACGACACCATTTTGTTGTGGTGTACCGGCAGCTTAGAAGGTGTGGTCTATACCATGATCATCACAGTACTGAGCAATACCATTGTTCTTGAATTCAGTGCCGTTGTCTGATCTCATACTGATGATATCGCTTTCTTTCTGGGTCTGTAGTAGTCTGAATAACTTGGTAGCAATGGCATAGGTGTCATCTTTGTGACTGAAAGTTTCCACCCAAGTATATCTAGATAAATCATCTATTACAACCAAGGTGTATCTACTTCCCCCAATACTTGCTGTAGTTGTGGGTCCAAATAGATCCATATGTAGCAATTGGAGGCACTTAGAAGTTGACATGCAGGGCTTGCTTCGGAAGGATGATTTATATTTTTTTCCAAACTAGCAGGCCTTGAATTTCTTTGCTTGATCAGCAGACACTTGAGTCAGACCGGCAACTAGATTTGAACCGGCAAGCTTAGATAGATACTTGAAGTTCAAGTGAATGAGTCTCTTGTGCCATAGCCATGAGTTCTTACTGATGTTCTTAGCTACAAAACAGACATTAGCAACACCAGTAATAGCACTTAAGTCTACTGCACAAATTTTACCTTTACGTTTGGCAGTGAGAAGAGTTTCGTTGGAAGCAAAGTCTTTCACATAGCAACTGGAAGTAGTAAATATACATTGCATTTCTTTATCACAGAATTGTGATATTGATAGAAGGTTGTGTTTTAGACCGTCCACTAGAGAGACCTTCTATACAGTAACTGCACCTCTCTTGATGGTACCAATACCGATGATTTTTCCTTTTGCATTATCACCAAAAACTACTCAGGGACCTGATGCTTCTGAAATATCGGCAAGTAGATCTGCAAATCCTGTCATATGCCTTGAGTAGCCACTATCTAGAATCCACAAATCCTTGCTTGCACCTGTTGAGGCTATGAAGCATTCCTCGCAGAATCTGTCGTAGGCACTCCTGCGTGACTCACCATCTTGTTTCTTGAAGGATTCAAACTCAGCAATGCAATCGTAGAGTCTGTTGTCCTTCACCTGCTCATCACCTTCAAAGTATGCAAGGAGCTTGTTCCAGCATTCTTGAGCCGTGGAGCATAAGTCAATGAGTTTGTATTGCTTGTCATCCAAACCACAAAGAGATAATGTGGCATGCTTTTCCATCTAGGGCAGCTGAAAGTTTGTCGTCATCGGTCCATTCTTCTCTGGGTTTTTCAACCAGAGTTTCCTCAATCTGAACATGGGTTTCTTGTTCAGTGTCACGATCAGCATGTTCTGTCAGCGGAGTGGAGGGAATAGGTCTATAAGTGGTTGAGACTTTTAAAGGAATGATTGGACCACCTTCTATGACCTTCATCAACCGGTCATTGATTGAGTTCATATACTTTATCATATGAGATTTCCAGACACCAAACTCGTTGACATTCAACAACGGAATGGTGGTGATGTTGAATGACTACATGATTTTTCCTGCCATAGTATCGGCAAACAAGCTGTAAAGCTTGGAAATTTCTTTCAAAATTCTAAGCTCTGATACCAATTGTTAGGCCTAATTGGTAAGAAAATAGGCTAGAGGGGAGGGGAATAGCCTTTTTAAAACTTTTTCAAAGAAACACTTTATAAAAGCAAAGTCACTTATCAGTTTGCAAACTATTATCAGTAAGCACAGCGGAGAAGATATGACTTAGTTTAACTCACACAAATCTGTATGAAATGGTTTTGAGAGCTTGGTTTAAACACAAAGTGATTTCTAAAAGTTCAATGCAGTTTCAAGAGATTGATCAAAGGAAATGACAATGAATCAGTAAGAATAAGTACGATCTGCCGGTGATAGAGTTCCAACCGGCAAGGATAAAATAAGTAACAAGGGACACAAGTATTTGGAGAGGTTCACAGTGTAAATACTTCTACGTCCTCTACCAAGTTTGGTCAGAACTTGGATTTGGGTTAAGAGCACTATTAGATATCCCTAGTCTATTACAAGAGCGGCTTTGCCGGATACAAAGACTAAATTCTAGAGATCACTAATGGATCATAATACAAATCTGACCAAGTGCATTTGAGCGGCAAGTCCAAGAGAACTTATCTCACTCAGGTGGGTGTGTGAGTAACTCAAGCAACGTATTCTTTAGAATAATCTAGTTTGGGAATACATACAATGTTGATGAATTTGTGCACAAGTGTATGTCCTAATAAATGATATAATGATTATCTGGACATAATGTTTGAGCTTCAATGAATGCTCTAAACAATCAACTCTCTTCAATGCACTAAAATCACCAACCTTTTTCAATGCTCTAAGTCCTCTATTTATAAGAGGAGTTAAAGACTTGAGTCTTGAGGAAGAAGGCTTTCAATTTGAATACCCAGCTGGGTGGTTGAGGAGCATTAAATGCGATATCTTCAGCATTAATGGCGAAGATATGGAGTACACGCATGTCTTGAAAAGTCTGATAGGTAAAGACCCTTTTGTCTCAACCGGTTACCTGCAAAAGCAAGTAGAGACAGAGTAGAGCTAAAAATAGCTATGTGTCAGACGGCGCAGTAATCATAACAGCGCAGATAAACTACTATCAGATAAGACAGTACAAAAGGACATAGACAATCGGTAAAGTTGACTTTAAGGTAGAACGATGAAACCTGATAACCGGTGAAGTACAGACTGTCTTTACCGATCGGCAACTTAAGTAGTAAGTTGATCGGAAACTTGAATACTGGTCTGCTGAATTGCTTCCTCTTGCTGGTTTGCCTTGATTGAAAAGTTGTTATACACCTGTGCTGGTCACAAAGAATCATAATGGTACCTTATAAAGGTTCTAATAAAATTGGGGGATCCTAAGTGTTAACTATGATTGGGATTAAGCAATTCTATGTCCTATACATATATTTGAACAACACCTATAAAGATATCCCGCTGCTGTACAATTCGATTGTTGAACATAAGATACCGCTGCTTCCCGATTCAAAGCCAGTCAAGCAGAAACTTCACAGAATTAAACCCGAGTGGTCGATACAAGTCAAACAAGAGACAGAGAAACTCTTGAGTGTCGGGTTCATTAAAGTGATAGAGTATCCAACCTGGTTGGCTAACACCGTGTAGGTTTCCAAAGCAAATGGAAAGGTCCGCGTCTGTGTAGATTTTCGTGACCTCAATAGAGCTCCTCCGAAAGATGACTTTCCTCTTTCTAACATAGACATGCTTGTTAACAATATCGCAAAGTATGAGGTCCGCTAATATGTAGACGGATTTGCTAGGTACAACCAAATCCTTATAGATGAAGAGGATCAACACAAGACAGTGTTTACCACACCGTGGGGGACATTCTGCTATACAGTCATGCCGTTTGGACTTAAGAATGCCGGAGCCACTTAACAGTGAGCGGTAACTGCACTATTCCATGACATGATACATAAAGAAATAGAGGTATACGTTGACGACATGATCATACACTCTAAAGGCTCCGATGGGAAGTACTTTGTTGACCTTAGAAAATTCTTTGAAAGGTTGAGAAACCACAAGATGAGGCTTAATCCGGCCAAGTGCACATTCGGGGTAGTTAAAGGAAAAGTCCTTGGGTACATGGTTACCGAGCGTGCTATAGAAGCGGACCCCACTAAGATTAAAGCCATCGTTGACATGCCTCATCCTAAGACGCAGAAAGAAGTAAAGGGATTCATGGGTCGCCTTCAATACATTAGTCTTTACATCAATCAACTCACGACAATGTGCGAACCCATTTTCAAACTTCTCAAGAAGAATGCATCCCTAGAATGGACCAAAGAGTGCCAAGAAGCCTTCGAAAAGGTCAACGAGTACCTGTTTAATCTTCATGTATTGGTCCCACCACATAAAGAAAAACCGTTGATAAGTGGACCCGATGAAGTACATCTTCGAGAAATCGCATGTCTCCTCTAAAATAGCTAAGTGTTACTTTTTACTCACGGGGTATGATATCACTTCCATATGGCGCAGCCAATAAACATGGATATGGTATCGGCATGTTACTAGTAGATCCCTCGGATTTATACACTCCACTCGCCATACGCCTTGACTTTGAGGCCACTAACAACATTACCGAGTATGAAGCTTGCATAGCGGAGCTTGAAGCAGCCTTAGAAAGAAATCTCCACAAGTATTTGATGAGTCTAATAAGTGTACTGAAATAAAATGAAATTAAAACTAATGTGTTTGCAATGACTGTGGATGGATGCTCGGAACTACTCCTTAGCACCTGTTGTGCCGTCGGTCTCTTTCATCTTCCTTAGTCCTCGGCGAACTGTTTTCTTCATAGGTTTCTCGCAAAATCTCGCCTCAAAAGCATTAACACCCTTGATCTTACCTTGCAAAATCTCCCTGACCTTCCTCTTCCTCATAGTCATCGCCTCTATTCCATCCCCATTAGCAATACTCTTCCCTTTCTTCTTCTCAAAGGCAAACACTTCCTTCATCCTCAATGAGATGCTCGAAGCACAAGGTCCCAATATAAATCCCCTTAGGTTCTCTAGAGTCTGCTTCATTCCCCCAAGTCTCTCCTCATACCAAGTTAAATATTCTAGTGAAAAATAGGTGTTGCAGGAGTGTGAAAGGAAGGTCACACGTGAAAAGCCATCTCGGACCCAGATCTGGGACATGAGGATCAAAACACTAGCATCCAAATAAACAACCTTGAAGGGAAACTTTACCAAGTTCTCATCCCAAGCCACGGGGATAGTCTGAGCCAACCCATACTATCGGAGCACCCTCATGGGATAATAAAATGTAATCTCAGAGAGCGTCAGAACGCGGATCATGTAAGACCCTACCTGCTTGTCCCTCAAAGACTGGATCTGCCATATCGGCACTACCCACTGAATGCTATCAGTCACCAGTTCGGCGAAATACACCTCCCAATCCTTGCGTGACTTATGCTCGAACTGCTCTGAAATACCCCTGCCGGAATAAATCCTTAGAGCAACGTTTCTAGACCGAGGTGGATTATTCACCCTAAGCCTCTCCTGAAGCCATATAGTCAATAATCCGTCACTGCCTCTCGTCATGTCACCATGAATAGCAAGTCGAAGAATGCCACAGATAGTCTCTCCTAAAATGATCGGCACAATGTTGTGACCCAAATGAGCCTGAATCACCATGTCTAGACATTCCCCACTGGCAAATCCAATTTGAGCAGGGAAAAGAATCAAAGCAAACAAACACAAGGCAAGATGATCTAGAGCAACGGCAGAGGTAACGTCCATATGCATGAAATACTCTAGCAACCAAGAAAGATCTACATGTTTGCCTCTGACATACCTACCAATTTTGTCCTCGGTTACACCAAAGGTTACCAACCTCTTCTCCAATGGAACAAAATCAAATGGCAAAGCTACCTCCTCCCTCTCCTCACCTCCATAAAGTGCCATGAAGTCTTCATATGTGGGTGTTATCTCATTATAGGAGAAGTTAAAAACATGGTTATTATCATCCCAAAAGTTGGCAGCAGCGCACAAGAGATTCACATTCGGGTTCATGTGGGAGAGTGACCAAAGACATTTTATGCCAAACTGTTGGTTAAATTCTTTGCGACAAGATCCAGGAATTTTGGCAATCCACTTCTCCAAAGCTGTAGTATAGAATCCTCTTTCAACTCTTGAAATCCTAGCATGATTGTCCCTTAAAAAATCAAGATAAGAAAGCATCCAGACAAGAAAACAAGCAAGAACTACTGTCGGTGAGATTCTGGGACTGTTCAAGCCTTATTTATGTAGGATTCAGATTCCAATTCTTTCCAGAAAAAGGAAAATCAAAAGACAACGTAAATCATGGCCACGCGGCCAACATCGCTCTTGGCCAGGCGGCCATCTTCTCCCATAGCCACGCGGCCATCTTTGCCCCATGCAGGAATTTCAGCTTCGTCCCGGAGTTTGGTTGCTCCCACACCGTAACGGATCCCATGCAAAATCCGTGAATGTATACATACCCATCACTATGGCTCATGCATTGTATAAAATTAGGGAAATTATAAATAACTAGTTGGTACAAATAGGTTGTCTCAATCTCATAGCTTAGTACATAAAGTCTTTGCATATATTTTAAATGTCTAGCATATATTTGTCTCTCTCTACTACAACTAACTGTAGATACCCCGGGGAACCACGGCTTGGCTACAGCGGTGAATTACCTAGGATGTCTAATTGATTTTAAGAGTCGCCACCCACGTTTTAGAGGAACGCGAGAAAACCTAAGAAAATAGCCTTTTTTTATTGATTACGAAACCAAAGATTCTTGAGATGAGGGGTTCGGGGGTTAGGTGATGGAGTGGGAAGTACTTAAACACCCACTCTGCCCTACTTACGCGGGTCTTGCTACTTTTGGTGTTCTAATACTAAAAAGAAAAGTCCTTCAATTATTAATGTAAGAAGTGCTAACAATTACAATAGAAAGAAAGGGGAAAATTAAAAGGAAATAAAAGAGAATTGTTTTGATTTATTAATTTATGCTAAAAGATTACATATAACAATTATACTAAACAATTACATTAAGAAATTGATAGGAAATTAAAGTAGAGATTGAAATGTAGGGAGATGACCTTGACCAACTTTAATGTAATAAAGTGGTCATTTGGTCATGTCCCATTTGGTGGGGATTGCATACATCTAAAAAGACATAAATAAAATAGAAGAAGAAGAAGTGTACCTTTAGAAAAGAGGACTTCAAACTTTGACTTGGAGTTGTTGTAGAGAAATTATTGTGTAGAAATTTGTGAAGAGTTTAGTTGCTAGAACTCTTGTTGGGGAAATTTGTGTAAGAAGAATGGTGTAGAGTTTGTGTAGGGAGAAAGTTCAAAGTTCAAGGTCCAAAAAGAGAGTCCTCTTCCAAGGTAGAAGAAGGGGGTTTTTATAGGTAGAAAGGAGAGGGAAAGGTTGGAGGGAAAATGGTCAATCCATGTGAAATGGAATTGACCAATAGAAAATAAGATAAATAGAATAATAATGAATAAAAGAAGATGAAACAAATAAAAGAAAATAAAAATGAAATATTTTGTTTTTATGAAAAGGGCTAGAAATGTGGGATTGGGAGGTTACAAATAAAAAGGTTTTAATGTTTGTGATCAAGAAGGGGATTTTGAAATAAAGAATAGATGTTGTAAATAAGAAAAGGGAGGGAAATAAGGTGCAATCCGTTACTGCCATATCGGGAGGCGCGCGCTTCCGGCTTTTGGAGCGAGAGGCGCGCGGGGGCCGTGAACAGTATCGGAGGCGCCCGCGGGTGAAAATAACCGAATGACCGAATGACTCTAAAATTTAACTCTGTTATGCAGTTTAGTCCAAAACTAACGGAATCAGTTAGGAACTTAACCGAAGTAACAAAAATTAACAAAAACAAGTTAAATAAAAATACTATGTATGCAATCCGGGTGAGAGGTCCAAATAGGGGTGTCTACAGAGCCCCTCGGCGACGTGGATTGCAAATCAAAACGCGTCGACGAAAGAAAGACAACCGCCGATGACATCGACAAGAGGAACCAAAGACTCGATAAAACATGAATTTGAAATTTGCGAAGGATAGGGGTGCGCTCCCTGTGTGAGCGGATTTATTGATATAGAAAGGATATGGTGAGATCCGTTTTGCTGAAACGGGATCCGTTTGCTGAAGCGGGATCCGTTTGCTGAAGCGGGATCCGTTTGCTGATGCGGGATCCGTTTGCTGAAGCGGGATCCGTTTGCTGAAGCGGGATCCATTTGCTGATGCGGGATCCGTTTGCTGAAGCGGGATCCGTTTGCTGATGGCGGGATCCGTTTGCTGGAAGCGGGATCTGTTTGCTAATGGCGGGATCCATTTGCTGGAAGAGGGATCCGTTTGGTGGAAGCGGGATTCGTTTGCTGATTGCGGGATCCGTTTGTTGGAAGCGGATTCCGTTTGCTGATGGCGGGAACCGAGGCTCCGTCTGCCTATATGTGCTATTGTTGTGTTGCTTGATGGAAAGGTGGTGATTTTGCGTCTCACCATGGACCGAGTTGTTGTCATTGAACTGTAATTGTTTAACTCTGTGGGATGCAGGCGTAGTTGATGGTGGATCACTTTCTGCTGGGGATGAAGTGCCTTGAGTTGTAGATGCTGTTGACCTTGTGGTGGTACCTGTTAAGTGTGTGCTTTGCAGGTATATGTACTTGTGATGTCGCGACCCCGACCCCGCGGGCTCGGAACTCGCGAACTGGACGTCGACTTAACACACAAATACTAAAATACTGAAGATAAAAATTCCATTTTTATACCCAAAAGGTTTAAAACAAGGTTTTAGAAATCCAAATTTAATAACAACAATAAACTACTAGTATAAGCTCCACAAGCTCACACCAAAAATACAAAAGATTACAAATCTTAATGACGTCATTGTTGGTAAAGCTATCCCCAAAAGGTTATACATTTAAATAATGTAAACCGATCAATAACAACATGCCCAAAATCACAATCCTCTCGACGTCCTCCTCGATCCGAAAATCCTAATCCTTTCCTCCGGGGGGGGGGGGTAAGGAAAAACAAACATAAAAGAAAGGGGGTGAGATAAATCTCAATAAGTTACTAATGCAACTACATGACATGCTATAATGCAATAAGCAATAAACAATGATAAATATCACATAGCATGTAACAAATAACAGTCAACAGATAGCAGCGGAAAGTAAACACATAACAAAGGATATTAGCCAAGGTTTCCCAACTGATAGAACCAATAAAAGGATCGCTGCGCAGCTTCAACAATCAACCAATCCATATCTTCACAGCAGCATAAAAGCAGAAGAGAAAACCCCGGTCAGAAGCGACCGATCGACCCATCAATCAAACAAACCATCTTCATAGTAGCATAAAAGATGAAGAGAAACCCGGTACCGGAACCAATAACCAAACGATAACTGAGTATACGACACAAAGTCGCAACCCCTTATAATAGCTAGACTATTCCCAAGAAAGGAGCTAGCTCATCTCACATCCAAGGCCAATCTGGAGGAGGGTAATAATGGGGCAAAACAATGGTCAACATCACAATGGACTTGGCTGTGCCATCATAATGTTTCGCATCGCCCAAACACATACAAAATACCAGCTGGACTTTCAAGTAAGGGCTAAGTAATAAAATACTAGCTCAAATAACAACTAAGGATTCCAAAGTAGGGAACCATTTCAAATAAATCACCAAAAAGGTGCACCAATCCAACCACACATCAAAAGATGTCCAAACAAATACAAAACGATACTTAGTAAAATTCCACATATATTTGTTCACAAAGGAACCATTTTAAACACTAGAGTTATCCACAACCCACACAAACAATTATACCAAACTTTATCACAACGGACCGATCGTAAACATTTTGTTATAGAATACCTACCAAAGGCTCAGCACAATCTAAACTTGAATCCCTACCAAATAAACCACCTCATCTCGTAGTACTCTAAAAGAGATTTAAAACGATAGTTTACTCGATTAAAACGGAGTCCGGAAGAAGAAGTTATGGCCTTCAAAAGATTGGACAAGAAAACAATTATTTTCACAGAAGGTAGAGGGGTGCGCGCGCTTCAAGCCAACAGGGTGCGCGCGCCTCCCTGAATCAGTTAGGAATGCGCCACAATGGGGAAGAAGGGTCCGCGCGCTTCAAGCCAAGGGGTGCGCGCGCCTCCGGAGTTCAGAAGGAAAAACATCAGCATGGAGATGGAGGGTGCGCGCGCCTCCAAGAAAAGGGTGCGCGCGCCTCCTGCGCCGGACAGAGAGATCTACATAATTTTTCCTGGGTTCTTCAAATTTCTTACCAAAATCAAACATGAACCTTACCTATTTCACAACCCAACATTTCTACCAAATTCTATTAGCATGCCCAAGCACCCAAAACAACATATAAGTCTATATGGGACCTAAATAACATCATCTAGCAACCCCTAACCAAGATTTAATCCCAACATTATCAAAATCACAAAAGATGAACAAAATACAAATAAATTCCAAACTCAACCAAAGAAGCCATGGATATCAACAAGAACATCAATAAAGTTAAAGATGAGCATTTTTAACATAAATGGGGGAAAAGTAACTTACTTGAATTTTCTCAAAGTTGATGGATTTCAAATATTTTTGGCTTCCTACGATCCTATCGACGATCTAAACAAGATTCATGTTTTAAGAAATGAGAAATAATGAGAGGAAGAGGAACAAAATGAAGAGAGAAGGAAGAGAGAAAAACTTACCCACAAACATGGAGAGAGAGAGAGAGATATGCTGGGAGTGAGGGAGAAGGTGAGGGTGAAAGAGTAGGGAGGTGAGGAAGAAGAGAGGGAGTAGGGAGAATTATTTGAAATGTTACTCTAAGACCCCTCCCCTACTACCCCCTTTACCAATAAACTCCCCACTAACAAATAAGACTCGACTCTTCTACACTAGCACAAATGGCCCAAATAAAATGCTAGGCATAAATTAATATAACGCATAAAATGCACACATAAATTATTAATTAATTAATAATTTAAATAAATAAATAATCAAATAAATAAATAATAATTATTTATTACTAATAAAATAGAGCCTAGTTTTCGGGTCGTGACATGTGACATGTATGGGATGTGAAATGGCAGTTATGAGGGAAATTGTGCTTGTGGTGTGATTTGAGGAAAGCCTCGGATGTATTCATACCTTCACTTACCATTGCCGTTGGATGGATTAGTGTTGTGGTGGTGGATGCCATGATGCTTTTTATGAAAAATGTCCATGCTTTGGATGGAGAATGATGATGTTGGTAATGATGAATTGTTTTTGCCTTTGATGGAGTGTCGGTGAGATGGTATTCTGGATGGTGGGTTGGTCGTGCCAAAAGGCTGTAGTTCAAGGATGATGGGGAATGTTGGAGGAGAAGCTAGGAGCAAAGCAAAGTAAAGCACATACTTTTGCACATAGAAGGAGAAAAAGAAAAAGATTTTTTTTTTTTTAATTTAGATTAGAAGGAAAAGAATATGCACACATGTGACAAAAAGAATTTTTTTTAGTTCGTGGGTGAACCATTTTAACTATTGTGTGTTTGTAAAGCCAACCCAAGATCAAGTCATGTTCGGTCGAAGTCCGGATTGCCTCGCTTTGAATTCTGTCGTCGTTGCCGTGGTGTCCAACGAAATTGATGTCTAGCCCCAAGAGATTTTTCGATTATGGGGCTTCAAAAGGGACTATTGATGCCGAGATGCCAAGGGGTTGTTGATTGTAAAGCCCCTCGAATGCTGAACTTTGAGTGGCTTATGAAGCCCCAAGATGAATCAACTCTTAGCCCATTCAAATAAACTGTCTTTTGTTGTCAACGTGGGCAATCCCCAAGAGAAGGTCATTGATACCAAGCTTTGAGAGATTGCTAAGCCCCAAATGTCATGGGCTTATCAAGTTTGTAGATGGCGGGATATGGAGACCTTTCGATGTGAAGCCCCAAATCGGCTTAGCTTTGTATTGAGAGCGGATGCCACATCGGGTAGGACTCTTGAAGGCGATCTCCTTCTTTCTCTTGCTTGGAGATGGATGGCCCTTTTGTGGTTGATACCCAAATGGCGGAAGGTCCATGTTGAGAATGTAGTACGGTCTTCGGGAGACGTCTCGTGGGAGATGGTGATGTTGTTGCAGATGATAAGGTCTTGGCGTGATAAAGTCTCAAACGGTATGTTTGCTCGAGTCTTCTTGAGTTGAACCGACGGCGGATCTTCGGATGCAGCCTGTGCTTTTGATCTTGGAGAAGGGGGTGCTGTATTGCTGAAACATTGGGATTCGCCGTAACTCTGCTTATAGAGTTAACATATTGGCATTGCCCGCTATAAGTCAGCCGGGTGAGTCTAGCATATTGAATCCTTTACCTTTTCTCTAAGACTTCCTTTATAATCTCGCTTTGAGTTCTAACAAGAATCATCAAATTCATTCATATCATCAGAACCTTCATTTAAAACCAAGAGGCCTTTTGACTGGAAGTGTTGAGGGACCATTGAAGTTTGATCCCTTTCATGGAGCCATAAGACTACTCCCAAATTGCATTGCTCGGGTACCACTGCCTAAAAGCTTGTTAATTGCGGAGCCCCAATATTTCCCTTTGCTTGTATCACTGTAATTCTGTAGCCCAAAAGATTGTAGATTGCGAAACCCCTTGAGACCTTTCGGTATAAAGCTTCAAATGTTGCTGGGGACATTGAAGTGAATTGCTTCTTGCCGAGGGAGCCTTTAAGACTTGACCGTAGCCCCTAGAGTGCCATCATTGATTGCGAGAAAGGTCCATCCTTGATTGGGCGAACGAGTATGGGCACACATGACAAGAGGGCTTTTTGACATCCCTTTTGAGAGACTTTGAGGATAGTCTCACACATCTTTCTCGACCATAGCCCCTAGGGCTTATTGATTGTCAAATGAAGCAAAAGAAGCCCTTGTTCTTGAGTCGCATAGCCCCTAGGGCGTCACCATTCGTTGAGCAAAGCAAGAGTGACTCATCCTCGTGCGAGGGAACAAATATGAGAG
Source organism: Campanula takesimana (assembly GCA_026119855.1). NCBI lineage: Eukaryota > Viridiplantae > Streptophyta > Magnoliopsida > Asterales > Campanulaceae > Campanula > Campanula takesimana. Next base: position 1,264,294 of record JAOWBW010000474.1, on the reverse strand, counting down.
GATATGGCAAGAGATACTCCATTTCTCGGGAGCCTTTCGGCGTACTTTAGAAGCAAATACTTGCAGAAGCTTTGAAAACTGAGACACATGTTGTTGCTATTTGCTGCCCAAGACAATTGACTAGCTAGGGATTATTTTTGAAACCTCGTGCCCTTTTATGATGGGCTCGTTCTCGGATGGGTCTTGGTTACTACGGGCATTCTTTTCATGAACCCAAAAATGCACACTGCTGGAGAATGATGCCGATAACCCAAGACAACCTTTGATGGTGCCATATCTTGTCGAGCCTTTTGCAATCCCAAAGTTGACTCGGTGGGGAATTGATTTGTTGAGTAGATCCAATGTAGAGCTTGTGCAGTTGTCTTCCTTAGAGGCCGGAGATCTCCATTTCTCTTTCCCTTCTCTCTCTCACTCTCTCATTTTTTTTTATGACGCACCCTGTTTTTTGCCTAGACCGCCCTTTCGGGTTTTCAATCTAGCGGGCATCTCTTTTGTGTCTTCTTTTTTTTACTCGATTAATGAGGGAGTGTGCATTGACTCTGGCTGAGGAGATAAGACATGTGATTTTGCGGTGAAGACCTCTTGTCACTAAAGATGAGTGACATTGACTCGACTAGGGAAGTGTCCCTAGTATTGACTTCATGTATGAATATTTTTTGAATGACTCACGAAGGCAAGTAAGTCATTAAGAGAGAAGAGAAAGAAAGCCCCAGTTTGATTGCAAGAAACTAGGAGTATCGCAAAAAGAAGAGAAACCCCTAGACTCGACAAGGAACAGAAAGCGATTCCAAATCTAAGAAAGTTGTTCAATCTTTTGGTGATTAATTCATTGGCAAACGAATCGTACAAAGATGTCATGACAAGTTCGAGAGGAAGGCCGATCACCATAACGCGCTAGGGCTAAACATATCTTCTTTTTTGCATGAGACCGGATCCAAAGGTTGCCTACGTTCCTCCAGTGTAGAGGCTCAGGTCACCATAGTTCGTGTGGATGCTCCATTCGTCGAGATGGTTGTTGCTTCGTCCTTCATTGGTGGAATGATGTTGATCTTGTACTTTTTTGATTGAGGGGGATTATTTTATTTTATTTTTTTTTTTTTATTTTTTTTATTTTTTTTTGTTCTCTAACTTTTGCCTAGGTTGATTTGAGGATTTCAACCTAGCGAGCTTTTTTTTTTTTATCCCCTTTTGAAAACTTTTCTTCATGATCGTTGCTCCACCTTTCTTTGTCTTGATTTTATCGTTGTTGATGTCTTCGTTGTTGATGCCGTAGTTGATGTTTAGCCCCTAAGCGTTCACGCAATGGCCTTCATTCCAAAACTTGTTTAGACAGTTTTTCATCATTTTGCCAAGAATTAATTGAACAACTTGGAAGAGTGTATGAGGACAAGAACGACTTTTATTTGATGACTCAATGGACTCGAACATTTAACATAGGACGAGAGAAAACATTGATGCACACATAAGAGGACTTTCGACTCTTTTTTTTTTTTTTTTTTTTAATCCTATTTCTAGGTAGAGAAAGAGAAACGGAGATTGTTGTTGTCGGCCTTGTAGCATGATCTCTTGTTGAAACCCCATTTCAAATCTGAGCCTCTTCCTTGATGAGTTCTTGCATGTTGCCATTCTCTAACTGTTGTTCTTCACCCATGGTAAATTCACCATTGTCAATCAAGTCTTGGATGATGTTGTGGATGGAGAAGCAATCCTCGGTGAGGTGACCGCTGCATAGGTGATAGTCACACCACTTGTGGTGGGCATGGTTGCGACGCAATGGTTGTGGTTGCTTGTACCCTTGGAGAGGAGAAATTTGTCCCTTTGCTTTGAGATCTTCATAGGCCTTGGTGACAGTCATACCTTGGAGGGGAGTGTAGACACGGTCGTTGGTAGAACCTTTGTGACTTTTGAGAGGCGAGCCACTTGAACATGCCTTACCGTTGACCTTTGCCTTGTTGTCGGTGAAATCCCGTAAACGGGCCTTAAGTTTGGACACTTCTTCCTTATGAATTCTCCTCTCGAGATCAAGACGGGCTTGCCATAAATCATCCTTGCGGCGGGCATCCTCGACAAGTCTATCCATTTGTTCCCCCATGGCTCTTATTATGTTGAAGAGCCTTTTGTTGGACACGGAAGTAATCTCACCTTTGTTGTTGTTGCTGTTGGAAGCCATTGGACCTATTGAGAGAACACGATCGATCTTAGGTTGGCCCCACAAACATATTTTGAGTAAAATAATTAACCCACAAACAAAGGAAAAATACTTAACCACATAAGAAAAATGACTCTTTTTTTTTTATTTATTTACAAAAGTCGGAAGGACATGATCCTTTTTGGGGTTTCTAGAAAAATAGTGGAATCGTCCCACTAGTATATAGACCTTCTCGTGGTCCCATATACTCATCGGATTCCACCACGCTTGTGAATCCTACATGTGTCGGGATTAAACTAAATTAATGTAGTAAAGCATACATGCGGGGACGGATTTTTATTTTCATCCATAATAACCACTTGGGGACGGAGTTTTATTTCGTCCAAAACAATGAGTGGCATGTATGATTTGAAGACATTAGTTTAGGGAAATCTCGGCACATGGAAACCGACTTGAGTCACGGAGTGTTAGACCCTAACTAGAATTGTGTGGTTTGTGCTCGGCTAAAGAGAGGCTTAAAGATCACCCCCGTCATGTACTCGTGAACTACGCCACGGGCTGAGGTTTACCGCTTCGGAAGAGTCAAGGTCGAGTGGAGCTTGAAACTTCCTAGGACGGGCCTCGACGGGTTTGGGGTTGGACTTGTGCGACTCGATAGTGAGCAGTTGATAAGAATTGTGCGCGTAGTGTGAGGTCTAACAAGTGACAAAATATTTTTTTTTCAAAGGAAATAAAAAAAAAAAAATAAGCACGTAATTTACAACTTTCGAATCACCCGTGTGACCGATAAAAATGAATAAACAAAAGTAAAAGGGGGTGTGTGCAGGCCCGGTGCCCACACACTGTCAAAACTGCCCATTCTGTTCACTTTTCTGTTTACTGTTCTGTTCTGGAAAATGGCCCAGAAGCACGCGACTCAGGTAGTTACGTGGGAAGCGCGCGCATTGCGCCATGAATGTGGGAGACGCGCGCCTTTGGGGTACCTGTCAGAATGTCAGAAGAAATCGCGGACTCAGGGGATAGCCCTGGTCCCAAATTATGTAACTTTCCCCTGCAGAAACTTGTTAGCATAGAAATATGAATTTTGAAGGACAAGATGGAAGGTGGGCGATTCTGGTAATAAGGGTCGGACGCGCGCGCTTTAGGCCAAGAAGGCCGGAGGCGCGCGCTTCCTACCCTTTTTACCAGAATGCCCAGAAAACAGATATAAAAACACCAAAAGCAAAAAATGCAAGTTTAACCATCTATGTCCCCAGCGGAGTCGCCACTGTAGATACCCCGGGGAACCACGGCTTGGCTAGAGCGGTGAATTACTTAGGATGTCTAATTGATTTTAAGAGGCACAACCCACGTTTTAGAGGAACGTGAGAAAAACTAAGAAAATAGCTTTTTTTATTGATTACGAAACCAAAGATTCTTGAGATGAGGGGTTCGGGGGTTAGGTGACGGAGTGGGAAGTACTTAAACACCCACTCCGCCCCACTTACGCGGGTCTTGCTACTTTTGGTGTTCTAATACTAAAAAGAAAAGTCCTTCAATTATTAATGTAAGAAGTGCTAACAATTACAATGGAAAAGAAAGGGGAAAATTAAAAGGAAATAAAAGAGAATTATTTTTATTTATTAATTTATGCTAAAAGATTACAAGTAACTGTGGATACCCCGGGGTGGGGCCACGGCTTGGCTAGAGCGCGTGGATTACCCTAGGATGTCTAATCGTGTTTTAGAGTCGCCACCCACGTTTTTGAGGAACGTAAGAAAACCTAATGTTTTATGAGCCTAAGTTTGATTTACGAAGACAGAGATTCTTTGGGATGAGGGGTTCGGGGGTTAGGTTACGAAATGGGAAGTACTTAAACACCCATTTCGCCTGAGCAACGTCGGTCTTGTTTGTTCATAATTCACTTTTAAAGATAAATGCGTTCTTCCTATTAAGATGATGATAAAAAGGGGTTTTAGAGTTAAAATGTAGGGAGATGACTCATAGGCCAATTCAATGTAATGAAAGGACCGTTGGTGTCATGTCCCAAATGGTTTTGGGTGATTTCACATTTGATTAAAGAAGAAGAAGAAGGATAAAAAGAGAAATGCTTAAGACATTTACCTATAGTATCCTTCAAAAGGGAACCTCTTGTAAAGCCTTGAAGAAGAGGTTGAACACTTAGTTGAAGAAATCCCAAGAAAGAGTCTAGGAAAGAAGTGAGTAAAAGGTCTAAAAGTAATGATTTTTCAAGGTCCCTCCTCCAATGATGGATTGGAGGGTTTTTTATAGTTGAAAGAGGACTGTTTTTGGAGCCAAACAGAGTCTCCAAAAAATCTTTCCCGAGCAAAATCATGTATAATAAGCAAGGGAGAGATTCTTGGGCAGAATCTGTAACTGACACGCCCCAAAAGCGTGCGCATCCCACCTAGGCGACGGAAGGCGCGCGCGTCTGGCCTCAAGGGGCGGAGGCGCGCGACTCTGAGAAGCAATTTTTGACAGAATGGACTAGAAATTTAGGACAGTTATTCAGTTTAGTCCTAGGACTTAACGGAGTCCGTCTGGAACTTAACCAAAGTAACAGAAACTAACAGAAAACACTTAGAAGAGGGAGAAACACAAAACCAAGTGTGCAATCGGGGTGAGCGGTCCAAGGCGGGGTGTCTATAGAGCCCCTCGGTGGCGTGGATTGCGCAGCAAAACGCGTCGACGAAAGAAAGACAACCGCCGAGGACATCGACAAGAGAAAGCAAAGACTCAATAAAACATGAATTTGAAATTTGCGATGGATAGGGGTGCGCTCCCTGTGTAAGCGGCTTTCGCGGATGGAAAGGGTGTGGTGGCTTGAGGCGGCCCACCACGGCCACAAATTTTTTAAAAAAAGGTGTGGTGGCTTGAGGCGGCCCACCACGGCCACAAAATGTTAAAAAGGTGTGGTGGCTTGAGGCGGCCCACCACGGCCACAAAAATTTTTAAAAAAGGTGTGTGGCTTGAGGCGGCCCACCACGGCCACAAAATTTTAAAAAAAGGTGTGGTGGCTTGAGGCGGCCCACCACGGCCACAAAATTTTAAAAAGGTGTGGTGGCTTGAGGCGGCCCACCACGGCCGCAATTTAAAGAAAGAGGGGAATTTTGAAATTGTGAAAGATGGGGGTGCGCTCCCTGTGTGAGCGGCTTTATTGATATAGAAAGGATATAGCGGGATCCGTTTGCTGATGCGGGATTCGTTTGCTGATGCGGGATCTGTTTTGCTGAAACGGGATCCATTTATTGAAGCAGGATCCGTTTGCTGATGCGGGATCCGTTTGCTGAAGTGGGATCCGTTTGCTGATGGCAAGATCTGTTTGCTGGAAGCGGGACCTGGAGGACCGTTTGCTGAAGTGCGGGACCTAGAGGACCGTTTGCTGAAGTGCGGGACTTGGAGGACCGTCTGCTGAAGTGCGGGACCCAGAGGACCGTCTGCTGAAGTGCGGGACCTAGGGGACCGTTTGCTGAAGTGCGGGGCCTAGAGGACCGTCTGCTGAAGTGCGGGACCTAGAGGACCGTCTGCTGAAGTGCGGGACCCGGGGGACCGTCTGCTTTGGATGGATGTGGATTTTGTTTGATGAGGAAGCAGTGATTCTGTGGCTCATCCCGGACCAAATTGTTGTCGTGAGTCGTATTTTGAAGGTGACTGTTTAACTTTGACTTTTGATGGGGTGCGAGCACAGTTGACTGTGGAGTGCTTTGTGCTGGGGATGAATTGTAAAAACTGATTTTTGAGAAAATAAAAGACACCCTACTTTGAGTGGGAGTTTCTATCTTATTTCAGTTTTTTAGACATGCCTTAAGGGCGGACCAATATAATGTGTGCCCAGCCGAGTGCTTACTGTCGTCGTTTGAGCTTCTCTTGTTGCTGGGAATGATCTTTTCTGCAGGTTGAAGGCGCTGGAACGCCCGGTTGCTATTCTGGACTGACAAAGGCTATTTCTGGTGCCTTCTTCTTCCTGGGACGCGGGCGCTTCCTCTCTTGGAGACGGGATGCGCGCGGCTTGTAAACTGGTGTCGGGAGGCGCGTGCCTCTGGCAGGCGAAATTCAGGGCCTGATATTTGCTGACCAAAAGATCCCCCAACAGCTATAATATCAGCTTCCGATCGATAATTCGATTCCAACAGCCTTTTTCTGCCATTTTTGAACACCGTTTTATTGCCCAATTTTGCTTATAACCTTCTTTCCCATGGCCTCCAACCTTTTTAGTCTTGGTGCCGAGGTCGTCAAGAGTTACGAGAAGGATTTGTCGACATTCGTTTATTCTTTCAAGACCCATCCCAAAAATGCTTTCATCAAAGATTTCGGACTTCGAATTCTTTTTACTTTGCGAACATTGAAGCCGGATTGGGACTTGTTGAAGGCCGCCGCAGCCTTCTGGGATTGTGATAGCCATGCATTCAACTTTTCGACCAATGAAATAGTGCCGACTGTTGATGATTTTGGGGCCATTTTGGGTATGCCTTTAGCCGGTCTGATTGCCATCCCTAAGTATCACCGCGGTGTTGTCGATTCTTGGATTGACCTTCTGAATCTCCCTGTTGGGGAGGTGAAGAAGATGATGCACGGGACCGTTGTTGACATAACTGAGCTTCCGATGTTTTTCAGCTTGCATTCAGAAGATGTCGTGGTTCAGTCTTTTAAGAGAAATGCCATGGCTGTCTGCCTTTTCGGCGAGGTCTTGTTCGTCACTCCTCTAGGTACTGCGGATGCGCAGTTGGCTGAAATCGTGTTGCAGGCAAAAGGACAGCGATTTAGCATATAGTTCCGCTCATTGTAGGAGAGACCTTGCATGGTTTGGACGAATTGCACCGTACGAGCGAGATGCGACGGGGAAGCCCCTTTCTTTTGACCATATGGCTTCGGGAGCATTTCAGGCTTTATGCGTCAGATGGAGACCTTTCTCCTTTTGCTGTTCATAGGCGACGGTTGCTGATTACAGATCTGACTGAAGAAGGCTGGAGGAGATTTTTTGCTTCTCGTCTTACAGCTGACGTTGAGTGGTGCCCTTGGGGTCTTCGCCCTTTTGTGGAGTGGACCTCTGGTTTTCAGCATGTGGTTTTACCCGGGTTGAGAGATTCTTCGTTTTACCAACCAGAACGGGTTTTGAGGCAATTTGGCCGTCAACAGATAATTCCTTTTCCGAGGAACGGGAGGCTTCGTCCAGTTTCTTATATGGGTCCGAACTTTTCGAATGAGCTTCAGTCGGCTTGGGGAGATGATCGTAACCGTCGGGCTTCCGCTCCATTGCACCGGGGTAGTATTTTCCTTCCCGAGAGTTACTTGGATCATTTGCTTGGTACGGTCTACCGCGGCATTACTTGGGTAGATTCTCTTCGGGCTGAGTTGCTAGGAAAGGACTTTGAGCCCATCAGTGCTTTGAGGTACAAGGAAGCTGCAACTGATGTGGACAGCATCCTGACCGACCCTTTCGATACCCCTTTGGATGAGTTTTATACTCGGAGGCGCTCTGCTGCGCAGAAGATATCGGTCCGTATCAGTGTCCCTAGGCCTCCCAAGAAGAGTAGGATTGATGGTCGTTCGGGTGGTCCTTCAAAGGCCAGGAGAAAATTAGATTTTTCCTAGTACCCCACGAGATTGCAATTCGAACAAATGAAGACCATTTTTTTTTATGTGCACCCTGTTTTTTGCCTAGACCGCCCTTTCGGGTTTTCAATCTAGCGGGCTTCTTTTTTGCACGTGCTCTAATTTATGCCTAGGCCGCCCTTGCGGGTTTTCAACCTAGCGAGCTCTTTTTTTTTTTATGGTCTTCGTTTATTAGACGTAAAATCTCTTCAATTTGTCGAGGTTGACTTCCTTTGGCAGCTGATCTCCGTCTAAGTCCACGAGTCGGACTGCACCCCTGCTTAGTATCTTCTTGACTACGTACGGACCGATCCATCGGGGTCCCCATTTTCCAAGGGGGTTCATGGCATTAGGAGGGTGTTGTCTCAAGACCAAATCTCCCACACTAATATTTCGGGGCTTCACCTTTTTGTTGAAAGCTCTAGCCATTCTTTGTTGATAGGCCCTCATACGTTCGACTGCTCTTAGCCTCTTCTCATCGAGTAGGGCTACCTATTCGTATCGACTTTGCATCCAATCGACTTCATTGGCTTGGTTCTCGAGGAGGACCCGTAGGGATGGAACTTCGAGCTCTATTGGTAGCACAGCTTCGGATAAGGAGTTTCTCCGGTCGCTGTCCGTATTGACGTGCGGTAGCCCCATAACGCTAGAGGTAGCTTTTCAGGCCAATCCCTTCCAGTGGAGGCCATTTTCTTCACAATGGTCTCAATTGTCTTATTAGCTGCCTCGACCGCGCCGTTTGCTTGAGGGCGGTATGGAGATGACTTGTGCTTAGTAATCTTGTATTCTACTAGGAGCGCGTCCATCTCTTTCTCAAAGTGAGAACCGTTATCTGAGATGATCTCATGAGGAACGCCGTATCGGCACATGATGTGGGTTTTCACGAATTCGGCCACTTTCTTGGCGTTGAGAACTCGGTAAGCCTGTGCTTCGACCCATTTTATGAAATAATCCACGGCTACTAGGACGAAAGATTGTCCATTGCTGGCAGTAGGGTGGACTTTGCCAATGATGTCTATGCCCCAACAAGAGAAAGGCCAAGGCGTGGTCATATTGTAAAGCTGTGAGGGTGGAGCGTGCTGTAGATTGGCATGGAATTGGCATTTGGCGCACCTCTTAACTTTCTCGATGCATTCCCTTTCTATGGTACTCCAATAATAACCCATGCGGAGTATCTTTTTGGTCAACATAAACCCGTTCATGTGGGGCCCACATTCACCTTCGTAGATCTCATGCATTATTTCTTGAGCTTCGGTCTCATTTGCGCATAGGAGATTGATCCCTTCGTGGTGCCTTTTTTAGACTCGGTCCCCAATCAGTACATATCGGGAGGCTAGTCTTTGCAATTCCATTTGAGACTTCTTATTGCTACTCTCGGGATAGGTACCATCCTTAAGGAAATTCATGATATCCGCGTACCACGGGGTGTTTGCTTGGACCTCGTTGATCTCGATACTCATGCAGTATGCCGGACTATTCCTTCGGGAAATTTTGAAGGGCTTCACCATTTTACCCTCAGGTATTTCGACCAGTGAAGCGATGGTGGCTAGTGCATCAGCAAAGCGGTTTTTGTCCCTTGGCAGGTAGTTGAAGGTGATTTCTTGAAACTGTTCAACCAACTCCTCGAGATGTTGACCATACCGTTGCAGAGTCGAGTCTTGAATCTTCCATTTTACAGATGTCTGATTGATGATGAATAAGGAATCACCGAATACTTCTAAACTTGTGACATTTCTCTCGAGGGCTGCTTCGAGCCCCGCTATGCAAGCTTCGTACTCAGCGGTGTTATTGGTGGCTTCGAATTCGAGGCGGATAGCGATTGGAGTATACATGTCCTTAGGATCAATAAGTAACATCCATATGCCATATCCATCCTTATTGGCTGCGCCATCGAAAAAAAGTTGCCACTTATTTTCTTCTGTTGTAGCACAAATTAAATGCTCGTCGGGGAACTGTACGTCTTCCCCCTTCACTTCGTCACACGGAAATTCAGCAAGCTGATCACTGAACACTTTCCCCCTGATGGATTTGAGTGTGACGTAAGTGATATCGTAGCCGGCGAGCATGAAATACCATTTTGCTATTCTTGTTGACATGAAAGGCTTTTCGAAGATGTAGCGTAGCGGGTCCACTTTTGCTACCAACTTAATTAGGAAGGCCTCCATGTAATGATTGAGCTTTTGAGTAACCCAAACCAATGCAGCACAAGACTTTTCTAAGACAGAGTAGTTCTTTTCAGCTCCTTGAAACCGGCGGCTGACAAAGTAGATAGCATTCTCTTTTGTAGAGTCTCGCTGTTCTTGTGCTAACATAGCCCCTAGGGCTTCATCATTGACAGTGAGATAGAGCAAAAGAGGCTTCTCCTTGTGCGGTGGAACCAAAACTGGAGGGAATGTCAAGTAATGCTTCACTTGGTCGAAGGCTTCTTGGCACACATCGGTCCATTCTAGAGCCACATTCTTTTTTAGTAGCTTGAAGATCGGCTCACACATGGAAGTGAGTTGGTGCACAAATCGACTGATGTATTGAAGTCTGCCCATGAAACCTTTGATTTCCTTCTGCGTCCTTGGAGGAGGCATGCCAATGATTGCTTTGATCTTGGAGGGATCAGCTTCAATTCCTCTCTCAGTGACCATGTAACCGAGAACCTTTCCTCTGACGACCCCTGTAGATACCCCGGGGGAGCCCACGGCTTGAGGCTAGAGCGCGCGAGTTATCCTAGGATGTCTAACTTGTTTTTAGAGTCGCCACCTATGTTTTGAGGAACATAAGAAAAACCTATTGATAATAGCCTAAGTTTGATTACGAAAACAGAGATTCTTTATTTTGAGCTTCGGGGGTTAGATTACGAGATGGGAAGTAACGAAACACCTATCTCGCCCAACTAAAGTTGGTCTTGCTTGATCAAAATATACATGAATGATAAACGTTCTTCTTCTTCTTCTTTAAATCATTAAAAGGGGTTTTAAAATAGAGTTTGGAATTTAGGAGATAACTCTTTAACCAGCCTCAATGAGATGAGGTGATCATTAGAGTCATGTCCCAAAATGATTTGGGTGTTTGCACTTTGATAATACAAAAAGAAAGAGAAAAGAGATGAAGTTGAGAAGGGGAAAGAAATAGCTTTACCTAGACTTCAAGAGACTTCAAACACTTCTTGTTGAATTACTTGGAGAAATCCTTTGGAAAATGCTTTGAAAGTAGGAAATTGGGTTTATTGCAATATGAGATTGAGAGCCAAGGGTCCAAAGTCAAGGTCCTTGAAAATGGAGGTAAATGGGGGTTTTTATAGGTGAAAGAGAGATGTTTTTGGTGCCAAAACTCAGTCACCAAGAAATCTTTCCCGGGCAAAATCCTGTAAATTGAGCAAGGGAGAGAATCCTGGCCAGAAATCTGTAACTGACGCCCAGAGGCGCGCGCTTCCTACTTTGGGGGTGGGAGGCGCACGCGTCTGGATCCTCCTGTCGGAGGCGCGCGACTTAGAGAAGGAGATTTTGACAGAATGGAATAGAAAGTCAGTCCTGTTATTCAGTTTAGTCCCTGGACCTAACGAAGTCAGTCAGGAACTTAACGAAAGTGACAGAAACTAACGAGAAACACTTAAAATGGGGAGAAACACAAGATCAAATGTGTAATCGGGGTGAGCGGTCCAAGGCGGGGTGTCTACAGAGCCCCTCGGCGACGTGGTTTGCAAAGCAAAATGCGTCGACGAAAGTTAAAAACACCCGCCGAATATGTTGAATGAGGCCGTTAGTGAATCTTTTGAACGAGGCCGTTAGTGAACCTTTGAGGACGAATCCGTTAGTGAAATCCGTTGATGAGGCCGTTGGTGAACCCTTGAATGAGGTCGTTGGTGAACCTTTGGAGAGGCCGTTAGTGAACCTTTGAGGACGAATCTGTTAGTGAAATCCGTCGATGAGGCCGTTATTGAACCCTTGAATGAGGTCGTTGATGAACCTTTGGAGAGGCCGTTAGTGAACCTTTGAGGACGAATCTGTTAGTGAAATCCGTCGATGAGGCCGTTAGTGAACCCTTGAAGAGGCCGTTGGTGAACTTTTGGAGACGAATCTGTTAGCGAAATTCGTTGATGAGGTCGTTAGTGAACCCTTGAATGAGGCCGTTAGTGAACCTTTGTAGATGAATCCGTTAGTGAAATCCGTTGATGAAATCTTGCTTTGAAGTCTCGTGCCACTTGGAGTCACACTTGACTTATTGAATTGTGGGGTGCGGGCACAGTTGACCGCGACCAGAAAAATGTTCCTGCTGGGGATGAAATGTTGAGATTGACTCTTGAGGGGGGGTATGGCACCCGTGACAGAACTTAGGGAGTTCGGAATCCGGAGAAGGACAGCCTACTTTTGAGTGGGAGTTTCTATCCTACTTTCAATCTTTGACATGCCTTAAGGGCGGACCAGAGGAAGGTGTGTCCAACTGGGTGTCCGAGGACCGGGGTTGTGTCTTGATTTAGGCCGGACATTTCTGACAAGGCCTTTTCTGAAGTGATCTAGACTTGGGAGGCGCGCGCTTTCCTTTATAGGCTTGGGACGCGCGCGCATTTCAGACCGCTGGCGGGTGGCGCGCGCGTCTGGGAGGCGGAATTCTGGGCTTGACATTTGCTGGCCAAAAGAACCCCCAACAGCTATAATATCATCTTCTGTTCGACCACTTGATTCTCACAGCTCCTTTCTGCCATTTTTGAACATCATATTATTGCTCAACTTTGCTTGTGATCAACATTTTCCATGGCTTCCAATTCTTTTGTTCTTGATGCCAAGGTTGTTAGTGGGTATGAAAAGGACTTGGGCACTTTTGTGTATTCTTTCAAGACCCATCCCAAGAAGGCCTTCATTAAAGACTTCGGGTTCCGAATTCTTTTCACTTTGCGGACGTTGAAGCCGGATTGGGATTTGTTGAGAGCTGCCGCGGCTTTCTGGGATTGCGATAGCCATACCTTCAACTTTTCAGCTAATGAAATGGTGCCGACTGTTGATGATTTCGGGGCCATCCTTGGCATGCCTTTGGCCGGTTGGATTGCCGTCCCTAAATATCAACGTGGTGCCATTGACTCTTAGGTTGAGTCACTGAATCTCCCTGTTGACGACGTGAGGAAGATGTTGCACGGTACTGTGATTGACATAACTGAGTTGCCGATGTTCTTCAGTTTACACTCGGAGGATCCGGTTGTTCAATCTTTCAAGAGGAATGCCATGGCCGCTTGTCTCTTTAGTGAAGTACTGTTTGTTACACCCTTCGGGACTGTGGATGTGCAGTTGGCTAAGATTATTTTGCAAGCCAAGGAGCAACAATTTAGTATAATCCCTCTTATTGTAGGGGAGACGTTGCACGGCCTTGATGAGTTACATAGGACGGACAAGATGTGTCGGGGAAGCCCTTTGCTCTTGACCATATGGCTCCGAGAACACTTCAAGATTTATTCCCCGGATGGTGATTTGTCTCCTTTTTCTGTTCATAGGAGGAAGTTGTTGATCCGGGATTTATCTGAAGATGGTTGGAAGAAATTCTTTGCCTCTCGGGTAACCATTGATATTGAGTGGTGCCCTCCTTCTTGGGGTCTTCGTCCTTTTGTGGAATGGACTCTTGGTTTTCAGCACGTGGTTGTACCTGGCTTGAGAGATTCTTCATTTTACCAGCCAGAGCGGGTTTTGCGGCAGTTTGGTTGCCAACAGATAATTCCTTTTCCGAGGGACGGAATGCTTCGTCCAGTTGCTTACATGGGTCCGGACTTCTCGAGTGAGCTTGAGTCGGCTTGGGGAGATGATCGCAACCGTTGGGCTTTTGCTCCTCTGCATCGGGGGAGTGTCTTCCTTCCAGAGAGCTACTTGGATTATTTGTTTGGCACCCTTTACCGTGGCATCACTTGGGTCTATCTGCTTCGTGCTGAGTTTTTGGGAAAGGGTTTTGAGCCTAGCAGCGCTTTGAGATATAGGGAGGCTGCTGCTGATTCGAGTAACATTCTTGCTGACCCTTTCGGTACTCCTTTGGATGACTTTTATGCTAGGAGACGTGCTGCAACACAGAAGGTTTCAGTGCGTATCAGTGCTCCTCCGCTATCCAAGAAGAAAAGGATTGAGAGACGATCGGGTGGTCCTTTGAAGTCTAAGAGAAAATTGGACTTTTCTTAGTACCCTAAGAGATTGCAATTAAATTAGACCACTTTGTTTTAGGATTTAATGTTTTGATGTCTTTTGTTGCTCAATAAATCCGTTGTAATGACTTGAATAATTCATTGAATGAATAAAAATTGCATCTTGTTATTTGAAGTGAATTGGGTATTTTTGATATGTTTTAGACCGCACCCGAAGGTTGCCTACGTTCCTCTAGTTGGGAGGCTCAGGTCTCCGTAGTTCAAACAAACAAAGACCATTTTTTTTATTTTTTTTTTGTGTGCACCCTGTTTTTTCCTAGACCACCCTTTCGGGTTTTCAATCTAGCGGGCTTCTTTTTTGCACGTGCTCTAATTTTTGCCTAGGCCGCCCTTGCAGGTTATCAACCTAGCGAGCGATTTTTTTTTTTTTATGGTCTTTGTTTATTAAGCATAGAACCTCTTGAGCTTGTCGAGGTTGACCTCCTTTGGCCGCTGGTCACCATCTAAATCCACGAGTCAGACTGCACCGCCGCTTAGTATCTTTTTGACCACGTACGGACCGATCCATCGGGGTCCCCATTTCCCCAGGGGATTCATGCCATTAGGAGGATGTTGTCTTAAGACCAAATCTCCCACATTGATGTTTCGAGGCTTCACCTTTTTGTTGAAAGCTCTTGCCATCCTTTATTGATACGCCCTTGTGCGTTCGAGTGCTCTTAGCCTTTTCTCGTCGAGTAAGGCTAGCTGTTCATGTCGACTTTGCATCCAGTCGACCTCATTGCCTTGATTCTCGAGGAGGACCCATAGAGATGGGACTTCAAGTTCGATTGGGAGTACGGCTTCAGAACCATAGACTAATGCATAAGGAGTTTCTCCTGTTGCTGACCGTATTGATGTGCGGTAGCCCCACAATGCTAATGGTAGCTTCTCGGGCCAATCCCTTCCTGTTGAGGCCATTTTCTTGACGATGGTCTCGATGGTCTTATTTGCTGCTTCAACCGCGCCATTTGCTTGAGGACGGTAAGGAGATGACTTGTGTTTGGTGATCTTGTATTCTACCAAAAGTGCATCCATTTCCTTCTCAAAGTGAGAGCCGTTGTCAGAAATGATTTCATGAGGCACGCCGTATCGGCACATGATATTAATCTTTACAAATTTGGACACTTTCTTGGCGTTGAGGGTCCGATAGGCTTGTGCTTCGACCCACTTTGTGAAGTAGTCGACAACCACTAGGACGAATGACTGCCCATTGCTTCCGGCAGGATGGACTTTACCAATGATGTCTACACTCTCCTTCGTGCACTTTACACATTATCTCTTGAGCTACGGTCTCATTGGCGCATAAGAGATTGATCCCGTCGTGGTGTCTTTTGTAGACTCGGTCTCCAATCAGTACGTACCGAGAGGCTAGCCTTTGCAGAGCCGCTTGAGACTTCTTATTGCTATTCTCTGGATAAGTGCCATCTTTGAGGAAATTCATGATATCTGAATACAACGGAGAGTTTGTTTGAACCTCGTCGATCTCGATACTCATGCAGTACGCCGGACTGTTCCTTCGGGCAATTTTGAAAGGCTTCACCATTTCCCTTTGGGCATTTAGACTAATGAAGCTATGGTGGCCAGTGCATCAGCGAAGCGATTTTTATCCCTTGGCAGGTAGTTGAAAGTGATCTCTTGGAATTGTCCAACCAATTCTTCAAGTTGCTGACCATACTGTTGGAGGGTCGGGTCTTGGATTCACCATTTACCCGATTGCTGATTGATAAGGAGTAAAGAGTCGCCGAATACTTCTAGTTCCGTGATATTTCTTTCGAGAGCTGCTTTGAGCCCTGTTGGGTTTCGTAGATACATGCGCAGCGGAAATTAGCATTTAAAATTTTGAAACCCAAAGCCATGGATCCGTTCATATGATTAAATCAAATACAACAAGATGAATAGAGGAATAACTAACCCTTGATGGCTATGAATTTTCTCTTGATCTTTGGTGGAGAAACTTGAAGACTTGATCACGATCACAAAGCTTGAACACGAACTTTGAAGATGATGATTTTCACCCTCTAGCGGTATCCACACTTCGAACGAATATCAAAGGAGATTCTTTGATCTTGGTTGCTAGACCAACAACTATGAAACACACTTTCACAATTTGATATGACTATATGGAATTTTCCTTTTTGTGTATTATTTTGTTCTTCAACCAGAGATGTCTTAGAACAAAATAAAACCTCTCTCAAACTCTTTGGAGACTCACAAAAGGCTATCCCTGAAGTTCTGGCCGAACTCATCCTTTTATACACAAGCAAGACCTATTCCAAATAGGAATCTTGTGTCAAAAGACATTCGAAATCGAATTAGGAAAGTGCCAGTCGACAGTACTGTGCGGCTGCCCAAAAACCTCTGTGCGGTCGCACAACAATCTGAAACAAAACTGGTACATTTCTGAGCTAAGTGTGCGGCCGCCCAGTCCATTATGTGCGGTCGGCCACTTCCCAGAAAGTCCAGAATTTCCAAAATTCCAATGTAGTCCTGTTAGTACCCGACCTGAAAATGAGTTTATTAGGACTTTCCCAAAAATACAAGGACTTTATAGGAATTAGAAACCTTGCAAAGACTTGTCCCGGATTCCAAAATATCTCATTTATGGCAAAATCTATAAAAATAGGCAACTTAGGGTTACCAAAAAGCAACAGTGAAACCCTAGCTTGAAAATCAAGTCAGCCTGCAGACTTGGCCAGGCGGCCAACCTTGCCACGCCTCGACCTTGGCCACGCGGCCAACATTGTCGCCGTCTTCATTCTTGGCCAGGCGGCCAACCTTGCGCCGGATGATCTGGACCATCAGATCTTCCCCTCAGTTTACTATATAAACCAATCCCATGCTATTGGTTTAGGGATCCGATTTTGAGAGCTCTAAGTACGAATTTTGGAGTTCTTAAACAATATTTTGCTCTCTAATTAGCATTCAAACCTTCAAGAAGATCCAAGGTTTATTTCTTGCCAACATAGGTAAGTTTTGTAACTTTTTCTTCGTGTTCTTGCATTATTCTTAATGTAGATCTTTTATATTCATGTTCGTACATGTTTATGCATAGTTTCTTCATATTCTTTGCATGTTCATTCATATGTTCATATATGTTCTTCATATGTTCATCGTGTTCATAGATTAAAACCTATTTATGCTATATTTAGGGTCGCGATTTTCATAACTACATGTTATTTCATAGCCGATGATGATCTAGGGTTCATCAACCCGAGGATGATCTAGGAACTACTTCTAAACCCTAATCTTTAGGTAATTTCCCCTTCATTATGCATGATCCCGATTCTTCTGACTATTCTAAATTCTCTGCGAATTACGCTGACCTGAGCTTCTCACATTGAGAGGAACGTAGGCAATCTTCGGATCCGGTCTAAATCACTAACACACTACTAACACATTCATCATGATAGAAAGACCGATCAATTCGGGCAATAGGAGTGATAACGTTCAATATTCTTCTCTTGTTGTAATTTGACCCCCGAACCCACTAAAAATGCTTTTTTCAATGTTTTGGCTTTAATTAAAATGGCGTGGCGACTCTCATAATTTTAATGTCGTTAAGAATATTCCCTTTGTAAATAAAAATAATCACAAGATACTTCCCATGCGTCGCTTCATCGGAAAGGGGTATTCACAGTGGCGACTCTGCTGGGGACTGCTTTGAAACTTTTTCAAACTTAGTGGGTCTAACTTTCGTTCACATCATGATGTCTGCCATGTTCTCACATGCACCTTACACTTTGCCATGTTCTCACATGCACCTTACACTTCTGCCATGTTCACACATGCACACACCTGCCATGTTTACACATGCACACACTTGCCATGTTTACACATGCACACACCTGCCATGTTTACACATGCACACTTCTGCCATGTTCACACATGCACACACACTTGCCATGTTTAACACATGCACACACCTCCCATGTTTACACATGCATGAACCTGCCATGTTTACACATGCACCCTACATACACTTGTCATGTTTGCACATGCACACACACTTGCCATGTTTACACATGCTCACACTTGCCATGTTTAACACATGCACACACCTGCCATGTTTACACATGCACACGCTTGCCATGTTCACACATGCACCCGCGCACTCCGCCATGTTAATACTTGTACCTTGTACCTTGTACCATGTACCCCGGTTATCTTCGCTTTAGTTTTAGGGTCAAACAAAACTCTGCTATGCTCCCTTGTACATTATTCTCTCTCTCTCTCTCTCTCTCTCTCTCTCATACATTGCATTGCATCATCCTAACATCAAAAACTTCTCTCTTTTCTCCTTAAAAAGAATTAGTTTCTTGCCACACACTACCACTAGTCCGTGTCAGCACTGCACAGGTCCCCATTACCCGGAGTATTCGATGTGCAGGAATTTGTGCGCTACTGTCGCCCTCTTTTCGAGTCACTCGTCTACTCCACTCACCGTGTACGTTCCGCGAGCGGTGGGAACCTTTTACCTAACCCGTGTCAACCCACACTAGTATAGGTAACACACCTAGGTTTTGACCGGTTGGTTTGGCTAGCTTTTTCTTAATAGTCAATTAACGCGCTGTCTATGTCGAGTCATCCCCAAGTCAATGATGAATCGAGATCTTTGAGAGAAAGTGCACAAAAAAGTGATTTCCCTATAAGGGACGTGCCATGGTGAGATGAGTGTTTATTGTCAAGATCTCCGCTCATCATTAACTTGCGTAGGATGTAACATAGACGTCACGTTAAATGCCTTTAAGGAAGGGTTAGTCATAGGATCTGATGGTTGGTGGAAGCCGCTTGCCCTATAGGACCCTCGCCCAAATTGTCCGTTTGGGGGTGTGCAATGCAGGTGAAAAACGAGGGGTCTATAGACGTAATGATGGCCTCCACTGATCGTAGTCTCCTAACTAGTTGCGAAAAGGGGGTATCCCTTCCAACCAATTAGGATGTAAATAATGTATGTTTTTGTAAATTAAAATATACTTTGCATGAGC
This sequence comes from Campanula takesimana, assembly GCA_026119855.1. Lineage (NCBI taxonomy): Eukaryota > Viridiplantae > Streptophyta > Magnoliopsida > Asterales > Campanulaceae > Campanula > Campanula takesimana. Next base: position 1,245,423 of record JAOWBW010000474.1, on the reverse strand, counting down.
CTTCCCCCTCTCCTAAAGCTCCATTGCCCTTCAATCTTTCAGCAAAGCGAGTTTGGATCCGTTCGGGTGGTCGACTACAACGTGAAGCTTCTACTCCGTCCACGTTCTCAGTCTCGTCATCAGCAATGTCAACTCTCGCTTCAGCTTCAGCCTCTGTTCCTCCTGCCAGTACCGCCGAGCTCAACACCGAGGCTACTCTCAATGGTATTCCCCCGAGCCTCCAGAACTTCCTAGCCGGTCTCGAAGCCAAGATCAGGAATCTCGAGGAAAGCAACAAGATGTTGGAAGATCAGAACCAACAGTTGAAGGGTCACGTTCAACAAAAGGGGACTAAACTGGTGCCCGATGGAGAGAATTTCATTTATGTCGAGGATGAAGAGGTCAATACCAACTGTCCCCCCAACACCAATGCTACTGCCTTCCCATTCCCAAGCTACCGCAATGTTCCGCCTCCATCTCTCTACACCCAACAAGGTTTCACTACCATGAGCAAGAACAAGGCTGTCTATGAACCTTCCCTTTGAATTGCTTGGTGGCTACCTCTCCGCTAGCACACCACCCGCGCCCTCGTTGCCTCTGAGTATTGGGATGGCCGCTGCTACTACTTCCACTACTCCTCCCATCATTTTGTCAGAAACTATCCCCGACATCTCCAATCACCCAGTGGTTATGGCCATGCAAGAGCAAATGCGAAAGTTGATCGAGACCGTGGATAAGCAAAGTGCACCGACTACCAAGACAATCAACCCTAGCCAAGTGGGGGCTCTCCCCAAGGATTTCAAGATGCCTAAGGTGGCAATGTTTCATGGTGACTCGTGTCCTAAGACTCATTTGGATAGCTATTTGTTGGCCATGAGGGCTCGTGACTGCACCAACGAACAAATGGCTCGCGTATTTCATAGCACTTTGGATGGTATAGCTCTGCGTTGGTTCTTGGGGCTAGAACCAAGCGAGAGGCAAACTTGGGATCAGATCAGCGCCATTTTCTGTGAGAAGTATCAAGCTAACTTGGATTGGCACGTGAATCGAACAGATCTTGAGAACACTATGCAAAATCCCGGCGAGGCTATTTATGATTTTTACAAGAGGTGGAATCATCGGTTGTGTGAGGTCCAATACCCACCAAAGGCGAAGGAACAGAAACAGATTTTCTACAAATGCTTGCTACCGGAGATGAAAGCAGCTATAGGTAATGGTTACTTCCCTGATTTGCGGGAAATGGTTGACGCCGGAGTAAGGTACGAAGCAGGGTTCACTGGGATTGTGCCGCCAAAGGAAAGTCCAAAGACCAACAACAACAATTCCTTCCGCTACAAGGCTCCTACTGCGCCCGCGCCTCCTAGGGGTGGAAAGGAGGCCGTCGGCCAAGTGAATATGGTCCAGAAAGAAGTCCCGTTAGATGTCCAAGCCGTAACAAGGAATGGGGCTCCGCCGCAAAGGGAGAGGGAGCACTTTGATGATTTTGGTATGCCTATGGGGAAAGTCTTTGACGTGTTAGTCAAGAGGGGTCTTATCAAGCCTTTAGAGAATTACCAACCTGCCTACCCAAGAAGTGATTTGGACGCCTCCAAGTTCTGCAAGTATCACAAGCACATCGGGCACACAACGGATGGTTGTATTCAATTGAAGCGCGTAGTACAAGGGTTGATCAATGACAAGAAGATTGAGAAGCCGAAGGGTCCTAATGTGGTGAATAACCCTCTTCCCAACAATGGGGGTGGGGTGAATATGGTGCAAACATGCGAGATTAGTATTCTAGAGCTCATGGACGCCTTTGACAAGATAGGGCTCACGATGGTGGACATCTTCATGGCATTGGTGACGCTAGAAATGCTTGAACCATTAGAAGGACACCTTCCCCGCCTTGGTTGCGATTTGTCGAAGTTTTGCCACTACCACAAGTGCACCGGTCACACTACCGAAGAATGCTTTGAACTCAAGAAGGCCGTGCAAGAGCTCATCCACAAGGAGTCATCGAAGACCCTAGAGATTATGTAGCTAGCAATGTACTCATGGTAGAACTTAGTGAGATCACTGATCCGGCCGAGCCTGTTGTGGCGGACTGTGATGAGATGGGTTGTATTTCAATAACTAATAATAAAGAATCTTCTTGCTACTTGTTGTCTTTAGAAGAACTAGTGAGTGAAGTCGAATCTCTAGAGGAAGAGAGTCCCAAGCCCTCTCAACCTCTTTCTTGGGCCGAAATCTTCGAGGAGGCCGAAAAAACCGAAGTTTCGCTCCCTTGTCATGACTCGCCATTGTCTTTGGAGGAGCTACGTGCAGAAGTTTGTCTCCTTACGAGATCCGGTCAAGTGTACCAATCCGACCCGAAGGGTGCAAAGAAATTCTTTGGGAAGGAACCCGAGCAAGCCGACCTAGACAAAGAAGACCCTATCCTCACTCAACTCAAACAAACCCAAGCCCATATTTCACTATGGTCCCTACTCACCTCCTCCCTAGCCCATCGCCTCATGCTCGAGCAAAACCTCGCCGCCACCATGGTACCATCCACTATTACCCCGAAGGACGTCACCCACATGATTGGTAATATCCACTATGGAAACATCATCACTTTCTCGGAGCTAGACAAGCCAGTGTTCGGAGTTGATCATAATGAGCCTTTGTACATCACTGTCGAAGTAAATGGCAAGAAGATTCCCCGTGTATTCATTGACAATGGTTCTGCTATTAATATCCTGCCTTCAAGGATGATGGATGTGGTTGGCGTTCATGGTGTTGATTTACGCCCATCCAAGCAAACCATCAAAGCTTATGACTCTACGTGCCGCGCCGTGATAGGCGAAGTCACCCTGCCCATTACCATCGGAACGAAGATCCTGCCAACAGATTTCCACGTTATAGACATCCCCGCAACCTTCTCACTCCTCCTCGGCCGGCCATGGTTACATCAGTCGGGCGCGGTCCCATCTTCCCTGCACCAGTGTGTGAAGTTTCAATCCGGTAATGAAGTGACCATCATCTACAGTGATCTCGTAACTGCCCAAGGGACGGACACCAAGGGCATTCCTGTCTTGCAGATTCAGCATGGGGAAGAGAGCCAGCTCTTCAATGGCTTCGAAATAGTCGCTCAAGCACAGATCTGCACGATCGACCTCACCAAAACAACGGACAAAGTGGCACCTGTTGTCAAGATACTGCGTAACATGGGTTTTATACCGGGGCTGGGGCTAGGTAAGAACTTGCAAGGCCCCACAGAATTGGTTGAAGAGATTAATCATCGAGGGTTGTTCGGCCTAGGATACACCCTTACTCTTGAAGACAAGATGGAGCAACAAAGGATAGAATTGCTTAAAAAGATGAAGCTTCCCTACAAAAAGCCTGAAATGCGGCCATACCGCCTGTCCCTGAATAGCTACTTTGTCAGGGAAGGCGAGGAATTTTCATGTTTTGAGTTCGCCGAGCCATGGATTGACCACACCGGGAAATTGCAGAAAGGGTTCGAGATTTTCAGAGATGTGGAATTCGATCGGTCCAACATGAAGCTGACTTCCATGGAATATGACAAAGCCACGGGCAGAGTTAGAACCATCAAGCACGAGTACTCCACCAAGTTTGCAGATGACTTGGCAGATCAACTTGAAGCCGCAACCCTTGACAAGCCAGCAATAGAAGCCGCAGAAACTCCAAGTTTGACTGAGACGTGGGACGGCCAATATCTGCTTCAACATATGGGTAATCTGGGGCTGCACGAAGACATGGTTGCCGTCATTGGAGATGAACCTAAGGATAAGGTGGACCCAAGGACATTGGTGGTACCCATGGGGGACAAGCTCAAGAATTGGTGCATCATTGGGGGACCTATAGCTACTCCGGAATTTATGATGGAAACACTGGGGCTTACTCCTTCTCCTGTCGCCACTCCCGCAGCATCTCCTGTCACTCACCCAAAATCCCCGTCCCCAGAGTCTAGTGTTTTACATTTTGAATTTGAGTCTTCCTCTAAGTCTGACGACCTTACGTCTGAAGACTATGATCTTGTTGCAAACGCTATTTTCCCTTTTGCCATGAATGAAACCCTCGACCTTTCTGAGTATCCCTCCATAGTCACTCTTTTAACTGATAAATTGGCTAATAATCAAACTAATGATATACACTTAGTTAATAATGATTCATTAGAAGAGGCAGACACAGACACATTAAATGATGAATACATTAAAGAGATCTCAGAACAGGTTATTAATCGAAAAGAATCTCGAGCCCAAGCTGCCGATGAGGTGTTAACATGCGTGAATTTGGGAACCGAAGCCGAGCCTAAACCGGAATGGTCTTTGCAAGTGAAGGAAGAGATTGAGAAGTCTTTATTGAGAAGCCGTGTGGGTTTTATCAGGGTGATCGAGTATCCAACGTGGTTATCAAATCTGGTGACTGTCAAGAAATCCAACGGTAAAGTCAGAGTATGTGTGGATTTTCGGGATCTCAACAAAGCTACGCCAAAGGATGACTTCCCCCAGCCAAATATCGACATGTTGGCGGACGCAACCACCCATTATGAGGCCAAGTCGTTCGTTGATGGGTTTGACGGCTATAACCTGGTCGAGACAACCGAGGAGATTCCAAGAATCAACCCCCTCCACAACCTCGGGGAGGACCATCAGTCGGCGAGTTCGAGCCGTGTTGAGAATGCAATCTCCTCGGAACAAAGCCGAAAAGGAAGAACTCGTCAAGTTACTGCAACACCTCAACCATTTTACAACAGTGGGGGAACCGATACTCAGAGAAATAGAAAGGGCCCGCGACCAAGAATGGAGTTCGAGATGTGAGTTCGCATTATGCTGCCTCAAGGAGTACCTAGCGAATACCCCAATCCTGCACCCGGCACATGGGAATGAACTTCGAACCCCAACACCAACGACAGAATTGTGGCCCTCGCACCAAGAAAAGAAGATCAGTGAAAAACTGCAGAGATTTTTGGAAAAATACCCCCTCTCAGTCCACCGATACACAAGAATGGGGACCCCTTTCGAAATATTGTTCGACCAACTAAAACAAATGGGCAAGATGCAACCTTTAGGGGAACATTCACTACTCTCCGAATTACCACCCCTTCAACCTTTTGAACCTACCAAAAGTTGCTCTTACCACCAAGACGAAGGCCACGACACCAATGACTGTGTCGCTCTACAAAAGGGAATCCAAGGCTTGATGGACGCGAACATGCTCACCAGCGTGAGAGGATTTTGGTTCTATAGGGAAGGCAAAAACTTAGAACTCCTCGGTTGCTGCGAAATCGAGCCTTATAACGACACGGAGGCACCCTCGCACCTGACTGCAGAAACGATTCAAGACATCTCAAGAGAAATAGAGGATTTGAAGCAACGCGTCGGCACAATGACCAAAGCTCGAGGTGCACCACAAGACTGACAGAATGACAGATTTGGATGGCAGTCCGCCTAAGGAAACAGTCAACATCAGCAAACTCGGACGCTACTCAGACTAGACTCCCCCTCTAAAAAAAAAAAAAAAAAAATATATTTACTACGCAAAAAGAAGCCCGATAGACTGAAAACCCGCAAAGGGCGGTCTATGCAAAATAAGGGTGCGTACAGAGCTCGCTAGATCGAAAACCCGTAAGGGCGGTCTAGGCAAAAGTTAGAGCATTCCCCCTTCTATCTTCCCTTTCTTTAAAATCATTCTAGTCTGATTTGAGTGAACTACGGTGACCTGAGCCCCTTAGTCCTATTTGTAAAAGGGGAACGTAGGCAGCCTTTCAAAAGGTGCGGTCTAAAAAACAAATAAACATCCAAATCTTGTCACAAAGCAATAAAGATAGAAGTTGTATTTTCTGGAAGCAAAAACTTTTATTTCCATAGTCATTGCGTATTAACACTTATTTGATGAGTCTAAGCTTGACATACTTTTTGAATAAATAACCTATTCTGAAATTGAAACTAAAACAAAAGTAACTAAATTAAACTAATGTGTCTGCATGACTATGGAGAGACGCTCGGGATTACTCCTTAGTGCCATTTGTGCCCTCGGTCTCTTTCTTCTTGCTTTGCCCACGGCGAACTTTCTTCTTGCTAGGATTCTCACAAAATCTTCTTTCGAACTTGCTAACACCTTTAGCCTTGCCATTAGGAGCTTCTTCGCCTTTCCTCTTCTTTGACGCCCCCACTTCTTCTCCGCCTCCGTTAGCCATGCTCTTACTCATCCTCCTCTCATAAGCCTCAGCCTCCTTAATCCTCAATGAAGAACTTGGAGCACAGGATCCCAAAATAGTGCCCCTTAGGGTCTCTAGAGTCTGCTCCGCATGCCCAAGTCTCCCTATATACCAATCCAAATACTCGCGTGGCAGGAAGGTGTTGCTAGAGCGTGTGAGGAAGGTCCTACGACTAAAGCCGGCCTCGCCCCACATCTGAGAAAGAAGGACTGAGGCACTATCATCCAACTGAAGTACCCCAAAGGGAAAATCATCTCTCTCCTCGTCCCAACCCTCCGGGATGGTCTGCACCAAACCATACTGACGAAGCACTCTAGAGGGATAGTAAAAGGTAGTCCCAGAAAGGGTTGGAACTTTGATCATGTGAAGTCCCACTTGTTTCTCCCTCACAGAGTGAATGTGCCAATGGGGCACCACCCACTGAATGTCGTCAGTCACCATTTCCGCCAAATACTTTTCCCAACCTTTGAGAGTCATGCCCTCAAACCGCTCCACCATGCCTCTAATGCGGTGCATCCATGGGGCCACCTTCAGAGAAGCCGCCGGTTTATTCACTCGAAGCCGCTCTTGCAACCACATGGTCAAAAGCCTATCACTACCACAAGGCATCCCACCATAAGCCGCGAGATGGGGAATCCCACAGAGCATCTCCCCAAGAATGGCCGGTACAATATCATAACCCAAACGAGCCAAGTTCACCATACCCAAACATCCTTCACTGGCAAATCCCACCTCAGAAGGGAAAAGGATAGAGCTGAACAAGCACAGTGCAAGATGGTCCAAGGAGCGGTTAGATGTCACGTCTGCATGCATGAAGTGTTGCGGCATCCAAGAAAGGTCGACATAACCGCCCCTAGCATACCTATCAAAGTCATCCGCGGGTACGCCAAAGGTCACCAACTTGTCCCTCAAGCAAACGAAGTCAAAAGGCAAGGCAACTTTACCCTTCCCTTCGTAGCCACACAATGCTGCGATGTCCTCATAAGTGGGTGTTATCTCGTTGAATGAAAAGTTGAAGACATGGAGGGTATCATTCCAAAATCTCCCACAGGCTTGCAAGAGGTAGGTATTGGAGTTCATGTGCAAAAGTGACCAAAGACACTTTATCCCATACCGTTCATCAAGCTTCCTACGACTAGAGCCAGGAAGTTTGGCAACCCACTTCTCCAAAGAGGTTATAAAGATTTTTTTCTCAAGGCTTGTGATCCTAGCCTCTTGATCCATGGCAAAGAGCAAGAAAATTGGCTAAAAGGAACTCAAAAACTGCTCAAAAGGTTGCTGGTACGTTTTTATGGCTGCAAAGGGTTCATTAAATACTGCACAACTCCCGATTCTTGCCAGGAAAAGTAAAACCGGAGGCGGCGCATGATTTGGCCACGCGGCCACATATGCCCTTAGCCCCGCGGCCGATATTGTCCTTGGCCGGGCGGCCAACTTCGTCCTAAGCCACGCGGCCAACTTTGCTCCGGATCTTGCCATGGCCAGGCGGCCAACATTGTTCTGGGCCTCGCCATGGCCATGCGGCCAACTTTGCTCCATGCAGAAATCCAGTTTGTTTCTTCCCACTCCGTAACGGATCCATGCAACTACGTACCTGCCCCCTTCCATGGCTCATGCATTGTATAAAATTAGGAACATTGTAAAATAATTAGTTTGCACAAGTAGGCTCCCACAATAAAATTGCATTTTAGAACATAATATACATACATGCATTTTATACATTTGTTCTGTACATACATATCCCTCTGGTCTCTACTAGCTAACAGTGTAGGAAATAAAGGTAGACCCCGCCTAATCTGAATCTTCCTCCGTGGTGTCTCCGCGCCGCGCTAAAGCCCGAGAGCTACCGGCACCCGAACTCCATCCCCGGACCGCTCGACCACCAATATGAGAAGAGCCCGCACCATTCGGAGACCGTTCCCGACGCTGGGGTGACGCAACGTCGTCCCTCTGACAAGTACATGAATGGTACGCCTCCCTCAGTAAGCGCATCAACACGTTCTCCCGCCGAGCTGAACGGATGTAGGCCTCCCGAGTCACCTGAAAGTGAAGCCAAGGCAATGATTACAATGCAGAAAGAAATAGGTGTGTGCAAACATGACTAATACAAAGCACAAAGTCGTACCCCAGCGTCGGGCGGAGGAATGAATGTCTCCTCAACAAGATCGGCATCAGTCGGCTCCAAGCTAAGCTCCACCTCCCGGCCGCCCCTCATCACTCTCACGCTACTCGAGCAAAGGGGCATGTCAACCAAAGGCCGACTCCGACCAACATACCGGGCCGAGCTCGATCCCTCTCCCGATAGCATCCGAGCCCGAACCTGAGGGCTAATCAGCCGTGTCCGCACGTAGCCAGCATAGTCGTCACTCCCTCTGTAATGCTCTACCGGAGTGGGAGCCAAGAAAGTCGCCAACCTCGCGGGACGGAGCATATCCCGAGGAGGGTCATAAGGAGCCCACGGTAACGCACCAGCCCTGTGCTGACGAACCACCCTCTCCCCAAGATACATGGCCTCCCCGGTGAGACCCACAAGCAGAACCCTAGAAGCGGTCAACTCCACTACATAGGGACCCACCGAAGCCTCATTGGCCGGGCTCCATGGGTAAAATCTAACCCCGATGGGCTCAGACATCGCGAACACCCTCCTTAGATCAGCAGCATCCACTGTCTTCCTGTCCCGGTTTCTGCGGGAAGGAGCCCTGTTGCCCTTGCACCAGTACGACATGATGGGAACAACCTTGTTAACACTCATCACCAACTGAAAAGGGGCGACACCGAAGACCTCGTACACCCAAGCCTGTGCATATAATAAGAGAGGTATTTCAGACCAAAAAATAGAACAGAAATCTCAACAAGTGAAAAGAAGGGTAGTCGAGAGCATACCTCAAAGGCGAACTGGAACCCGTCAAAGGCCGACGAGCTAGCCCTCGAGCAATGGTCCAAAGCCCGGTAAATCTCAGCCAAACCGGCTCCACCCCAAGAAATCCCACCGACTAAGTCCAAGTCCACAAGAGCCCCTAGCAGTGAGTACCGGCAGACAGTAGCCCCACTGGGAAACAAAATCTCTGAAAAGCTGTACCATAAGAACAGCCGGACCAAGCAATCCAAATCATATTCCCCCCTACTAAAGGCCTCAATAGCCACCTCCACCAAGCGATTCACCTTCCCGGCCTCCACTCCGTAACCCTTGACACCTCCTCCCAGGTCGGTGTCAACTCCCAGCAGAGCCTGTCTATAATCCCGCCGCTCCGCCAAGCTCTCATCAAAAAGCAAAGGGGTACCAGTAAACCTCAACCCCGTGATGGCCGCGAAATCCGTCGGCGTGATGGTAATCTCTCCCAAACTAAAGTGGAAGGTATGGGTGGTATCCCACCAGAACTCCCGGCACACCTCTATCACCGCCGCCACCTTCAGGGTAGCCCCGACCATGCGGACACTGTCAAAGAATGGGCCAAAGCCCATAGCCTCGATCCGAGCACGCAAACCGCCCGGTCCCTCCGGCAGAGACGCCCACAGTTTGCCCACAGTCACTGTGGACCCACGAGCCTTGATCCTCTGCAGGTAAACACAGCACAGGTATGTTACCATTCTAGCAATTTACAATTCCAGTAATTTAAATTCTAGCATTCCATTATTCTAGCATTTCATATTATGTGCATAAAACATACAAATGTGCGAGAAGGAGAGGAACGAAAATTCGAAATTTACCTCTCGCGTCTCCGGAAGCCCCATCGACCAATGGCGCTCAGAGTCGATGTAAAAATCGTAATCTTGGTCGAACGTGGACCGCAGCAGATTATCGCGATAATTCCGAGTCGCGGCTCGTGGTCTCAAACCGCCCCGCGGAATCAAAGGCGCCGCTTCAAAGCCCACTCCTGGGTCAGCCCCTACATTTCCTCTGCCCTGAGCATTACCGTGCCCCTCTCCTTGTGGCTCTTGTTGTGGAATCATATACCCACCTTGGCCCGGGAAATATCTAAATAACGCCTCATTGATCCAATCTGCCATAGCTTCAAGAGATATGTGAAATGAAGGCTTCGAAATTATCAAAATCTGAGCTTTCTCTCTCTAAAAACTCAATTTTCTCACTCTAACTCGTCAATGGAGGAAGGAAGAAGAAGAAAGAAGAAAAGAAGAAGAAGAGGGAGGGTTTCTGGTGATGTGACCAAGAGTCAGCCCGCCGGCTACCTTGGCCACGCGGCCACTTTCGCCCTTGCAACCCCAGCCGTCAGATCAGCAATCCGCGTGAAGGAGATCTGACCACTCAGCGGCATTGGCCACGCGGCCACTTTTGCAATTCAGTGTGTTTGGCCACGCGGCCAACCTTGTCCCTTCAGATAAAATTCCACTTTTGCCCCTGATCTTGTCCCTTTAATTCATTTTAAATGCCTTTAACACTACTTTGACTGATATTCGTTACCTTTGGGTACGGAAAGCCCCTTAAAATTTCCATTCTTCACCAAATATTTGCTTAGGATTCGTATGATTGTAGAGACTTCGGCGCCTCTATGACATACCATCCTAGATCAATCGTAATTGGCAGAAGCCTCGGCGTTTCTATTTGCGAAAGATCCAGCATCTATTATTAGGATTCGTATGATTGTAGAGACTTCGGCGCCTCTATGACATACCATCCTAGATCAATCGTAATTGGCAGAAGCCTCGGCGTTTCTGTTTTCGAAAGATCCAGCATCTATTATTGAGATTCGTATGGTTGTAGAGACTTCGGCGCCTCTATGACATACGCATCCTAGATCGATCGTGGTTGGCAGAAACCTCGGCGTTTCTGTTCGCGAGAGATCCGACATCTATTACTTTAGCGCGATCGGCAGGAACCCTGGCGATCCTGATTGCGTTTACCATTCCATCTTGGGATTATTTAGACAGCGTAGTCCTTATTTTTCCAAATAACTTCATTGCTTACGAATGATTCGTGCTTCGTACAGGATAGTGCCCGTAGGTTTATTATCCCTAGCAGGAGTCCGATATCTCGTTTTATCCCCAGTAGCTCTGAACTACGACCGGCTTGATTCCTCGGAGGATACGTAGGAAACCTGAAAAGGTCCAGCCACCCGACCAACGCGGTCATCTATCATCCCCAGCAGGTGCATTTTCCCCAGAAGAAGACATTGCTCCCCATCAGAGGACAGTCCTTCCCAATTTCCCCATCAGATTTGAACTACGTTTGGCCTGATTCCCCCACGGATACGTAGGTCGCCTGTCAAGGTTCAGCCATTCCCTTACCTTGCATCTGTTTTGAAACTCAAGTTTCAGACGGATCCTTCTTTTATCGTCGACCCCACATTGCCTTGCAAGAAGCGTCGCCGAGGGGCTACTGTTAGTACCCGACCTGAAAATGAGTTTATTAGGACTTTCCCAAAAATACAAGGACTTTATAGGAATTAGAAACCTTGCAAAGACTTGTCCCGGATTCCAAAATATCTCATTTATGGCAAAATCTATCAAAATAGGCAACTTAGGGTTACCATAAAGCAACAGTGAAACCCTAGCTTGAAAATCAAGTCAGCCTGCAGACTTGGCCAGGCGGCCAACCTTGCCACGCCTCGACCTTGGCCACGCGGCCAACATTGTCGCAGTCTTCATTCTTGGCCAGGCGGCCAACCTTGCGCCGGATGATCTGGACCATCAGATCTTCCCCTCAGTTTACTATATAAACCAATCCCATGCTATTGGTTTAGGGATCCGATTTTGGGAGCTCTAAGTACGAATTTTGGAGTTCTTAAACAATATTTTGCTCTCTAATTAGCATTCAAACCTTCAAGAAGATCCAAGGTTTATTTCTTGCCAACATAGGTAAGTTTTCTAACTTTTTCTTCGTGTTCTTGCATTATTCTTAATGTAGATCTTTTATATTCATGTTCGTACATGTTTATGCATAGTTTCTTCATATTCTTTGCATGTTCATTCATATGTTCATATATGTTCTTCATATGTTCATCGTGTTCATAGATTAAAACCTTATTTATGCTATATTTAGGGTCGCGATCTTCATAACTACATGTTATTTCATAGCCGATGATGATCTAGGGTTCATCAACCCGAGGATGATCTAGGAACTACTTCTAAACCCTAATCTTTAGGTAATTTCCCCTTCATTATGCACGATCCCGATTCTTCTGACTATTCTAAATTCTCTGCGAACTACGCTGACCTGAGCTTCTCACATTGAGAGGAACGTAGGCAATCTTCGGATCCGGTCTAAATCACTAACACACTACTAACACATTCATCATGATAGAAAGACCGATCAATTCGGGCAATAGGAGTGATAACGTTCAATATTCTTCTCTTGTTGTAATTTGACCCCCGAACCCACTAAAAATGCTTTTTTCAATGTTTTGGCTTTAATTAAAACGGCGTGGTGACTCTCATAATTTTAATGTCGTTAAGAATATTCCCTTTGTAAATAAAAATAATCACAAGATACTTCCCATGCGTCGCTTCATCGGAAAGGGGTATTCACAAGTCCTTTCAAAGATTCGTTCTATTGTGTGTGACCCTCTAGGATTATACTAAGTTGGCAATGAGCTCAAACATGATCCCATAAGATATGATTAGGTTCTATCAAACCGTCATACCTACCCAAATAGTATAACTAGATACAAGTTCGCATTCCTTTAGAATATGTCACAATCCCTTTGTCCACGATATCATTGAACACAAGTCATGGTCAAAGAGTCAACTTGTTTTGTTCAATACTTTCTCGATTCCGAATATGTTGATAATCCAAATGACATTGATCCAATCAATTCATTTGAGTCCGGCCGAACATTTCATCAACATCATTCCTACGAGAGGCCCAAGCTTGACATCTCTCCGAGGAGGGACAAATCCATTTAGCTTATTATTCTTCCCTACGTGAATCCGATTATGCCAATCATACCCTTTATAACTACTCGGTTAAAAGTAGCGTTTGAATATGTCAAACATAATGTTCATCAAGTGGAAGACTATAATAACTTCATGTCTAAGGATTCAAATGACATAACTAATATGAGATATATGTATGACATAAACCATGACATAAATCTCATAAAGCAGGTCATGTCCAGTACCTTGTTCTAAACAAGTACCCATAAATCTAACATGATCATCCCATGATCATTTAGCCTTTATACTAGTGCTTAACAAGTACTAGGGACGGAGATTATTATAAGTAAACATGAACAACAATAATAATCAAAACATCTCTTTATTGATATGAAATAAATGATAACAATTACAACGTTTATTAAACGTGCCTAGGGCACCGCTACCAACAATCTCCCACTTGCCCTAGGCCTAATCTCCCATGTATCAAATACCCATGGACCTAACATGACCATCATGAATAGCTTGTGTAAGTCCCTTTGTTAGCGGGTCCGCAACATTGTCATCAGTAGGTACTCTGCATATATTTACGTCTCCCCTATCAACGATCTCTCGAATGATATGAAAACGCCTAAGTATGTGTTTGGATTTCTGATGTGCTCTTGGTTCCTTTGCTTGAGCAATAGCACCATTATTATCACAATAAAGGTCTATTGGATTAGCAATACTAGGAACCACTTCAAGTTCAGTTATGAACTTCTTAATCCAAACAGCTTCCTTTGCAGCATCCGATGCAGCAATATACTCAGCTTCTGTTGTAGAATCAGCGGTTGTACTTTGCTTGGAACTCTTCCAGCTTACAGCTCCACCATTTAACATAAACACAAAACCCGATTGCGATCGGCTATCATCTTTGTCAGTTTGGAAGCTTGCATCCGTGTAAGCATTTACAACGAGATCATCTTCCATTCCTCCATAGACCAAAAACGAGTCTTTAGTTCTTCTCAAGTACTTAAGAATCGCTTTTACAGCTATCCAGTGATTTTCGCCAGGGTCGGATTGGTATCTACTTGTCATGCTCAAAGCATAAGACACATCCGGCCTAGTACAAATCATGGCATACATGATGGACCCAATTGCCGAAGCATATGGAACATCATTCATTTTCTCACGCTCATCTTTTGTCTTAGGACATTGAGTCTTGCTTAGAGAAACTCCATGTAACACGGGCAAGGTGCCTCTCTTAGAATTTTCCATACGGAATCTTCTAATGACCTTGTCAATGTATGTACTTTGGCTTAAACCAAGTAGCCTCCTTGATCTATCTCTATAGATCTTAATGCCAAGAATATATGCGGCTTCACCCATATCTTTCATTGCGAAGCACTTTCCTAACCAAGTCTTCACAGACTGAAGTGTAGGAATGTCGTTTCCAATGAGTAATATGTCATCCACATATAAAATAAGGAATAGCGCTATGCTCCCACTAATCTTCTTGTATACACAAGGCTCATCTTCGTTCTTGATGAAACCAAACTCTTTGACCGATTCATCAAAACAGAGATTCCAACTCCTTGAAGCTTGCTTCAATCCATAGATGGATCTTTGCAATTTTCATACCTTAGAATCTTGTTCAAAACCTTCTGGTTGTGTCATATACACATCCTCTTGGAGTTTTCCATTTAGGAAAGCGGTTTTGACGTCCATCTGCCATATTTCATAGTCATGATATGCGGCAATGGCAAGCAAAATTCTTATAGACTTGATCATTGCTACGGGTGAAAAGGTCTCATCATAGTCAATACCATGAACTTGCCTATAACCCTTCGCTACAAGCCTAGCTTTGTAAGTATGCACCTTCCCATCCATGTCAGTCTTCTTCTTGAAGACCCATTTGCATCCTATGGTTTTTACACCTTCGGGCGCATCAATCAAATTCCAAACTTGATTGTCTTGCATGGATTGCAATTCGGATTCCATGGCTCCAAGCCACTTGTCCGAATCAGGAGAAGACATCGCCTCTTGGTAGGTTGACGGTTCATCATTCTCAATGATTTCTACCTCATTACTATCCGTTACGAGAAATCCATATCTCTTGGGCTCGGATCGTAACCTACTAGATCTGCGAGATGCTTGTGTATTTTGAACAGGTTCCACAACTCCTTGTGGTTCTTGTTCTTGTTCCACTATTGGTTCAATGTTATTTTCTGGGTCTCGAATTTCTTCAAGATTTATTTTACTCCCACTGATTTCTTTGGAGAGAAACTCTTTCTCTAGAAAGACACCAGTTCGGGCAACAAACACTTTGTTGTCCCCTCGGTTGTAAAAGTAATATCCTTTAGTTTCCTTAGGATATCCCACGAAAATACATTTATCAGATTTGTGTGCTAGTTTGTCAGAGATAAGTCTCTTGACATAAACTTCGCAACCCCAAATCCTCATGAAAGATAAACTAGGTTTCTTTCCACTCCACATTTCATATGGAGTCTTTGGAACCGATTTAGTTGGAACTTGATTTAGTGTGAAAGCAGCGGTTTCTAGGGCGTAACCCCAAAAGTATATTGGAAGATCAACTTGACTCATCATTGATCGAACCATGTCTAACAAAGTCCGATTCCTCCTCTCGGACACACCATTCCATTGTGGTGTTCCAGGTGGAGTCAATTGTGAAACTATTCCACAATTCTTTAGATGATCATCAAATTCTTGACTTAAGTATTCACCACCTCGATCTGATCGAAGTGCCTTTATACTTTTGCCAAGTTGTTTTTCTACTTCATTTTGAAATATTCTAAATATCTCAAATGCTTCACTTTTATGTTTCATTAGGTAAACATACCCAAATCTACTATAATCATCAGTGAAGGTTATGAAGTATTGAAATCCTCCCCTAGCATTGCTACTTAATGGTCCGCATACATCGGAATGTATCAACCCCAATAAGTCGCTTGCCCTTTCACCCAACTTGGTAAAAGGTGTCTTAGTCATTTTTCCAAGAAGACATGACTCACAAGTGTCATATGACTCTAAGTCACATGAACCCAAAAGTCCGTCCCCATGGAGTTTTGAGATACGCTTCTCATTAATATGACCAAGACGGCAATGCCACAAATAAGTATGATTTATATCATTAGGTTTAGATTTCTTATTTACATGATAGACATTATTTTCATTCTTGACATCCAAGATATAAAGGCCATTAAATGAATTAGCAATACCATAAAGCACATCATTTAAATAAATAGAAAATTTCTTATTCTCAATAAGAAACTTAAAACCTTCATTATCCAAACAAGAAATTGAAATAATATTTCTGCTTAAATCCGGAACATAATAACAATTGTTCAAAACAAGAATTAATCCGGAAGGTAAAGTGACTTCATAAGTCCCTACGGCTAATGCAGCAACTCTTGCTCCATTCCCCACGCGTAGATCTACTTCACCTTCTTTAAGCAGTCTCCTATTCTTTAGTCCCTGCACATTTAGACAAATGTGAGAACCACATCCGGTATCCAATACCCAAGAATCAGTGGTAGAAAGGAGAATATCTATCATATAGATACCTGAAGTCGACGCAGCCTTGCTGCTCTTCTTCTTCTTTTGCTCTTCCAAGAAAGCCTTGCAATTACGTTTCCAATGACCAATTTCTTGACAATGGAAACAAATTGCATCCTTTTGTGTATCGGGTTTTGCCTCAGAAGCCTTGGCAACCTTTGCCTTGCTTATCTTGGGTTTGACAACTTTTGCCTTACCCTTGCCTTTGGCACCAGGCTTCTTCCCATCATGAACCAAGAGCACGGGAGAACCTTTCTCCACAATTTTCATCTCTGCAGTTTTGAGCATCCCATGCAACTCAGAGAGATTCTTATCCATTCCATGCATGTTATAATTCATTACAAACTGATTATAACTTTTAGGCAATGAATTAAGAATGAGATCCGTGGCTAGCTCCAATGGGATTGGATAACCAAGTTTCTCAAGGTTCTCTACATAACCTTTCATTTTAAGAAAGTGAGGACTCACTTGTTGCCCTTCATTCATTTTACTAGTAGTGAATGCAACAATGGTCTTGTACCTCTCTTGCCTAGCTTGCTCTTGAAACATAGTTCTCAACTCCACGCCTATCTCATAGGCTTCCAAATGTTCCAAACTTTGTTGGAGCTTTGAACACATAGCAGCAAGCATGAGACAACTTACATCTCTAGAATCATTACGATGTTTCTTGTAATTGTCTCTTTCTACCCTAGGGGCAGTAGGCGGTGGTTCAGCGGGGAGAGGCCCATCGAGAATGTACAACTTATATTCTTGCCTAAGAACGATTCTTATGCTACGGATCCAATCCATAAAGTTGGTACCATTCTTTTCGAGCTTATCCTTCTCAAGGATCGATCGCAACGACATTGATTGAGTGTTAGTAGTCATTATCTACAAATATGCAAAAATTTCCAAAATTTAATAAGTACCGATTTTCATTAAAGAGATAAATAATGTATTTTTCAAACAAAATACTCCAACTAAATTATATAACCTTCATATACATCCAATGTATAATATAATTTAAATGGGTTAAGATCCAACTTTAATTTAATTTCAAGTCCGCTAAGGCGGATTACACAAAATCAAATTAATTAGGTAGACAACTCTTGTCAATCATATCTCATATGACTCTTAATTCCTTTTATGAGATTCTTTAAGAAATCAAATTTCAAAAAGCATGTTAAACCTCATCTTTTCCTAGGCCCAAAACTGTTTTGACGCCCAATTAAGTCTAACCATTTTAAACGCACAGTTAATGTATCCCGCTAGGGCGTGCCCACACTATCTATCTTGCTCATACATAAACAAATTTAATGCACCTCGCTAGGGAGAATCTACATTAAAATCACTCATGTACTAACAAGTGTTTTAATCATGGCATGGCAATAAAAGACTTAAAACTTTCTTTGAAGGTTCATCACATATAGCATATAACACATTTATGAGCACATAATATAAACATGTTACACATCAAGTTTAGCCACTAAATTAATCTCCATTAATTTAAGCATGATATTTATGTGTCATTAGTTTCTCTATAATTATGAGGATGAGACTATTTCAACTTTGGTTATTATCTCCAAATCAAGACAACAAGAAGTGCGGTCGAACTAAGCCATCAGGCAACCACAATCCCGCACTAATTCAAGAAACCAAGAAAGTAGTCCATGTGGCCGAAACTAAGCAATAGATGGCCTCGATGAACGTAGGCCAATTGCATTCACAATTCCACATGGATCTCCAATCATTGAATCAAGAACTTTGTTTCTCAATTTTAGCAATTATGAACTCTTCATAATTCTAACTTCGTTTTATCTTTGAAACTTTGATTGCGATCAAGTTTGGGAAACACAATCTCGATGAACGCATATTAGCCATCCAAACCTTGAACCAATCTTAGAATCACAAGACTAAAACAAATAGGAAAATCTAACCCCAAGATCCCCACATAAACCAACTACCCAAAACCCATTCCAGATCAGCAAGTCTAGACTGGTTCTGTTACTGGTTTTGTTGGACCTCTCGAAAATTCCAAATTCTGATTTTTGAGCAAAATCAGACATTTTGATCTTGGCGTGCGGCCGCCCAAAAAGACCTGTGCGGTCGCCCAAAAACCGTGCGGCCGCCCAGTATCTTCCGTGCGGTCGCCCGGTTCAATCAGAATGTGCAGAATTTTAAGTTCGAAAATTTGGTCTCAAAATTGTTTTTCCCTGATTATTAAAACTTTGATCTAATCAAAAATTAATAACCAACAATTCTGAATCCACCATAATTTATTTATTGCGATTGAATCGTGCGATTAAAGTTGCAAAACAATAAACCACATAAAATCACATAACACATAAACATCACATATTCCAATATTCATATCATGCAAGGCACATAAACAATTTATATACACATAACATGATCTAGGTATTGAAATAATCAACATGAACGGGGCTCTGATACCACTGTTGGGTTTCGTAGATACATGCGCAGCGGAAATTAGCATTTAAAATTTTGAAACCCAAAGCCATGGATCCGTTCATATGATTAAATCAAATACAACAAGATGAATAGAGGAATAACTAACCCTTGATGGCTATGAATTTTCTCTTGATCTTTGGTGGAGAAACTTGAAGACTTGATGACACAAAGCTTGAACACGAACTTTGAAGATGATGATTTTCACCCTCTAGCGGTATTCACACTTCGAACGAATATCAAAGGAGCTTCTTTGATCTTGGTTGCTAGACCAACAACTATGAAACACACTTTCACAATTTGATATGACTATATGGAATTTTCCTTTTTGTGTATTATTTTGTTCTTCAACCAGAGATGTCTTAGAACAAAATAAAACCTCTCTCAAACTCTTTGGAGACTCACAAAAGGCTATCCCTGAAGTTCTGGCCGAACTCATCGTTTTATACACAAGCAAGACCTATTCCAAATAGGAATCTTGTGTCAAAAGACATTCCAAATCGAATTAGGAAAGTGCCAGTCGACAGTACTGTGCGGCCGCCCAAAAACCTCTGTGCGGTCGCACAACAATCTAAAACAAAACTGGTACATTTCTGAGCTAAGTGTGCGGCCGCCCAGTCCATTATGTGCGGTCGCCCACTTCCCAGAAAGTCCAGAATTTCCAAAATTCCAATGTAGTCCTTTCAAAGATTCGTTCTATTGTGTGTGACCCTCTAGGATTATACTAAGTTGGCAATGAGCTCAAACATGATCCCATAAGATATGATTAGGTTCTAGCAAACCGTCATACCTACCCAAATAGTATAACTAGATACAAGTTCGCATTCCTTTAGAATATGTCACAATCCCTTTGTCCACGATATCATTGAACACAAGTCATGTTCAAAGAGTCAACTTGTTTTGTTCAATACTTTCTCGATTCCGAATATGTTGATAATCCAAATGACATTGATCCAATCAATTCATTTGAGTCCGGCCGAACATTTCATCAACATCATTCCTACGAGAGGCCCAAGCTTGACATCTCTCCGAGGAGGGACAAATCCATTTAGCTTATTATTCTTCCCTACGTGAATCCGATTATGCCAATCATACCCTTTATAACTACTCGGTTAAAAGTAGCGTTTGAATATGTCAAACATAATGTTCATCAACTGGAAGACTATAATAACTTCATGTCTAAGGATTCAAATGACATAACTAATATGAGATATATGTATGACATAGACCATGACATAAATCTCATAAAGCGGGTCATGTCCAGTACCTTAGTTACTAAACAAGTACCCATAAATCTAACATGATCATCCCATGATCATTTAGCCTTTATACTAGTGCTTAACAAGTACTAGG
>JAOWBW010000474.1:1166432-1224955 GCA_026119855.1 Campanula takesimana | reverse complement strand
TGATCTTCTTGCCCTATTTCTAAGCCTATTCTATAACAATGGACAACTTAAAAAATGAAGTATAAATACTTCTTACATGTGGGTCTAAAGTCCATGAAATAAAACTTAAGTGATGGATCAATCAAATCTAATAGGTCCTATTACATAAAAACTGAGATATGTGTGGGCATACCCAACACCAATAGACCATTACACATATACTATCGCCAAATTTGATAATTCATACAAACTTGATAATTCATACAAACTTGATAATTCAAAAACCATTGCACATATACTATCCCCTACGTAATCTTTCTCTTCTTGCATCGTTATCCTGATCATAGAGTTCATTGAATGCTGCTATCCTATCTCGGTATTGGAGGATCAGTTGACTTGCGCTTGGATCACAGTTTTCCCTCCAAGTGTTCGGTGGTGGTGGTATTGGGTAATCATTGCCTGACATGTGCAACTGCAAAAGTAATAACAGTTAAATACAACGAATTTAAGTAACACAATTAAATATAACTAATATAGATGAGACAGTTAAGTATAACGAATTTAAGTAATATTGTTAAATTTAACGAATTAAAGTATCATACCAATATAAAATGGTTTGTCACTTGTCCCAACACAACTGTGTTTATCGGTGTCATACTCCTGCTGGTACAGTCACTGGAAGGCATAAGTTGCCACCGCTAGCCGAGTACGAAATGAACACCACATTATACCTCGTGGCAATGATGTGTCCAAGATCTGGGAGGTCCATCCAATAAGTATTGTCCGGTGTCGGCCGGACATAAATAGCAATCCTACGTAAGAGTTCTTTTATATCTATCCAAGTCAGAACTCTTCGATAAAGGTCTTGGCGAGCATGCACCTCATTGTAACATTCTGTGCGCACTCGAGCCCACATCTCCTCATCTCCGTATATCTGTGATGCTACGGCTCTATAGCCACAATGTCCATCAGATGCCACATCTGTGATGCCTCCAATAATTGGGATAATGAAAGGCGGAAAAGACGTCATATACGGAGTGCTGTATATACTAGTGTGATTGGGCTGTCCATATCCCTCTCCACGACCCTGACCCTGATCCCGTCCTCGTCCTCGTCCTCGACCTCGCCCTCGACCCCGTCCTCTCCCACGACCGGAAGCAGCTAGTGGTGGATGAGACGTAGGAGTACAAGGAGGGGTAGATGTTGTGGGTTCTGAAGATGATTTCCGTTTGTGCGTGGACTCCGAACTAGCTTGGGTTGATGCAATGAATGCAGATCTAGACCTGAAATATGGCAAAGAAAAGAGTGAGAAGCATTCATACTATCAACATAAAAATCAAATCTGTACTGGGTTATAAAGAGCAGACACATAACTTAAACCACATAATCAACAACAATATTAACAAACTCATATCAAGAACGTAATCAACAGTGTGAGCCACAAATGAATGAAGATCTATACCCTTTCCTAGTCGAGGATGGTGTAGCGGGGACTCGAAAAAATTTGTTAGTATGCTCCCAATCTGACGGTTCTCTGGAACTTCCGGTCCGGGGTTTATTCGCCTTTGAAATATGATCTGGCTCGTAAGCATCTCTCGTATGGTGATTAAGCCCTTCTTCCATCGTTTTGAATAACTTTCTCCTTACCGGTTCAGGTGCTTGCTCAACTTTATTCAACATAGCTTGAAAATTGTCTTTATTTATTGAAGGCTCAGATGGAGGGTTGTCTACTTCAATGTCCAACTTCTTCCAAAATCATGAATCGAAGACAACTCAATCCGTCCCCCACAGTCCTCTATCCGTGCAATCTCGTGACTACATAGAAGTTCATGTGTTCGCCTGTAGTAACACCCGCAGGCAGCTCAGTGATGACATTACCCCCATTACGACCCCGCTGGTTTCTAATGATTTTCTGAATACGAGACCGCTCTTGTCAGAATGGTGGCATCGTGCAGCTGCTGGAGGCCCGATGCATCAACGTGGGTCAGCCAGGCTCTATCAGTATCATCCAGATCACCACGCTTGGACCTGTTTATTACAAACAAAAAATATAATCAATACTCGAGTTCGAGAAAAGCATGGGATGAATGGAATTTTTAGAGTGTGTGCAAAATAACTTCAATATTTTAATAGTTTCACATTAATGATTATCTTACTTGTGCAGATGCTGCAGTCTCGTATGGAAAGTCACCACTGACTCACTAGTGGCGTCCCTCCAGATCTCTCGGGCTCCGTGATCACCAAACCCGTATATAAGAGTAACAACCTCTGGGCCGCCACCTGGGTCACTCTGAATCTGCCATGATGGTGGCTCCTCCTCACCCGCATCCTGCCTCCTCCTCCGTCCCTGCCCTCTAGCCACATTCGGACCCCCCGCCTCCTCCCGTGCCTCAAAGGTCTAACATCTATCTCCTCCTCCTCCTCCTCCTCATCCTCATCATGCCCCTCCCCCTCCTGCCCCTCCCCTCCTGCTCGCCGTCCTCACTATCCCCCTCCTCCTCCTCCCCATCCTCACTATCCCCCTCCTCCTCC
Organism: Campanula takesimana; assembly: GCA_026119855.1. NCBI lineage: Eukaryota > Viridiplantae > Streptophyta > Magnoliopsida > Asterales > Campanulaceae > Campanula > Campanula takesimana. The sequence goes on along the minus strand of JAOWBW010000474.1, from coordinate 1,222,444 downwards.
CCATCATCACTATCCCCCTCGTCCTCCTCCTCACTATCCTCTCCCTCCTCCTCCTCCTCCTCCTCCTCAACATCATCAGATGCTACCGCCTCCTCCTGCCTTCTCTTGCTCCGCATTTCTTTTCTCTGCAGATGCGTTGCAGCCTTCCTCTTTCTATTAGACGCGGTCATACGTTCACGTGGCTACAAAAAAAAATTTAAAATAACAAACAATAAATAAGCTTTTTACAACACTGAGACCCATCTCGTGTTGTCCAACACGAGACACACCTCGTGTTGTCCAACACGAGACACATCTCGTGTTGAACAACACGAGATGTGTCTCGTGTTGAACAACACTGAGTTCAGAAGCCATTAAACCCTCAGTTCATACAAAAATGATTGAATCAATTTGATGTAATCAAACAAAAATTATACATTGGGAATTTGGTGAGTGTAAAATTAGGTTAAAATAACATTTTAATTTACATTACCTTTTTTACAGGAACGGTGCTAGATGAAGCTCCGGCGTCGGCGATGGCAGTGGCGGTAGAGGCGAAGGCGCCGGCAGGAACCTTGGGAATTTTTACTCTCGCCATTGTCGTCGTGTGGTGGTGGTGCGCGGCTCGTCTTCTTCGTCGTCGGTAGAGATGTCGTTTAGGAGAGATAGACTGGAAAGGGGAGAGGGAACGATTGAAATCAAAAAAATCAAATTAAGTATATAAAGGGGTATTTGGGTAATTTACTTGGTTCCCTGTATTTTACCTTCCCTGTATATAACTATATCCGTAGGTTTGTGGCTTTTTTTATTATTGGTTACAATATTTAATATATTATACTCTTACCCACAATACTAAAAAAAATGACATGATTACCCTTAAAATGTCACGTGCAAATCTCATGACATGCGAAAAGGCTATCACACCCCTTAAAATGTCAAGTGTGTGACAAATGATAGTGATTTCGTTAATTTTAGCAGTCAATCTATTTTTATACCATATTGCAATTATTTGCAAATCTAAGAATCAAATAGTATATACTCCCTCTGTCCCAAATGAGTGTCCATTTCTAAGAAATCTTTGTCCCAAAATGAGTGTCTTTTTTGAAAATAACTTTGTCCCTAAATGTTTTTTTTCGAATTTTTTTTCACCGGTTTTTTTATACGTGCAAAACTAAATGTTTGGAAAGGAGATTACAAGATTATATATGAATCTTTGCTACCAAATTGTACACAAAGTTGAGATTTTCAATGTCTCTTAAAATGAAATTTGGACACTCATTTAAGGACAGAGGTAGTACAATTATAAATTGAATAACTAATTAAAAAAAAAGTGTCAAACTCAAGTAACCAAAATGCAATCACTCAAATTTAAGAATAGTGTGAAAGGTGGACATGGGTGTATATAGCAGGAGCAGCACTTGCCAAACAAGGTCTTAACCTCCTCCCCTCCACTCCACTCCCATCACTTCCTCCTCCCTCATCTCTCCTATAAATTCTGTAGCACACAAAGCGCGTCCCCATTTACAGTATATCTCCATTAGAAAACACTTTCCCACCTCCAATTCCAATAATCAAATCCAAAAAGAATGGGAGTAAGCAACAACATAATAGCAGGCCTTAATTTCATGGCCCTCCTCTGCTCAATCCCCGTCATAGCCTCCGGCATATGGCTTGCTTCCAAGCAAGACAACGAGTGCATCAACGGGCTCCGGTGGCCCGTCGTTTTCATCGGAATCCTTTTCCTCCTAGTCGCCTTAACCGGCTTCGTCGGCGCTTACTGGAACAAACAGGGCCTCTTGGCTTTCTATCTCTTTTGTATGGCTGCTCTCATCGTTCTCGGTCTCATTCTCCTTGTACTTGCTTTCGTCGTTACCCGACCCTCCGGAGCGTATGCGGTTCCCGGACGGGAGTATAAGGAGTACCGGCTGAACGGCTATTCGGATTGGTTGAGGGAACATATTACGAATTCGGATAATTGGGGGAATATTAGATCGTGTTTGGCTAATTCACAAGTTTGTTCCAAGATTCGGAGTTATTATTCGGCTGATCAGTTTTTCAATGCTCATATTTCCCCTCTTCAGGTCAGTCTTCTTATTTTCATCCATGATGTGTTAATTTGTGTTTTACTTTTCTTTTTCCCCTCTCTGTATTCATAATTTTCTGACTAAATACTAAAAAAAAAAAAAAAAAAAAAAATTGCTCATAAATTATCTACAAATTAATTTGTCTCTTAACTAAGTGGCACTAGAACATGCAGGAAGCTTGCTGGCATAAACTGTTTTCTTGATTTTATTTTTTTTTAAAAGACAAAGGTTTGGGATCCCACCATGAGAGGGTGTGTCTGTTGTTCGATGGTCAATTAGTCATATAAACATGCTACATGTTCCTTGACAATTCACTTGTTTATTCCATTGCATTTCTAGATTACTTTTTAAAGGCCAAAAAAGTAAAATTATTTTCCCATTGACAAATACTTAAGTAACTTTTGAAAATTTGAATAAAATATAATTTGGCCTTGATCATCACACGTTGATTACTTAAGATTCCATACAAAAAATTGAAATCATTTTAGCCGCACAGATGATGAGCTCGCCTATGTGGCCTTGATCGGAGCCGAGGGGTGGAGTGGTTCCGGGTCTTCATTCTAAAAGACTTGCTTTTCGATAAAACTGTTGCTTAAAAAAATTGCTGTTTTAGATGAGCTCTAGAATGTGCGGTTGAGAGTGCGAAAAGTGGCATATTCTTCCATTTCCCCAAGAAATTATAGTTAAATACAAAGAAACTTTAAATCATCACACGTTGATTACTTAAGATTCCATGAATCACTTCCCCTTAGTCATTATTCATGGGCTCAAAGTGATAAGTAATTGATTATACAAATTATTATCTTTTTTGTACTAATCTTTATGTTCACAAGTACTTTATTTTCCTTTCCGCTAGTGAGCTTGAAAAAGCTTATCACATAAAGCAATCACACTCAAATAATTGCAACATTTCAAGAATAACATATTTGTTTCTTCCAAATGCATTTGTTCTCAAGCCAACTTTACTTATGGTGACATTTGTGCTCTTTGCTTTTCTACTCCCTATCACCTACAAGCAAGTATCGAGTATAATAGTGACATCAAGTTAGTCGATGGTTTTTATGGAAAAAAAAAAAAGGAGAGTTGAAAATAGAGTGGCCTGGAACGGAGTTTTTGCTATTTAATTTCATTTATTATGCATTATAATGTATGCTTTTATTTTGTGCAGTCAGGATGTTGCAAACCCCCAACTGTGTGTGGTTACCAATACGTGAACCCTACGATGTGGGTGAATCCGGTGAACCCAATGGCTGACATGGACTGCTCAATCTGGAACAACGACTCGACTCAGTTATGCTACAACTGTGATTCTTGCAAGGCTGGTTTGTTGGGGAACCTACGAAAGGAATGGAGGAAAACAAATGTGATTCTGATCATAGCCGTGGTGGTTCTGATATGGGTTTATCTTATTGCCTGCAGTGCATACCGAAATGCACAAACCGAAGACCTATTCCGCCGCTACAAACATGGTTGGGCTTGATCTTGATCTTGTTTCCAAACATGCCCTGATCTTTTCCTTTTCTTCTTGTTCTCTTGAAATTCCGGGTTTTGGTTTCTTTTAGTCTTTGTTTATGTACTAATAGGTGTCGTTATCGGTATAGTACATATTCCTTGGTGTTGTTAATTTGTAATTTGTATTTGGATTAGTGGGCATATATGAATATTACAAGTTGTTGTATGGAAGAAGGATTTTACATTGGGGAAAAAAAAGGTGGTTGTATGGATGGTTGATTTGTTTTGCGTGCTTATACATTACACGTCCATACATTCTTCACCTATTGTGTTGGAGGAAGTAAGAATAAATATTGGAAAAATAGTCTCATTTGTTTTTTAGTGGTCTAACATAAGTAATTTTGACCCAGCAGCGAACCTAAGACTAAAAAGTAAGTGGTACAGTTAACACTAGAGGGGAAAAAAATTGTAGACTTAGCGCTAGAAGGAAAAAATAAATAAAAATCTTTAAGATTAAAATGTGAAAATAGTGGGGACAATGCCTGTGTGTCCGCCACTGTTTTGACCACATATTAATGTCAATTTAATTTACTAGTCAGAACTCAAATGAAAATCTCTCTAGGATGGATGTAATAGAATCCAATTCTGGATAAAAGGAATTGACTAGAGATGTAGGCAACTGAAAGTTTAGTTTGACAAGTAAATGAGTCAAATTTGAACTTTATTCTTGTATTTTCAGTGGTCCATATTCCAAGCATTATTCAGACACAAACGTATGGACATACCATTTTTGAGGGTTTCCATGGTACTACTACTGTATTGTCTAATGAGTGTGTTTTGGGGGAAACTAGTTCCTCCATAAGTTATAAAAAGTCATGTTTTTTACCCTTATACCCTAAACATGAAACCCTAAAACCTAAACCTGAAACCCCAAACCCTAAACCTTGAACCCTATAAAAACAGGACTTTTTATAACTTATGGAGGAACTAGTTTCCCCCAATATTTTCTCTTGTCTAATTGGAATAAAAGGTTTCTTGAACTGAGAATCAATACATCAAAAGCTGAAGGTATATTGTCAAGAAAGAGGCACCGACCGTCCCTCGTCGCAACTTCTTATGTTTAGAGATGAAGATCAATGTCTAATATATCTTGATTACCCCACATTACTACTAAAATCAAGTTACTACATTTGACTCGCTCCGTCCCAAATTTTTTTATATATTCCAAATCTCCAACTCTGACACGATATATATATTCCTTTCCTGTTGGTCGACATCATCTGATTTGCTCCATGTTTAGGCCAGTGGCGGAGCTAGGAAATTTTGTCAACGGGGGCAAAAATTGCACAACATAAATATTTTAACTGTATGTTAGTCAATGGGGGCAAAAAAAAATTAGTGTATTAGTATTTGTATCTTAAAGGGGGCAAATTTCAACAAATTGCACTAAACTCCAAAAATATTGTAAATTTTGCACTAGTAAATTTTTATTTTTTAAAAACCAATGGGGGCAATTGCCCCCTTTAGCATACATGTAGTTCCGCCTCTGGTTTAGGCTGTTGCTAGCTTCCTTGAATGAACAATGTACATTGGGTCAGAACGCCCCGGGTTTGGTGATATATCTACAGCCTGCAAATTATAAGCTCCAATCAAATGCAACTCAGAACGACAACCCATTATTACGCTCATTATTTCTTAAAAAAAAAACTAAGTTCAAAAACTAACTCTAGCTACTGAGTGAATATGGTCACCTGAGGTCGTTCAAACCCTCCAGCGTAATGGAAGTAGGCTCCAACTATCATAATATGGTCAGCGTCACTTGTTGATGTCCATATCGAGATTGCCTTTGTGAAAAAGCAGCGATTCGAGAAACTGTTTCATTAGTGCAAACAACTTGTAGTTAAAGACAGTTATAGGGGCATAATTATAGCAAAAATAACAAGAATATTAAGAAAATTCTGGGTTGGGTCAAGTGCCTTATTATTAGGCAATGTTATCACCTCATTATCGCCTTTCCGCCTGGCTTCAAGACCCGACACATCTCCTTGAAAACTTCAAGGGGCTTGGTCAAGTAGTCAACACTCACCTGAGACAAGAGATAAAATTACTTTTACAATAAGCACGGCTTCTTGAGACGTAAAATTCATAGAGTAGAAGATATACACATACCACATTTGTGATAACGTCGAAGGAGTTATCTTCAAAGGGAAGTTTCGGGTCAACATTCAAGTCTTGCACGATATACTCTGTCAAAACCTATCCCCAGAAAACCAATAAATAAATAATGACATATTTCATTGTGGTAGGGTTGTAAAACTTGAAATTTACGAAGAAGAAACAAAAGGAATTTTTAAATCAGTAAGGACTAAAAAGAAGGCATTTTAACTGGATTTCGCTTGAGCTCGTCTTCATTCATACCCATTCCTACCACACGTTCTTGCTTATATCCTGCAGGGAAATGACTGACCTAGATAAAGTATAAGAGCAGGATTAGGATTTAGGACATTGCAAGCCAAGGGGAAATTTTGGAACAATTAAACAAATGCTCCCCCGTCTAAGTCTATTTTCAAGATTTCAAGAAAATTAAAGAGGTTTACATATGTAAATGCAAATGCAGATTGGGAAATGATAGCTTAAAAGCTGACCTAAGTAACTTCAACAGAAAATGGACACACATTAAAAGACATTTTTTTTCATACTGAAAAATGTGGGACGCTTAAGGATGGAGGTAGTAACAAAAACAAAACTTACCCAACTGCTACACATGTCGAGAATAGCTACCCCTGGCGTGTCACTAGGAGGGAAAACCTCTTTATAATACTTGGTAAGTGCAGCAATGGCTGAATCATCAATATGTGTGACAAAACGTGGAGCTTCATAGAAAACCGAATCTGATGATCTGTAATGATTTTATTCATGTACCCAATCAATATTAGCTGGAGTGTGTTTTTACTTTTAAAGGGATTAACATAATGAAGATTTTTCAAAAAATGAAAGTTCTGGAAATCGTTTGTTAGACTAAGCTATCAGTGAGAGGAGTGTACTCGTCAAAGCGTTGGAAGTCCTCGTCTTTGAAGGGAAATTGTTCTGGCCATTCCACATTTGCCAGTACCTGTTTTATGAAAGAAAAGAACAAAAATCAATAAGCATGTATTAACACATCTATAAAGAAATGCATGCTTACAATCGTTAAAAAAGAAATAGTCAAAAAATGTCTGAGCCCGGGTTCGAACCGGGGACCTCTAGTGTGTGAGACTAGCGTGATAACCGACTACACCACCCAGACATGGTAACGCTAGAAGGAGGGCTTGAACCTCCGACCTTGTGGTTAACAGCCACACGCTCTAGCCAACTGAGCTATTCCAGCTTGTTGTTGAGAAATAAAATCAATAAGAAATAATTGTATAAATGTCCATGGAAAGAGACTTTTCCTTTTATGGAAGTCCAAGAAAGTGTTGCATTTCACACTAAGAAATACTCCTCAGTCCCGAAATCATCTTCTCATTTGCCATATTTCATTGCCCAAAAAATTATTTCTATTTCTACAATTTAGGCTTAAATAGTTAAATGTGCACAAACACAACATGGCTAGTGAAGCAAGTGTTCATTGTGAAGATCATTTTAGGACGGAGGGAGTATATTGAGAATTTAATCCCTGCACGTTGAAAGGGAAAGTAGCACAGCGATCCACCATAAAACGTGCAGTTTTGTGTATAAGTGAAAAATAGGATACTAAAATGTTCCTTGCATTGCTCTTTTAATGAGATTTTCAAAAATGGATTATTTGTAGAAATGGCTGCTCATTCTCTCTAGATATTTACTAGTTTGGTTAAAAATGTGTGGAAAAAATGGATCAGCACCTCTCCATGCCAAGGAATTGCTATTTTACCCGCTACTCGGTGGCTAAGCCAGAACAAATTAAAGGGAGTAAAAATTATGATAAAGTGCAGTTAGTTGGAAAAAAACATTGCTCACTTTACCCTCCATACATAATAATTAGACACGCTACTCTCCTGAACAATGGGAAAGTGCAGGGTGAGAACCAAGCAAAGGTCTAAGAAAAGCACCTAGCCATCTCGAACCGTCTGCCCTCCTCCAAACTAACAACTCAACAAAGGGATTCCTGGGTGGGTGTCCGTGCATTTGATTTTATTTCAGAACAACAAGCTGGAATAGCTGAGTTACCTTTTATACATACTTGAAACAAATTAAAAAAAAAAAAAAAAAAAATTGTAACAGGAGTTTCTTGAAGATTAGGAATTTGTTATTCACGTAGTAAACACCAAATGTGGCTGTAGTTTAGTGGTAAGAATTCCACGTTGTGGCCATGGTGGAGACCTGGGCTCGAATCCCAGCAGCCACAAATCATTTGTTTTCTTTTTCTTAATTTAGGAAGTGAACAATTGAAAAGCAGCCAAGCATGGAATGGAAACAATTATTACTCCCCCTGTCCCTAAATGAGTGTCCATTTTCAAGAAATCTTTGTCCCTAAATGAGTGTCTTTTTTGAACATAACTTTCTCCCTAAACGTTTTTTTTCGAATTTTTTTTCACCGGTTTCTTTATACGTGCAAAACTAAAGGTTTGGAAAGGAGATTACAAGATTATATATGAATCGTTGTTACCAAATTGTTCAAAAAGTTGAGATTTTCAGTGTCCCTTAAAATGAAATTTGGACACTCATTTAGGGACAGAGGGAGTATTATTTTTTAAAAGCAACCCGGTAAATTAAACTGCAACTATGAAACCCTAATTTAAAACCAGATTCTTGAATGCACTAAAAAAAAAACCCAGGAAACCAAACTAGAGTACCTGTTCAACAGCAGCACCCTTGGTTCTGGCAGAAGCAATGAAGGATTTGGCGCCAAAATGAGAAGCCCAAAAGGAAGCCCCGAATCCCAACACCAGCCTCCGACTTGTAATTCTTGAAGTTGGTGCAGAAACAGATGATGAAGACGGCCAAGGATGAATGCCCGCCAAAATTGGGAATCTTTGTGGAAGTTTGATTGTTAAGCGATTGGCCATCTTATTATTAATGTGTACGTAATTTATTTATTTTTTTAACTAGACTTTGACTTGGGAGGATGGGAGGGGAAGGGGAGGCATGATTTTTGGACGGGATAGATAAGATAATAACTGAGGTGGTGTTTTTGTGTTATCCGGTGAATGAGTAACGTGGCTCCATCTACTTCACCAGTATTGTCTGCCTCTGCCTCTGCTTCATTTTCTTTCGTTATTAAAAAAATTGTAATTGACAAATCATTGAGGGAGTATACTGAATGCTTGAAAAGATAGTTTATTTGATGTTTCATATTCAACATAAATTATGTCAATTTAATTGTTTTGATTGACATTTAAAAAATTATTATTGATGTTTAGACCAGTGAAGTGCGTACGTAAATGAGTTAAGCTGAGTCGAGTTTTGGAGTTTCGAGTTCGAGCTAGTTTATAAATTATAGAGTTCGAGCTAGTTTATAAATTATCGAGCTCGAGCTTGAGCCTAATTTGATCGTTCGAGCTCGAATCGAATCGAGTTTCAAGTTGTTCAAGAGCAGTACGCGAGCCGCTCAAACTCGAATTTTAATGAGCCGAGCTTGAGATTGGATTTTTTAAAAAAATATTATAAAAGCAATAATAATTCGAGCTTAATGAGCTTATACAAGCCGATCGCGAATAAAGACTTTACTTGTCAAGGAGCTTATCGAGCTGAGCTCAAACGAGTCGATCTCGATCAAAGCTCGTCGAACAAACGAGCCAAACACGAGTCAGCTCGATAAAAAAACGAAACTTGAAAAATCGGTTCGAGCACTCGAACTCAAGCTTTTACAAGTCAAGCTAGAGCCGACTCGATTCATTTAACAGCCCTACCAACCGGTACATATCTGTGGAACAGAACTCATAACTGACAATAATCTTGTAGACTATTATGCACAAACAAGCAAGAAGACTCCAATCCGAGGTTTCTCTCAAGGAAGCTCTGTCACAAGGAACAACGGCTAAATTCTATTCATCATTCCTTTGATTAATGAATATCAAAAAGGAACTTGTATTGAACAACTATTTCCATTTTCATCGTCATACAGAATAAGTGCTCAAACCACAGCTGGTGAGTGATGACTAAGAAGCCAAAATTCGCAACAAAAAGTAACCACTGCAGAAAATCTGAGAAACGTAAAAACATCAATCAAATCAGGCCTGTGCTGCCTCTTTCTCCTCGTACACGAAAGGAATTGGCTTGGTTGGGGCGGGCAAACGGCCAATGCTATCAACTTTATCCGCCTGTTTTGGTGGAGGCCTAGCTGCTTTAGGAAGCAATCTACCCTTCTTCTCAAACCATTCCGGCTTGAGCAGTGCCTGGAACCCTAGTTTGTTGTAATAAACTCTCCTCACTGACCCTCCTGCTGCTTCTACTGCTTCCTTTGCCCTAACTGTCACCCTTGACACCTGTACCAGTTCAAGTACATCAAAAGTTCTTTTCATGAGATTATGAGCTAACTATTGTAAGGGCACAGTACCCAATCAACAGAGAAACAGAGAGATGGTAAGGATTACCTCAAGATGAATTGGCCACTTTATATGTTCTGAACCACGTCCCATCAATCTCACCCCATCTCTTATCTGCTTCCCTATTGCCCCTGAATCCTGTTTGTACACATGATATTTGCACCGGCTCAAGCAAATGAAGCTAGGGGTCGGTCAAATATAGAAATAACAAGAAAAGAAGAAAAAAGCACCTTGAGTGTTTTCATTGTAATCAACTCTGAGGAGTCAATCTTCCCAGCATTTATGAGCTTCGCTATCTTTCCTAACCCTACTGGCTGCCATAATACGAGTAATACATGAGTGACAGGACAATACAAACCTACCATTTCATACAATGGAAAAATATGCATGCAAATGGTAGCTTTCACGAGAAATGAAATTTCTAGGCAACATTGCAATAACCCTTTCAACAGGCGTACACAACAAACTCGATGAGTCGAGATGATATCCATATTACATATCTAGTCTAGTTTTAAGAAAGAACCATCCATTCAGGACTATTTAACATACATCTAGGCTGTTGGTTGAACCAAAATATTAACTTAGTTTCCAGAAAGTGTAGATTGAACACTGTAGACGAGTAAAATTACAATACTAGCATAAGCCTCCATTATTATGCTTGCCCCAATTTCAACACAGTGGGTGTTTGTGACATCAATTATCCTTTGGAGCTCAATCCTACAAACTCAAGAGTAACACCATACTCCCTGCCAGCAAGAGCTTTCGAAGAGCATAGTACTCAGTATACAGAATGAGTATAAGCAAATAGCATAACGACAGTTTCAACAAGAAATTTGTAAGAAAATTCCCCTGTTGTAGTACATTGACCTTTTCTCATTTTTACACAATAGTTCCCTAATAACCATACAATTTACCTGTGACCATCCATTTTCATATTGTGAGAATTTGGAATAATACGTTTTGAATCGAAATGCGAAAGAACCTATCTTCCCTCTCCTCATCTTGGGCTTCGGCGGATAGCGGGACTCGAACCCGCGCCTTCTCCTTGGCAAAGAAAAAATTTACCATTTGGCCAAGATCACTTTAAAAATGGTTAATCTCTTCGAGTCCGATTCAGTGGTGGAGTACGTTCAGAAGTTGAAGAGTGAAATGCAGAATGGTCTAAGCATGTTTGATGCGTGACCAATTGCATTGCCTAGATAAGAACCCACTTTTAAGGAAGATCATTTTTGTTGCCAATATCAAAGGCACAAAGGAGGACTAATATTTTGATACCTAATTATCAAGAATTGCGACATACAACGCCTACCCCCAGCTGAAATAATTTAGTAGGTACCACTCTCTCAATCAATAATCAGTCACTAAGCAATCCTCCTTAATCTAGACATCTGAATAGAATATAGGAAGAACTTGATTTGCATGTTTATCAAATGTGGAAGATCATAAGTTATCCGAAGCCAGTAGGGATAACAGAGGACAATTTGCTACAAGATATAATCATCGTTATCTCTGTCTCTATGCAATTAAATATAGGTCACCACTACCGATGAGGTTAGGCCAGTTCAACTAAATATTTCTCGTTCGACTAGAATGTATCATTCCTCATAGAGAAGTGTTAATCCTATATTACACATATTAGCCAGAAAAGCCAAATAACATTTAAAAAAAAAAAAAAAAATCTGTCTTCATTGGGACTACTCGTATACCCATTGAGGTGAGAGAACGGCAGCATCAACAGCTAAGCAATGATTCTCATATCGGGGGCCTTAAAATGAACTTTTACATGCTAGATACATCAAGTAATATGTATCAATCCTAGCCCTGGCACATTTTGGACTTTTGGTTTCTCTGTCAAGGAAATCACTTGCTCCAAGAAAAAGCTAGGGCTTTTGCTTCAGATTCACAAAGGCTGAGAACCTGAATTATCTTGTGAAGTTGGTGAACAAATGGAGCTTATGAAAGTGATCGACTTGAAATATCGTTTGCGGAGTACTTGGGCCAAATCCATCCATGCGCATACTCGTGGGAAGATCATCGTCGGAAAAAAAAAAAAAAAAAAAAAAAAAAAAGTCATAGTCCTTCCCTAAATGGATGTTCATTTTCAAGATTTTTTTGTCCCAAAATGAATGTCCTTTTTGTAAAAAACTGTCACCAAGTGTAAAAATAAATAAATTAACTAGTCATTTTATTTATATTTGCAAAACTAAATGCTTGGAAAGTGGATAACAAGAATATTTATGCATCTGTGACATTTAATTGTTTAAAAGTAACCATTTTCAGAAATGCCCTTAAATAAAACTTGGATATTCATTTAGGGACAGAGGGAGCATATGAGTTTCCCTATCATTTGAAAAAATGAGCAGGATTTGGCAATTCGTCTCATTGACTACAAATGGAATTGACCACTGATATTCATTTTACAAACTTGTAAGAAGAATTTGAATAACCATAGCACCATGAAACTGATACTAGCAGCTGAAGGCAGGTTATTTTCCTTGGCAGGATATGGCCAATCGCCTTGGACTTCAGATCAAAATGAGAATTGTGAATTATAATGTTTTTTATTTTATATGTCTAAGAGACAAAGAAATTATAAGTATGACGGTCGAAGATTAGAAACTGCTAGGATACTAAGAATTTACTTTTCATTCTTTAGAAGAACGAAACCCGACCCAAGAGCACTGTTGTTCATCTTTCAATACAACTAATGCTAAAGCAAGTGATCTAGCACAGCTCAAAACAACTACTCCCTCCGTCCCAAAATGATCTTCGCGTTTGACTATTCAAACTTTTTAAGGATATGAATACTTCCTTCACTAGCAATGTTTTGTTTATGCACTTTTAAGCCCAAATTGTAGAAATGTGAAGAATTTTTTGGGACAATGAAAAATGCCAAATGAGAAGATCATTTTGGGACGGAGGGAGTAATATTCAACTATCAATCATACAAAATACTGATAATTTACAGTAAATGAATCAAGAACGTACCTGAAATGTGAGGCTAAATGGGTTGTGAAACCCACGTTTTGGCAACCGACGACGGAGCGGAGTCTGTCCACCTTCAAACCCAAACTTGTGAGTTCCCCTAGCCTTCTGCCCCTTATGACCCCTCCCAGCAGTCTTTCCCTTACCCGACCCAATACCCCGACCCTTTCTAGTCTTCTGTTTCCTGGCACCCGGATTATCTCTCAAATCATTCAACATCAACAGACTGTAAGCCCTAACGGGTTGACATCCGACCACCCGATTCAAATCAGGGTTAGTGGATGTCAAGAAATGTGATTGGAAATGGTGGCATGAAATTGGGGAAATCAAAGAAGAACTGGGTTTCGAGGAGATTGATGCATTGCGAATCGATGTAGCTAATAATGAATATAATTTGCTTCTCAACATTTCAGTGTGTAATTTTTGAGCTTCTTTGATCTGTTTCGAGGGATTTCTTCAAGGGTTTTAGATCTGTCTGAGAATCTGGGACCAAGTAAAATAATTTGGGCCTAAAATTGGGCTCAACCCAAACATGGTTAAAATCTGTGTTGGGCCTCGTCTTGTTCTTTATTTTTCCGATGTTTTTGGGCAAACGACCAATTTATGCAACGTAGTGTCCGATTTATATCAATTAATGCAACGTAGTAGCGAATTCTTACATTGTGAAACGTACTTGAAGTGGTTGTATCAAATAATGCAAAATTCGAACAATTTGACAAACGTACTTGAAGTACGTTGTATCAATTAATGCAACGTAGTAGAAGCTAAAAAGTTATTACGTTGCATTATTTGATACACAATAAGAAAGTACGTTGTCTATTTTCAAAAGTAAGCACTACGTTGCATTAATTGACTTTTAACACCCGATACGTTGCATATTTTAGTGATTTTCCCTTTTTGGGATCGACATTTTCAACCTTCATACTTTACTTATTTTTTATTTTAATTATTTACTCCCTCCGTCCCAGAGTAAGAGTCCTACTTTCCATTTTGGTACGTCCCAGAGTAAAAGACCTATTCCTAAAATGGCAAAGAATCTTTACTATTCACCCCACTCATTCTCTTCATATTTTACTTTTATACTCACAACACCAATCAATTCACTATTCTCTCTCACTCATTCTCTCTCCTACTTTACTTTTAAACTCACAACATTTACATCACTTCCAATATTTATTAATAAGCGTGCAAATGAGGGGTAGGACTCTTGCTCCGGGACGGAGGTAGTACCTTTTTTAGAAGTTTTAATCATTACAGTATATTTTAATATACACTCATTTTTCATAAAAAAAAAAAAAAGAAAGAAGAAGTTAAAATTGAAGCTTAAGCAAATACGAAGGTTTAAAGAGTAGATAGACCGATTATTAACAAGAGAATCATGAAATAGATGTAAAGTATGCCATTCACATACTTTGATATTAAAAAGGTTCGTCAATTTTGATCAAAAAATGCAACTGTTCATTTTTTCAATTAGAAAAATCAGTTAAACCATCACATAACAAATTTGGTTATTTGAAATTGGTAGCAGTATATAAAAGGTGAAATTAAATTTATTAAATATAAAAGGTCAGAAACATTACATTTCTTTTCCCTAAATCTAATCCAGGATGATAAAAAAAGGCTTACTGATTGTACCTATATATATGAACCTAAGAAATGTATGTACTACTCCAATCCTTTGGACAGGAGTAATACCAACTTATTGGAGAAATTGACAAATACTATATGCTGTTATGATATATTATTGTGTGGATGTCCTTTGAACCGGAAGTTTACAAGATAATCTTTCGCGAAGCTTACTAGGGAAGCTTTGTAAATATCTTCAGCGAAGCTTACTAGAGAAGCTTTGTAAATATCTTTAGTGAAAGCTTATTAGGGAAGCTTTGTAAATATCTTTAGAGAAGCTTACAGAGGAAGCCAATTTCCTCCTATAAATAGTAGGCTCTAGTTTTCATTTCAATAGACTTCAGAAGTTTTTAACTTTTACCTTTCTCTCTTGTACACTTTCTCTATAATAGTCTTGAAATAAAATAATATCTATTGAGATTATGCTCTTGGTTCTTCAGTTTTATAACACGTTATCAGCACGACTTCGTTCTAGTTCCAGATCCTGAGCTATAGTCACCGAAGTAGGTACGGTATCGGTAAGATCTACCTAGTCTATTTTCAAGTTATTTCAAAATTATATCTTATATATGTTTGCAGGATTTTAAAATGATAAGTGAATATAATTCTACGATGTTTAAAATTACAACACAGTTAAAACTATGTGGAGAAAGAATAACTGATAACGATATGCTAGAGAAAACTTTCTCCACATTCCTTTCTTTGATTTGCTCCTGCGGTAGCAATATTGAGAAAAAGGTTTTAAAAGACATTCTGAATTGATCTCATGTGGCTGAGCAAAATAATGAGATCTTATTAAAAACCACGAAGCCCGCCCCACTGGCTCTACTCCGTTCCCTGAAGTGAACGCGAGTATATATGATAATATTGAACGAGGGCGAAAACGTGGTCGTGGACGTGGCCGTGGACGTAATCGCGACCGTGGTCGGGGGAAATTTTATAATCGGTATCATAATGACAATTACCCCAATAATGATCGAAATATTTCTCGCCACCAGAAGTGGAATAGAGAAGGTAAGAATGAAATATCATCGACTAGACAAATTGAGCAACCGATAAAAAATTGAGAATTTATGTTATCGGTGCAGAATGAAAGGCCATTGAGCCCGTACCTGTCGTACGCCTAAACATCTTGTTAAGTTGTATCAAGCATCAGTGCTGAATAAAGGGAAAGATGTTGAAACAAATTTTGTCTATGAAAACGATGACGTAAATCAAGATCCATCTACAAGTATACATCTGGATATATCAGATTTTCTCAATCCAGATGTAAATGATTACATACTTAATGGGGGAGAAACCCAAACTAACTAAAGTATCTGACTCATTATAATTTACTTAAGTGTGTTCTATTATTTCAGTGTGTGTGTTTTCTAACATATTTAACTTTTACTTATAAGTATATTTGTAAATGATGTTAATATTAGTACAATATGTGGTAGTACAAAGATAATTGATGGCTTCAGAAGAGCTAACATAGTACTACTAAGAGGGAAAAAAATCAGTATAAAAATGCATTACTTTCATTTATATCTCAAAGAAATTTACTATGCTTTAAAGATATTCGTGAAAATGGATATCATATTGAGACAAGTAATGAAGGGGAGATCAAATATTTATGCATTACAAAGACTGAATCATGTAACAAATATGTGGTAGAAAAGTTACCTGTATTTTCCTCTAAAGTATGCTATACAAAAATTAGCATAATTGAAATACAAATGACAGTAAACCAGAAGTTTACTTATATAAATGGTCTTACCAGTAAACCAGAAGTTTACTAATATAAATGGTTTTAACAGTAAACAAGAAGTTTACTAATATAAATGGTTTTACCAGTAAACCAGAAGTTTACTGATATAAATGGTTATACTATATGGCATGACCGGTTGGGGCATCCCGGTTCTAATATGATGCGAAGAATTATGGAAAATTCACATGGGCATCCATTGAAAAACCAGAAGATTTTTCAATCTAATGAATTCTCATGTGCTGCTTGCTCTTAAGGCAAATTGATAATTAAGCCATCACCAGCAAAAGTTGGAGTTGAATCTTCAAAGTTTTTATAGCAAATTCTAGTTAATATATGTGGACCGATTGATCCACCGTGTGGACCATTTAGATATTTTATGGTAGATGCATCTACTAAATGGTCATACATAAGTTTATTATCAACTCGCAACCTGACGTTTGCGAAAAATTCGATTACGATCACAATTTTCAGATTATGTGATCAAGACAATTAGCGTTGATAATACTAGTGAATTTACATCAGAGACTTTTAATAACTATTGTACATCTATTGGAATAGATGTTGAACATCCAGTTGCTTATGTTCACACACAAAATGGTTTAGCTGAAGCATTTATTAAACGAATTCAGTTAATAGCTAAACCATTGCTTATGAGAGCAAAGCTACCTGTCGTAGCTTGGGGACATGTTGTTTTTACATGCAGCAACATTTATACGCATCATGCCATCGAGTTATCATAAGTTCTCCCCATTAGAATTGGCTTATGGTCAGGAGCCAAATATTTCCCATCTAAGAATTTTTGGGTGTACGCTATATGTTCCAATTGCTCCACCACAACGCACCAAGATGGGACCCCAACGGAGATTGGGGATATATGTTGGGTATGATTCTTCTTCTATTATACGATATCTTGAACCATTAACAGGAGATCTATTTGCGGCACATTTTGCCGATTGTCATTTTGATAGAAAAAAAAAATATTCCCAACATTAGGGGGAGAAAGTAATAAGCTGGAAAAAGAAATCAAGTGGAATATATTGCAATATTATCTTTATCCTCATATAAAGCAATGTGAACCAGAAGTTCAAAAGATAATCCACTTGCAATAGATAGCGTATCAATTGCCAGACGCATTTACTGACCTAAAAAGAGTGACAAAGTCACATGTTCCAGCTGTAAATGCTCATATACGGATTGATGTCCCGATTGGACAATCCGCTAATGAATCTAAACCATGCCTGAAGCGTGGAAGGCCTATCGGTTCAAAGACAAAAATCCTCGAAATAAAAAATGAGCAAATTATGAGAAAATCCCCGTCGAGGTATATGAATCTCCAGAAGAGATACATGACAAATCTGATCAAATACTTTCAGAAGAAGTTCAGGTACCTGTAATCTTTAAGAATGATGAGATCTCGATCAGTTATGTCAGTACAGGAAAAAGTTAGAATCCGAGAAGGATTTAAGAGAATCCCAGAAGGATTCAAGATGTATAATGCATGCAATTCAAATTCTCGAGAAGTTTGTTAAATTAAATTACAAAGATCTTTGTATGGTTTAAAACGATCTGGACGGATGTGGTATAACCGTCTCAGTGAATACTAGGCGAACCTATTTGCCCATGTATTTTTCATTAGAAAATCTGTTTCAGGATTTGTTATAACGGCTATTTATGTTAATCTAAATGTTATTGGAAATCTAGAAGAACTTTCAATAGTTGTTAAGCTGCAAATGTGCCTACGAGGATAGAACTCCCAGAAGGAGTATTATCAGGAAGGCCAGTGATCTCACCTAACGAAATACATACCCCTGCCCAAAAGAGAGGGATGCCAATTGATTCCAAGGATTTGCATCCCCGTAAACGGGCGAGTGCACAAAAGTCGAATCCCGTTAGCGATAATAAAATTGGAATCTCATCCGATCTATCTCATAATATTGTTCCAGATTATGGATTCGTTTGGAAAACGAAGTCGGGGGACGCCTCGTCATTGACATCCATTTCTGAGAATAAAGAAATATCAGTTAGTCATGCATGCATATATGAGATATGTAATCGGGATGAAACAATTATCAACGATGTATTTACTTATACAGTAGCAACTGAGTTTATATGTGGTAATGATATTGAACCTCGCTCCGTAAATGAGTGTAAACAAAGAATTGATTGGCCTAAATGAGAGAAAGCAATCCAGTCAAAGTTCGATTCCTTAAAGAAAAGAGGAGTGTTTGGACCAGTAGTTCCTACACCTCTTAGGGTTATAACCGTGAGATATAAATGGGTATTTACGAGAAAAAAGAATGAGAGAAATGAGATTACGAGATATAAAGCTCGCCTTGTGGTACAAGGTTTCTCTCAACGGCTTGGGATTGACTTTGATAAAACATACTCTCACGTTATGGAAGTTATTAGATTCTGATATTTTGTCAGATAATGATCCAGCAGATCAGAAGTCAAGACAACTGCGGCGACTGATTCACGAAGTCACTACCTAAAGCCACTTTTGAGAAGTATATGAAAACAATTGGCTTACGCAGATTGTTGGAGCTTCCACCCTTGTAGTTTTCAGGGGGAGTATCCAGACGATACTCAGATTTCATTGTACTCTTTTTCCTTCGCGCGGGGTTATTTTTCCCACCGGGTTTTGTTACCCGCCAAGGTTTTAACGAGGCAATGAGTGTTGATTGAAAAGATTTTGCGTTGTACTCTTTTCCTTCGAGATTATTTTTCCCACAGGGTTTTTGCTCAGAAGGTTTTTAATGAGGTAACACGTGATATCTTAGCAGCGGACATCTAAGGGGGAGTGTTATGATATATTATTGTGTGGATGTCCTTTGAACCGGAAGTTTACAAGATAATCTTTCGCGAAGCTTACTAGGGAAGCTTTGTAAATATCTTCAGCGAAGCTTACTAGAGAAGCTTTGTAAATATCTTTAGTGAAAGCTTATTAGGGAAGCTTTGTAAATATCTTTAGAGAAGCTTACAGAGGAAGCCAATTTCCTCCTATAAATAGTAGGCTCTAGTTTTCATTTCAATAGACTTCAGAAGTTTTTAACTTCTACCTTTCTCTCTTGTACACTTTCTCTATAATAGTCTTGAAATAAAATAATATCTATTGAGATTATGCTCTTGGTTCTTCAGTTTTATAACATATGCTCTATAATCCAATGAAAAAATATATAAATTGATCCTAAAGTTCACTGCCGTCTTCCTCGTCAGTAGCATCTTGGTCGACCACGGGCATAGAGACAGCGGCGGATCTACACTAAAACATTTGGTGTTGCCTATTTTGTGCGAGAAAAAAAAAATACCTCGAAACTAAAATGAACGGGGCCCCCGATTTTTTTTTTTAGTGTACTCTGGTATTAGTGCTTCTTAAAGGCGAAAGTTACCCTTCAAATGTGACAACTTAAAAAGGAATATCAACCTTCAACCTTTTCAAGTGGGACGGAGGTAGTAAAATACTTAGGCAATTTACCCTAAGTAAAATTTTGGGAATTATTGGAAAAGGTCGATGCTCCATTCTAAAAATAGCTAGTAAAGAAAAAATCATTCACACAATAATAGTTGATAAATCGACAAAATAGAAATGAAAATGAAGAGCAAATTTATAAACATAAGTGGTCAAGATTTTTATTTATTTATTTATTTATTTTGAATTTGAACAAGAAAGCTTATGTCATGAACAACTACAAAATTTTATATTAATGTCAGTTAAAGTGATGGTTAAGATTTTTTTTAACTTTTTTTTTTTACATTGATGTTTTTAAAAAGAAAATCATAGTAGAGGGAAAAAATATTTTTAAGTGGTATCAAAAGAATTTTACAAAAACTTTGAAGAAAGCTCACCTATTAGAGTTTTTTTTAAAAAAAAATTGGAAACTATTTGCAACTAGTGGGAGTTGAACCCATGTCACTTGGCAAAAAACTAACATCTCAACCAACTAAGCTACCTAAAGATTATGTAATCTAGGCGCACAGTTATGAACTTATTTACTCAAAATGTAAAAAAAAAAAAAGATTTTTTTTTTTTTTTTTTTTTTTTTTTACCATTGCCTGGGCAATGGTAGGCACACTACAAGATCCGCCCCTGCATAGAGATGAATCCTTCTTCAGTAGTTGCAGCAGCGGATTTGGTGAAAATACACTTGACGGGAGGATCTACATTGTTTTGTGTAAGACTATATCCACATTACTGCAGTTAGTTTCAACTTTGGTATTAGATTTTATTGTGATCCCATCCAATACAATGTTGTGGCAGTGCTTGGACGAGCTGCAACTGATGTCTATGGCTTCCTTACCCGAGGTTGTCCCGTGAACATCCTTAAAAGTAACAAAGCTCACCTCAATCGCATCCCCCTGCATTAATAAATAGCAAACATCATCAGTAAATTAAATAATTCTTACATTACTTTGTTTATCGCATTTGCCATTAGGACAGTAATGCTGGTCAATAAGGATGGGATTCCCAGCGTTAATCAGTGTAATATCCTCAAATGTAATCCGTGTTGCAAATCCTGACCCTCCCTGCGAGACAAACAACATTGATAGTTAAATTTGATTAGTTAGCGATTAAGCCTAGAAACATTGATTCAAACAGAGCAAACAATTAACTGCATAATTGAGTATAAGTACATACATCAAATGTCTTAATCCTGGCTCCATTTGTGGTACCATTTAAGGTACATTTCTTGACATGGATATCTGTCGCAGTCCCAAACGATGAATTTTTGCCAAGACTCCCAACACTGCATGCATGATTAAGGCAACCACAATTAAATTAGTTTTTTTTTCTTTTTTTTTTTTGGGGGGGGGGGGGGGGGAACCATTAATACTGGGAAAATATATGAACTCAGAGATCGAGCAAGTCAAGAAATCATGCGCGCACACACACACACACACACACACACACACACACACACACATATATATATATATATATATACCTGATGCCATGACCAGGTCCACAGTTCAAGCTGGTGATGTTGATGAAGGAAGAGCCAGTATTTATCGCAATGCAATCATCACCTATATATATTATTTCAATGAAGATCAACATTATTATTAACACATTGTAATAAGATCGCACATTGCTAATTAAAGGAAACATGAAAATATATAGAGTAATTAACCTGTTCCGATGAAACTATTAACGATGTTGACATTTTTGGATGCAGAAATATCAATCCCATCGGTGTTGGGGCTGTCTGCGGGTGCTTGAAAATTGACATTGTCCACTTTGAAGTCATCACAGTTATTAATGGAAAGATGGTTCTTCGGCGGATTCCTTGAATTTAATCCTACCACTTGACAATTACTACAGTTGTGAAACCCCAAAGCCTATATATTAAACACAACAAGGGTTATATGTATATGATACAGGAGCAATGATATATATATATACTCCATTAAAAGATAAAATTAAACAAATTACCGTCGGTCTGTCATCATCGCATTGCTTCTTCAATTTGTGCCCACAATAAGAAATACAGTATGAAGAGATATACAAAAATAAAATTGGGGAGAAATTTATATATGAAGAAGATTAATTAAATAAATAATAGATGAAGGCATGAACACACCTTAATACAACGCCACCAATCGTTAGTGGATGCGCTTCCGCTTATACTGCCAGTAGGAGCAGCGTTGACAATGAGGCCATTTAGATTGGAGAATGAAAGCCAATCCTTGTTTGTATTCCACAGTCCAACACTTTGTTTTGTCGCCACAATAGAACCCATAACCTGTATATATAATTTTTTTTCCCACACAAAAACAAAAATATTAGTAGTACGAAAAACATTAAGATCAGCAGTTTTAAAAAATAAAGTAAAGATATACTAATGGCAATACATATACCTGTACTGTAATTTGTGATTTACATGGGCCTTGTAGAGAAAGCTGATGAAGTAAAAAAGTTTTTTTGAGAGGGGATGATGAGATTGTTGGAAGGATCACTTGAAGTACAGACTGCTGCCCATGCCTGCATGAAAGCATCTGAATCATCTATCACTCCGTCCCCGACTGCTTTGAAGTTAAGAATGTTAGCATCAAGTGCTAACGACTCCCCTCCAAACATTCCGATCAATATTACCATCACCATAACAAAAGAAAAGAGTTTAGACGCCATTTCACTATTGCCTCTGAATCTGCAACAAGTAATACGTCGAAATATAAAAAACAAGCATAAACCATGCATGCATGCAATAATATTGAAACAAAAACAGAAAAACCAAAAAGAAGAAGAAGAAAGGGTTGGATACTTGAATTGCATGCAGAATTTGTTGAGCTCGATTGATCTTAATTTGCTTCTACTAATTACTCGTAATTCCTTGGATATGTATGGAGATATGTGAACAGAAGGCTACAATTTATAGAAGAAAATAATAATCATGAACGAGTTGCACCTAATTTAGTTTCCATATTTAAAGATTGATCTCCATGTTCAAGACTGAAAATCATGCATTAAAATTACATGATCTATTGATGTGTTTACTTTTCCTTTGATTTAAGGGAAAGTGAGTCATAAGATTTTGTAACACCCCGAATTTTCTTAATGTATCTTGAGCATTTAATGGCATTTAATATCAATAAATAACAATAATAAATACTTCAATTTAGGGTTCACAACAGCCCCTTAATTAATCATAAATTCAAAACAATAGCGGAAGCGTAACTTAAACATGTCTTGGTAGGCAACAACCTTAACCTTCACTGTACTTCAACTTACATCAAATAAATAAGCGTACTTAAAACTACTAAATTAAGAATCTTCAAATCCACCGTCTTCCCACGGCTACTTTCCTTGTCTTGTCCTTCTACTTAAATCCTGAAAACAAAATTTATAAAGAAGGGATGAGCGAACGAATGCTCAGTAAGTTCATACATGGCCTCTCCGGTTACTAAGGAGAGACGACCAGAACGAATACTTAGAATAACTTTTCAAAGATAGGTTCAGTTACTTTTGGATTCAAGGCTGCAGAACAATACAGTCTTATTACTTTTAAGATTTCACTTTCAAAGGATTATGGCACTACAATCCAAAGGGATTCATTCAAGTTTCCGTCAATTCCTTGGTAACGTACATTATAACCTCAATGCCAAAGGTACAATTTGTACACCTAGCTTCTTCAGCAAATAGTGTGGGTCGTA
The DNA here is from genome assembly GCA_026119855.1 of Campanula takesimana. Lineage (NCBI taxonomy): Eukaryota > Viridiplantae > Streptophyta > Magnoliopsida > Asterales > Campanulaceae > Campanula > Campanula takesimana. The sequence continues at coordinate 1,198,913 of JAOWBW010000474.1, read as the reverse complement.
ACATATATGGTATCCACACACATATGCTCGGGGTCTAGAATCATCCTTGTAATCAGACAATTCCTGAGAGAAGGCATGTGATCACTCATGCAATCCCTAGTTTAAGGACGAGTCTTTTCTAACTGGACTGTCCGTCAATGTCTTTTCTAACTGGACATTGGATGCCTTAACGAGTAAGTGGTTAACTTACAAGTTAAAATGAGAACATACCATGGTACAAGTATGTGATACAAGTTTCAAACTTCGATACTTAGTAGATCGATGGGGACATCACTAAGTATAGATTCTTTCAAGGAACGTTCAATAACGCAGAGTTCATTCAAATACTATCATGCCATACTGATAGCTAACTTTAGAAAGAAATACCGAATTCCAATAAACAGGAGTTCAAATACTGTAAGGAACGTAATCCCTTACCTGAATTGCTTTTCCTCGCAATCTCCACCCTGTGCAAATCTACAAGGCACGGAGTAATTTACTTTAGTACTCTCTACATTGTTAACTATTTTTACTTAGTTAACTGAGAGATACGTTTTAACTTCTTTACTTCGTTACTTCTTTCTTTACGTCTAAGTTTCTGACTTTGATTTACTAGTCAGTCCTTTAACTTTGATATAATTGCAATTAAGTCCTTTAACTTTGGGTTAATTATAATTTGGTCCCTCAACTTTGGGTTAATTGCAAATTGGTCCTTCAACTTTGGATTAATTGCAATTTAGTCCTTCAACTTTAGTTCAATTACAATTTAGTCCTTCAATTTTAAATCAATTGCAATTTAGTCCTTCCACTTTAGATTAATTACAGATTAGTCCTTCAACTTTCCTTTAATTACAGAAAGGTCATTGGACTTTGGTTTTTGTTCATAAGGTCCCCTAAGTTTCTCTTTTTAATCACTTAGGCCCTTCTAACTTCAAAGGTTTCCTTTTTATTCCTTCTAACTTTAATTCTTTTCAGTTTAGTCCTTTTCTGTTAGGAACCTAACTGAAATTTCTAATCTTATTCTTTCTTGTTAACCTTTTAACTTTAAGGTCTTCCAAGGGTTTATTCTATTTCCTCAAGTTATTTTTCTAACTTGTTAACAATCCTTTTAACGATTTTTGTTTTCCTTCCGTTAGAAACTTAACGGAAACACTAACTTTCCGTCCCAATTCTTAACATCTTCAAACTGAATTTAACACCCATAATTTACCTCTATTGCCGAGACATGCATGATCTATAATCCATTGATTTGATCAATTTTCTAGTTCTTTAAATTTTTCTAAATTCCCAAACACCAATATTATTCACAATACACTTAACAAAGATCATTTAAATCAACAAAATAAATTTTCAATGATCTAGGCCATTCGGCCGAAACTAGTTCTTGGGGGAAATCCATATTTTTTCTTCTTTTGATAAACCCAATTCAACCTCAATGATTTATATGTTCAATTCCCCAAACATCGCATAATATAAATCAATTTAATTCAAGATTATAAAATCAATCTTAAAATAAACTAATATCAAGATTACTATATTTTATTTTTCATACTATTTAGATCAACTCCAAAATCCTTTAAAATTTTATCTTATTTCACTAGCATGCAAAACCCTATTGTTCATATTCTTAAATCATGCGTAGATTAAGTTTTAATAATTCAAAATCAATGAAATAAATTTTAGAAGATGGGATTTGATCTTACGTTGAGAATGATCGGATTGTATCTTCGAAACAATGGCCGGAAAATTTTCTCCTCCCCCCTCCCAAGGATCGGCCGGCGGCTATTGAAGAACTAGGGTTTTGTTTTTTTCTTTTTTTTTTTTTTTGAGTTTATGATAATAATGAATTTCCTCAGTTGACTAACTCATTTATTTATACCTTGGGTTGATTCTTAATTGGGTTGGGTTTACTAATACAAATTTTGGGCCAATCCAAATTCTTTGGGCCCACTTCTTTAAGTTACTTTAAAATTCTAATTATCATTTAATTAGTTAAAACCGAAAATAATATAAATAATTAAATAACTATTCCGGTTATTACAGATTTACTTACTAAAACTCTCCGCTCGGTATATAGCTTCTATATATGAAATGAATCTCCAATTCTCCATGCAATAAGAATTTTGTTAGCTTAATTACACATATGTCTCTGCAAGTGCATCTTTATCTTTCCTTTGATTTGAGGGAAATTTAATTAATTAATTACTTAATTAAGATGACTCATAAGATTGATTTATTTTTATGTATGATTTAGTGGTATCTTGAATTCAAACACGATCGACTTACGAAACCAGGCGAAGAAGAAAAAAGATTAAGTTTTGACCAACTCAATCTTTGTTATGAAACATTGATTTTTCTATTTTATTTTATTTTTTGTGATCCTTTGATACAACTAGGGGTGAGCAAAACAAATTTGGAACCAGACTGGACCAAAGGAACCGGACCAGACCAGTTAAAATCGGACCAGACCAGTACATATGATTTGGTTCCGGTTCCAAAATATTCTAGAACCAGTATCTTGGTTCGGTTCTGGTTCATAGTAAAATTAATTACGGTTAGAACCAGACCGGACCAGTTGTGCATATGCGTACTAAATATATTTATTTTGTATGTATTATTATATAGTAAATAAAATTATACATTTACTTTTGTATTATAATTTTTCAAAGACCCATTTAAATTGCTTTAAAAAAAAAGACTTATTTAACTATTTTGTAATTTCGTACCCAACCCAAGCCTCAAGGTCCCAAATCAGCAAACCCAAGTCTCAGACACCAGTAATCCTTATTCAATTATTTTCACTTTTAAACTTTTATATTTCATAATTCATATCTTTTTTTCAGTTTAAACATAGAGTGAAACCCTACTCTTCGACTCTTCAACTACACCGCCTCTTTTCTCTCTTTTTAACTTGATGGAATTTTATTTGGGTTTGATCCTGATTTATAACTAATACTATTAAGTTTATATTTGTGTTTGATCTTGTCAATGTTGTGAGTTAAGAAAATTTGAAAACAAATAAACTTCAAATGACTAGAACCGGACCAGACCAGTAGAACCAGAACCAATGTATTGGTTCTCACAAGTATTGGTTTGATTCCGGTTCTAAATTTTTATAAAACCAGAGTATTGGTTCCGGTTCTGGTTCTGTGATTTTTTTGTCAAAAAATGGACCAAACAGGACCATGATCACCCCTAGATACAACACATTCTGCAAGGTGACAGTATGATTGAATAACGTCAGTATTTTGAAAATTCCTTTATACTTATGGTTTTTTATTGGGTTCATTATTAACTCTGTTTAAGGTCTCCCATGGTTTAGTGAGCATAGTTTCATTGTCATAGTACAAGGAGGGGGACTGCTCTTTCTATCACATATTGATAGATATATAAGAGGGCGTTAATGAGAAAAACAAATGTAGAAAGTCTCGAGAAAAATGTAATACAGCGTGCTTTTGCTTTGAGGCTGCAAGAGAATGGAAGCCTTGTTCTTTCCTTTCCAATTGAAAATGTTGTTCAACTATGCTTCTTCACTTCATTCCTTGGTTCACAACATTGGATTTGATCAGTTCAACATTGACTTGTCAAAACTTAGTACTCCCTCCGTCCCCAAATGAACTTGACACTTTTTTCGACGAAAGAACTTTGATCAATGATTTAGGTTGATTTAATTATCCGAATGAAAATCTAAAACTTGTTATTGACACACCATTATTGTTGATGGTGTGTCAATAACAAGTTTTAGATTTTCATTAGTACAATTGAGTCCACCTAAATTTATTGCTCAAAGATCTAACGGCGAAAAAAGTGTGAAGAGCATTTTGGGATGGAGGGAGTATAGACCTTGTGAATGAGGAGCACCCTTCTCCTTTATCATTTTTACTCTTCATCAATATGCCCCTTTGTTTCTCTGTGCTTTCTCTTTCACCATTGATTTCCATCTTTACTGCAATTCTCCTACACGAGAAGAACAATACGGTGTAGTATAGCGTAAAGAGATTTCCTCTAGATGTAGTTTAAGGCAAACTAATTGCATAGAATCATCCAATGTTACTCCCTCTTGATGAGACTCGGCTTTCCAGGGTGAGCTTGCCTACGTACCCTCATACCGCTCTTATACGGTCCCTATACCCCTCTCATACGGTCTCTATACTCTTACCCTATACAAGAGGAAGGATCCCCTAAAAGGACAATTATACCCTTTATCCCTCATATATATACTCTTTCTCATCTAAGGTGGAAGGTAAGTTCTATTCCCTACTCTCTCTCTCTCTCTACACTCTCTTGAGTGTTCTCTCCTCTCCCTCTCTCACACATACACACACCCAAGGCATTCTAGGCCTTGCTCTTAGTTTCCTCGAAGTCATACTCTCACACCCGAGGGCCTAAGCCGGGGTCAAACCCGGCTTTGGTCCTAACGGTGTGCTCATCTTGTAGATCATCTCAGCTGGGAGCAGGAGGCATCAAATGGGAGATCTAGTCTCCATGACCCCAAAATTCAGGGCGTCATCAATGGTTCCATTGCCGGGAATCGACATCTTTTCCGGTACGACATGCCGGAAATAGGTGCACATTCCTTCATTCTTCAGCTATTCTTCCTAAACTCATTATTCTTCTTTCAAACAAAAAAAAAAAAAAAAAAAACTATATAGAGTTCATACTCATAGTCTGTTCAAAAAAAAAAAAAAAAAAAAAACTCAAAATGGACTTTCCATTTCCATTTTCCTTCCTATTCTATACAATACCTCATTCACCCCCTTAAAGAAGAAGAAAAGTTAGATTCCGGCAACGAATGCAGATTCCGGCGATTTTCCGGCGAGTATTGCCGTTGAAAAAGAGGGGAGAAGGGTCTGTTACTTATAATGGAGGTGAAGCTGATTACATTTTCTTGTCTCTCTCTTCTTTGCAAGCAAAAATTCAAGGAAGAGCTGAGCTTGTTTTTCTCCGACGAAGCCTCTTATGTTCCGGCTGAGTCGCCGGCCGCGACTCCACGAAAGTGGATAGCCCGCCACTCAGTTCGAGCAACCAAAGAGTGCCTTCGTCAGTCTCTTTCAGTCCAAGCCACCATGGATGTTATGGTGCTTCTTGGTTGAACCCACCATGGATGATATGGGGGATCTTGACTGAACCACTATAGATGTTAAGGTGCTTTTTGGTCAAGATGGAGAAAGTAGTTTGGTCGCCGGAAAAAATGGAAGAAAAAGATGAAGTTGACTGGAAAAGAAAGTGAAGGCCAGCAGAGGATTCGTCTTGAGAAGCCGGAAGCAATGGTGAAAAAATCACCAAAAACAGATCAAGGAGCAGCTCACTTTCGTTGGTAAGAATTCCGGCACCACCGTCAACTCCGGCGATGCCTCGTCGTCAGCGATGCTCCGTGGAGAGCAAAGGGCCTCACGGCTGACTAGGCCTTTACGGAACGAAAACAAAGATGCAAAAATCATGGTAAGCGGAGCACATGAGCTCCAACCGCCGGCCAAAATCCGGCACTGATAGTCGTTTCCGGCACCGGATAAGTTGCTGAGAAAGTACGTGGGACCATAGGGCAGTTGCAAATGGGTTGCGTGTCCATTTTGAAAAGTTAAAAAGTGAGAAAAGGCTGACATAAGGACAAGTAGGGGAAAGAAAGTCATGGCACAAATTGAGCTGTCAAAAGCACAATGTGTGGGGTACCATTGATAATGCACAAGGCACAGCATGTACTACTTCTTTCACTATTGGCAAGCACTGTTGTAAAGTACAAAACCCACGTGCCTTTGTCCAGATATTGATTTATTCACAAGTAAGGGAATCCAATGTTTAAATATAAATATATATGACGGAGAGCATACCGGAACAACAGCTTCGTACCTAGCAGCCCGCAATCTGGTCCGAGCAAACAAGACCGCAAACCACCTCGGAGTCAGTCCCGCGAACTCCGGCGGTACATCTGTCGAGCTCCGGCAAAACCTCCGGGCATAATCGAACAGACTGACCCAGCTACGGTCAAATCTCAATTGATGAGATCGAGAAAGAAAGCCAGAAACAATATGACCGCAGCTCGCCGGTAAAAATCGAACAAACTGCAGCTCGAAAAAGATAATCCCGTCGAACAGGTTCAGGCGAGTTCCCGACTTCATAAGTTGGAATGGAAGCATGACTTCATGAATTCCGGGCATAGATCTCGGACAACCTGCGAGCTCCGAGCTCCGGGCAGCCTTTAAACCGAGCTCCGGTAAGTCCGAGCAACCATCCCGCATCAATCTCATCACATTCCCGCGGTCACATCCTGCTCCGGCCAGACCCGAATTCCGAACCAGCGTAAATCGAAGTCCGAGCTCTGAAATAATTTAATCCGATCCGCGAGCTAAGAAAACCGGCGAGCAGGACCAATATCATGACTACTCCATTGAACCCGTGAACATCCGGCCAGCATGCTCCGGACATCCTCAGAGCTTCGAGTTCCGGTCAAGTTCGGGCCGCCAAAGAGCGAGTTCCGGACAGACTTTAAACCGGGCTCCGGCAATCGCACCCAACTCCCATCAGAACGAGTCCACTCCGAACAGTCCAAAGTGCGGGCAGCCATTAATTCCGGCGAAAGGACCACTCATCCCGAGCTCGCGGCCCCAGGCGGCACTAACTCCGGCGATCTCCCCATTATAACTCGCGCAGCTCTTAATATTCCTTGACTGTCAAAATGAAGGAAGGAAAAGCAAATGACATTAAAGTTATAAGATTGATCATTTGTTTGTTTTTGAAAAAGGAAAATGTCAACATCACCTTTTGATTTCTTGGAAGATGGGAAGTGATTGGCAACTTGATAAGAAAATGGGAGGAAAATTGGGTAAGCCTTCCTTACACGCCTAGTTGGAAAAAGTCAAAAGGGTTATTCTTTTATCCATCAAACAATTAAAATGGATAAGAGAGAAAGGTAGTACAACAAATGATGCAATATTAAGGGCCCAACAGTTTACTACGCATGTACCAGCTGGATAAAAAAATTTGACTGCCACTTATATGCCCGTTGTAGCTGCTGGACGGAATACAAATATTTCTCTTCTGTTCGTCCGTGAAATTTCTGTTCGCGCTATTAAACCGTTAAACTCGGGGGCTTCACTATATTCTCATCGGTCACGAACAACAAATAAGATCGTGCATATATACGGATCGAGCGGGTTAATTCCCAAATATGCCATCCATCAAAATCCTACTCCGAGTAGGCCGTCCCTCCTTGAAACGGATGCCGACACATGCTCTCACGCACGATGTACGATGCACGGTCCTACGCCCTCGAGCTAGACCGCATGCCCGGATGCCGACACGTGCTCTCACGCACGATGTGCGATGCACGATGCACGGTCCTACGCCCTTGAGCTAGACCGCATGCCCGGATGCCGACACGTGCTCTCACGCACGATGTACGATGCACGGTCCTACGCCCTCGAGCTAGACCGCATGCCCGGATGCCGACACGTGCTCTCACGCACGATGTACGATGCACGGTCCTACGCCCTCGAGCTAGACCGCATGCCCGGATGCCGACACGTGCTCTCACGCACGATGTACGATGCACGGTCCTACGCCCTTGAGCTAGACCGCATGCCCGGATGCCGACACGTGCTCTCACGCACGATGTACGATGCACGGTCCTACGCCCTCGAGCTAGACCGCATGCCCGGATGCTGACACGTGCTCTCACGCACGATGCACGGTCCTACGCCCTCGAGCTAGAACGCATGCCCGGATGCCGACACGTGCCCTCACGCACGATGTACGATGCACGGTCCTACGCCCTCGAGCTAGACCGCATGCCCGGATGCCGACACGTGCTCTCGCGCACGATGTACGATGCACGGTCCTACGCCCTGGAGCTAGACCGCATCCCCGGATGCCGACACGTGCTCTCACGCACGATGTACGATGCACGGTCCTACGCCCTCGAGCTAGACCGCATGCCCGGATGACACGTGCTCTCACGCACGATGTACGATGCACGGTCCTACGCCCTCAAGCTAGACCGCATGCCCGGATGTTGGCACGTGCTCTCATACACGATGCGCGGTCATACGCCCTCAGAATACTCAACAAGTCACCGGGCTTATCTTATGTATGGCGCCATCGGGCCCATCAACAGATCGTGTTTTCCTTATATATGACGCCACCGGGCCTACCTTATTTATGAAGCATTCGTGCTTATCTTATTTATGAAGCCATTGGGCCCAGCTTCTTATGAAGGCTTATGGATTTCATTTTATTTACGAAGCGGTTGTGCTCAACTTATTTATGAAGCGTTCGTGCTTATCTTATTCATGATGCCATCGGGCTCGACTTCTTACGGAGGCTTACGGGTTCCATTTTATTTACGAAGCGGTCGCGCTCACCTTGTTTATCCAGCCATCAAGCTCATCTCACTTAAGATGCCATAGGGCATATCTTATTCATGAAGCGACCGAGCCATTCTATTCATAGAGCCACCGTACTCATCTTATTTATCGCGGCTCCAAAATTAATACGATTGCAAAGCCTACGGGCGGTTTGACATCATGCCGCGACCAGACGCTTCAATAAGCCTTCGGGCAAACACTTTTAAAGCTTGATGCAGGTTCGTGTACCTCATGGTTCCCCGCAACTCGGGGGCTTCAGGTCCTTAGGATGAGCTGGCCCGACCCTTCTTGTTAGCTGCGGGCCTCGCTGAAAATCTTGTCCCCGACAACCTCTTTAGAGGTCTATATATATTTAGAATCCAGCACTTATTCGTCCAAATTGTTGGCGATCTATGGAGCTTGGGGGCTAAATCGACTGATGGCCATCATTACATCCGTTAAATACTTAATAGGATCTATCAAATCTACGCCAATCGACGTCAGGTCGTATCTCTCCATCCTCTCAGTTTAATAAATGCTTTTCATATAGCTTTATCAGTCAATAAATCGATAGCATGATTAATAACTTGATTACATGTTACAATTACTTTGAGCGTAAACAAAAGATATATAGCGTGCAATATTACTTGCTATATCGCAATAGTGCTTACTATTTGAATGCTCTATAAACGAAATGCATGATCATGAGTCCATGCCTATTTCCATGATTTATATGGTGAATTAGTATTCTCTTCAGAATATGCTTATGAAAATATCTGTTACTTAAGTGCAGCAAATATTCACCTTATTGCGGATATGCTCCGTCCCGATATAATGTATTGGATTAACATGCTACATTGTTATATATAACAACTTTATCATAACAATAGATAAATAGCATTACATGCTTCTGTTGGCTTAAATGTTGCGGAATTATACTCCCCGAAATGCGCAAAATGACATGCCATATATGTTTACTCGTTTTCCAAAATCATGCTATATCAATTTGAATGTGCTTTAAACTGTCGTTAATTGGTTCTTTGAAAGCTTATCATGAGAAAATTCACGAAGTGCGTGATGCTATAAAAAGTACTTGTTTAAAGTTGCTTATTCGACATGCCGCAAGTGCCATTATTTTATCATATAGTTTAATTACTATCTATTCACTCGGCTTTCTACATAGTATTATAAAAAAAATACGCATATTTGATCAATACGCTTGTAGCGCAGCGAAGACCCTAACTGCAGTGATGCCTCCATTTTTATCTCATTACGGTGCCTCCGGGCTCATATCATTATGATGTCTATGGGATCTTCTCATTATGGAAGCCCACGGGCTAATCTTATTATGGACGATTATGAGCTTTTCTTATTATGGACGCCTACGGGCTCATCTTATTTATGATGCATCCGAGCTCATCTTTTATACGGTGTTTCTCCGCTCATCTGTTTATAAAATTTACGGGAACATCTTATTACGCCCTACACCGACCCACGACTCGGGGGCTGCACATATATCTAAGAGCATTAGGCCGACTTGACAGCTCGAGGATTCACATCTTTATTTGAGCGACCCGGGGGCTTATTCTTCCCACTTATTATTGGATCGCTTATCCTGAGGATTTATGCCGCATTATTATTATTCTCGGAAACCTCTGAAGTATATTTTCAGACTTTATATGGGACTTCTGATTATCTGATGGCATTCCCTCTTCTATATTCAGGAATCGTCGAGATATATGTTCAGACTCCCTCTGGGATGTCAATCTATGTTATGGTGTTCACCCATCTACGGATCGAGTTCGCAGCCCGAGTTTCTATTCGTCTATTATAACGGTCACATTCTCGTCGTTGGATTATTCATCCATAAGCTATGTGCCCGCTTTGGTTATCCTCGGGAATATCCGATATATATCTTCAGACTCTCTCCAGGATCTCTGCTGCCCGATGTGACCGAGTTCACGGCCCGCGATCTTACTTTACATGTTATAGCGACTGCCTCGTCTTGCAAACTCGCAGTCCGAGCTTTCACTTTCTTTTATGGAGGTTACGCGCGGGCTTTATTTTTCCTCGGGAATCTCCGAGTCGACCAGCCTCAGTCCGCTATCCGGTGTGTCTAAGCTCGCGGTTCAAGTTTTTGCTTCCCTCTCATGGGAGCCACATCTTCTTGCCAGTCTTCAGGCACCGGGCTCCAGCTTTCAGGCCAATCTCGACCAAGAGTATATTCCTCGCCCTGACCATAAATACTCGAGCGCTCGGAATAGGGGGCTTCTGATGAGACTCAGCTTTCCAGGGTGAGCTTGCCTACGTACCCTCATACCGCTCTTATACGGTCCCTATACCCCTCTCATACGGTCTCTATACTCTTACCCTATACAAGAGGAAGGATCCCCTAAAAGGACAATTATACCCTTTATCCCTCATATATATACTCCTTCTCATCTAAGGTGGAAGGTAAGTTCTATTCCCTACTCTCTCTCTCTCTACACTCTCTTGAGTGTTCTCTCCTCTCCCTCTCTCACACATACACACACCCAAGGCATTCTAGGCCTTGCTCTTAGTTTCCTCGAAGTCTTACTCTCACACCCGAGGGCCTAAGCCGGGGTCAAACCCGGCTTTGGTCCTAACGGTGTGCTCATCTTGTAGATCATCTCAGCTGGGAGCAGGAGGCATCAAATGGGAGATCTAGTCTCCATGACCCCAAAATTCAGGGCGTCATCACCTCTGTCCCTAATTGAATGTCCATTTTTAATAAATTTTGTCCCAAAATGAAGGACAAACTACCCAAATAGTCCCTCTACTATGTGCGTTTTATGGGATTAGTCCCTGTACCCAAATTTTGAAAAAATACGTCCCTTTACCATTCAAATCATATGCAGTTAGTCACTCCGTCAAAATTCGTTAGTTTTGAGCGTTAAATCAAGTTTGGTACAACTCAAATGACATTTAATATGTGCAAAATAAAAATAGTAAAGGGACTGATTGGGTAAGGCTAGGTTTATGTTAGTCATCATGTGTAAGTATCATGTGTGTGTGTGTGTGTGTGTGTGTGTGTGTGTGTGTGTGTGTGTATAAAATGAAATTATGTTTGATTTTCTTATATGCTTTGTTATATAGTGTAATATATCTTGAATGACTTGGTTGAAATTAATATTTAATAAAAACGAAAACAAACAACTCAAATAGTCTTGTGGTGCTTGATGATCAGTTTCCTTTGCTCCTTGCATCATTTATATTGCATGGTTCGTACCAAAAATGTGATAGAAAGATAGCATTCAATCTACTAATTATTTTGTGACGTACTGAAAAAAAACACATGTGGTGCTCCTTGACCACTTCCCTTGCCTTTACCAATCTTGTCAAGCGCATTCCTCTTCTTAGTGTTATTTGGAACTTGTAAATTAACTTTGTGAGGTTGGTGTTAATTTTTTAGTGTTATGTGAAAAACACTAAAATAAAATATTGCTACCTCCGTCTCAAAATGATTTTTTTAGGGAAAAATTATACTCTTGATAAATATTAGTAATTTGATTTTTTTTAATTGAACATCCATTTTGAGACGGAGTGAGTGGTACTTACGGATTGATCCAAGTTAGTCCTTTTACTATTTTATTGTGATAACAATTTTACCCATATTAAAATCATTTAAGTTGCACCACACTTGATTTAACCGCTCAAAACTAACGAAATCTGACGGAAGGACCAATTACATATAATTTTAGTGGTAAGGGGATGTATTTTTTTCAAAATTTGGGTACAAAGACTAATCCCATAAGACGCACATAGTAGAAGACTATTTGAGTAGTTTGTTCCAAAATGAATGTCGTCCCTAAGGGTTTTTGGTTGAACCAAAATATTTAACATCCATTTAGGGACGTTCACCTAGGAACAAAGGGAGTATAAGATTCCACTAACGTTATTCTCTCAGTTTGGATCATTGATGTTAGGTTACTTGACAGTCTTTTATTGTTATGACAAACGGTATTAGTTACATCACAAAAGTATTGTTGGTCTGATTTCTATCTTAACTAACTGATTAAAAGAAAATTTACAAACGGTAAGATAGATCGATCCAATGGTGTGAGGATATGTACTTGCTGTGTCTACACAACATCAAAAAATTAGATTACACCAAGCCATGATGAGGATGTTCTCTCTTCGTTAAGAATTTTAGTTCTTGATCAATAAATAAATAAATAAATAAATAAATAAGTCATAGTTTTGTATGCAAGCTTGCAGCAACTATAGAATATAGAGCAATGCTAGGTGCACAAAATAAGGTCACAAAATCTTGCACACAACATGAGGTGACGATATTTTATTGGTTGCATCGATAATGGACCCGCCACATAAAATCATTACACTTAGGATTTTGTGAGCAAGATTTTGTGACTTTTTGTGCCCCTAGTATTATTCTAGAATAATATGCCAAGTAGGTTAGTATGAATCCCAATGACACATCAACTGGGAGAGAGCGTATGTCCTTACTTGTACAACTTGCATGAGGACAAAGTTCCTACATTGATTGGTTTGATTTTTGTGGCTAGTAGTATATGATATATTAATTGTTCTCAAATAACCCCCCTCTGGTTTGATATAATTGTCATCTTTCATTCAAAAGTTGGTCTAAAGTAGGGGTGTAAACGGTTCGGTTTAGCTCGGTTTGAGCGGTTTTAGAGACCGAACCGCTAGTCATCGGTTTGAGTTTTCTCAAACCGAGCTGAGCCGCCAACAACTCCAAACCGAACTGAACCAAATCGCAATGGTTCGGTTCGGTTCAGCTCAAACCGTAGTTTTTGCATCTCAGATACTCTCATATTACAGCACGGCAACATTGAAATTCCCAGAACATGTATAACTTAAGCAAGAGCAGCCAAGTGCAAGGTGTTTGCATATTGCTAGAAAAAAGTCAACTAGAGCAACACCCAAAAGTCAAAACATACTTCCCAAGTAAATCAATGCAGATTAACAGTAAATGACACCAAATTGACTATCTACCAGAATAAACAAGATTGAATTACCGGGAAAAGTGAGATCGATAGTCAAGCAAACAACGATCACGTTTAGGGTTCCGACTTGCACCTAGCCGGAAAAGAGAGTAACGAAATCGATTCAGTTCAACGAATTGAATAGGGTTCTGACTTAAGAGACGTAGAGCAGGGGAATTAGGGGGTTTTGATTTGGAAGATTTGTTGAGGGCATCGGCTGAGGTATTGGGTAAAGGAACGTTCAGAACAGCCTATAAGGCGGTGCTGGAAGTCGGAGTGACGGTGACGAACGCTTAAGACGCTTGAGATGGAGGAAGGTGAAGGTGGAGGCGGAGGAAGGTGGAGGCGGAGGAAGGTGGAGGCGATGGGGAGAGGAAGAATGGAGTCGACTGTCAAGAGAATTTGAGAGACGTAGAGCAGCCGCTGAACTAATGAATTGAAACTTGAATGATAAAAATAGGGTTTCCCTAAAATGAACGGTGGATAATTAACATAGGTAAAATATCAATGGTCTAAGTTACCTGGTTCAATTTAGGGGTTCGGTTTATCAGTTCGGTTCATCGGTTCGGTTTGAACGGTTCGGTTTAGCCCGGTTTGGTTCGACTTCAGTGGTGAAACCGTGAGCTGAACCGAACCACACGGTTTATTGATTTTCAAGACCGTAGCTGAACCGCTGGAATGTAAAAACCGAACCAAACTGCTCGGTTTGGTTCGGTTCGGTCTCGAACTGCGGTTCGAGCCGAACCACTGACACCCCTAGTCTAAAGTAGGCTAAAAACATTTATATCTTCATTTTACTCGTGTTGGAATGTGTGGCATCTCATTAATTATTCTTATTGAGATTGAAGTAATATACTCCCTCCGTCCCATTTATATTGGCTACATTTAAAATTTAATTTATGTTCAACACATGTAAACTTTAATCAAATATTAAGGTCAGTTTAATCATCATAATGAAATTTTAACAATTATTATGGATAAATCATTTAGTGATTTATCATTAACACTTTCAAAATTTTCATTTGAATGATTAGGTTGAATTTAATGAATTGTTAAAGTTTACTTTTATTGACCAAAAAGTCAAACATGACCAATATAAATAGGACGGATGGATACGAGAGATAGATTGAAATAATGTGTGAGAAATAGATCAGAGTTTTAGACCCAAATGGTAGAGTAGGTTGGGGGATCTTTATCTAGTCACTTAACTAGAGAGAGAGAGAGAGAGAGAGAGAGAGAGAGAGAGAGAGAGGTTATTTTAAATTGGGTTAATTGCAATTTAGACCCCTGAAATACCATACCACCCTTCCAAGCGAACCCTGATATGTTTTTTCTTTTGTCAAATCAGGTCTTGATGGTTTAAAAACTCGCCAAATAAGGCCTTTTTGACGGATTTCGTTAGAAAAGTCAGTTATGTAGCATGTGCTTGGCACGTAATTGACAAAATGTATGAATTTGTAATTGTTATTAGCTATTAAGGGGTTAAATGAGTTATTTTTAAAATGAGGAGATGTTCCAACAAAAAAATTATCCCCCATCTTTGTCTCCCTTCTTTCCAGTCACACCTACCCCCATCTCAAAAACTCTACCCTCATGCCTCTCTCTACACCACCGACACCAGTCACCAACAAACATACCACCATCCACCAACCCACCTCATCACCACCAGCGCCCACCACCATCTACCACCACCGGAAATCAGAAACACCAACCACCACCATCCGTCATAAACACACCACCATCAAACATACCACCGTGCACCAAAAAAATTCCCCAAATTCGTCAAATCTGTACAACATCTGTACAAAATTCAAACAAAACAAGGATTGAACCTGAACCAGAATCAGGCCCACCTAAAACAAAGTGAAGAACACCAAAAAAAAATTCTCACACTCAAAGTGCGAATAGGCGAAAGAGACGTTGCAGATTTTTAAAATCGAATCCAAACACTAAAATTCGTCACATGCTTTGAAGAGATTAATCCAACCCAAACTTCAAGTGTTGGGTTTCGTAGTAACATGCGCAGCGGAATTAAGCATTTAAAATTTTATGAAACCCAAAGCCATAGATCCGATCATATGATTAAATCAAATACAACATAATGAATAGAGGAAAAACTAACCCTTGATGACTATGAATTCTAGCTTTGAATTTGGTGGAGAACTTGAAGCTTTATCACGGACAAAATTCACGAACTTTGAAGATGATAAAATTCACCCTCTAGCGGTATCCACACCACGAACGAATATCAAGAAACTTCTTGATCTTGGTTGCTAGACCAACAATTATGAAACACACTTTCACAATTTAATAAAGAACTATATGGAATTATTTTGTGAATTATTTTGTTCTTCAATCCAAGATATCTTGGAACAAAATAATAACCCTCTCAAACTCTTTGGAGGCACACAAAAACACTAGGGCTAATGGTCTGGCCGAAATTGGCTTTTTATACACAATTAAGACCTATTCCAAATAGGAATCTTGTGCCAAAAACATTTCCAAATCGAATTAGGAAGTTTTCTGCCGCCAGACCAGGCGCCCGCCTGGTGCATACCGAGCGCCCGCTCGCTGCCCAGAAAACCCAGAATTTTCCAAAATTCCTTTGAGGTCCTTCGAGCCTAAATTCCAATACAGTCCTTTTACTTAAGATTCGTTCTATTGTGTGTGACCCTCTAGGATTATACTAAGTTGGCAATGGGCTCAAACATGAAACCATAAGATATGATTAGGTTCTAGCAAACCGTCATACCTACCCAAATAGTATAACTAGATACAAGTTCGCATTCCTTTAGAATATGTCATAATCCCTTTGTCCACGACGTCATTGAACACAAGTCATGGTCAAACAGTCAACTTGTTTTGTTCAATACTTTCTCGATTCCGAATATGTTGATAATTCAAATGCTATTGATCCAATCAATCCATTTGAGTCCGGCCGAACATTTCACCAACATCATTCCTTCGAGGGGCCCAAGCTTGACATCTCTCCGAAGAGGGACAAATCCATTTAGCTTATTACTCTTCCCTACTTGAATCCGATTATGCCAATCATACCCTTTATAACTACCCGGTTAAAGGTAGCGTTTGAATATGTCAAACATAATGTTCATCAAGTGGAAGACTATAATAACTTCATGTCTAAGGATTCAAATGACATAACTAATATGAGATATATGTTCGACATAGACCATGACATAAATCTCATACAGCGGGTCATGTCCAGTACCTTGTTCCAAACAAGTACCCATAAATCTAACATGATCATCCCATGATCATTTAGCCTTTATACTAGTGCTTAACAAGTACTAGGGACGGGGATTATTATAAGTAAACATGAACAACAATAATAATCAAAATATCTCTTTATTGATATGAAATAAATGATAACAATTACAACGTTTATTAAACGTGCCTAGGGCACCACTACCAACATCAAGTTCTTTGGAAACTTGAAATTAGTAACACCAAAATGCAAACAACCCTGTCGAAATTTTGAGAATAAGAACCGATAGAAATTTTCAGATCTTGAGATCGAGGATTGACGAGTTGAAGATGATGGAAATTGAGTATAGGGAAGAGAGAGAGAGAGAGAGAGAGAGAGAGAGAGAGAGAGAGAGAGACGGCATGGTAGTGAGGGCAGTGGGCAACCTTGCCGGCGGCGTCAAAGCAGCAATGGCGGAGGTTGGCTTGGGGGAATGATAAGATGGAGTTAGATCTGTGGGTGATAGAGTTAGATCTGGGCTTGGCCGGAGATTTATTTTCTGGGTTGGGGTTGGGGGTGATGTCGGGTTGGGGTAGTTTAGGAAAAGGGTATGATAGGAAGAAGATGAAGTGGTTATGGAGAAGTAGGATAGGAAGAAGATGAACTGGGTAAGCTTTTACTTTTACTTTTTTTTTTTTTCGCATAAAAATAAAATTTGATGGGAATAAGTTTATCTCTTTATCAACATTGTTTACTTTTTTGTAAATAGTGATAATTACTTTATGTTGTTTTAAAATTTGATTATTTAATTTTTCTTTATTTTTTATTTCAGAAAACATCCATTTCTTGATGAGAATAAATTTATTATTTGGAAAATAAATTACATTTTGACATTTTAATATTTTGTTTTAATTACTTAAGTTTCAAGAATTTCACTAAAGCCCTTATTAAGTTTCAAAATTTTCACTTAATCCCTTAATAGCTAATATCAATTCAAAGTCACCCAATACGTCTGTCACGTGCCAAGCACATACTACATAACTGACTTTTCTAACGAAATCCGTCAAAAAGGCCTTACTTGGCGAGTTTTTAAATCATCAAGACCTGATTTGACAAAAAAAAAACATATCAGGATTCGCTTGGAAGGGTGGTATGGTATTTCAGGGTCTAAATTGCAATTAACCCTTTTAAATTTGTAGTACTTGATTGTGAATAACAGAAAGAGAAATTTTCAAGCAAGAAAATGAAGATAGAATGAGAAAGTGGTGGCAAAGTCAAGTAACAAATTATTTGCTCAACTGTCGTATGGCATTTTTGGTTATGGAACAAACATGATATGCTTCAACCAATGTTTGGTTCCATATTTTGGTATAAGTAATAGCTGTACTGTATGTCAGATTCCTAAAAAACAAAAATAAAAATACTATAATTAAACTTTTGGGCCAAATTGGGAAATTGGAGGAACTCTAGGGATTTTTATGCACAATAGCAAAATCAACTAATAATTTGGGGCCAATTGCAATTCGGTTACCTAAGTTTTACAAAATTTTGCAATTGGTTATCAGGTTTGTCAAAGTTGCTATTAGGCTCCTCAGTTTACTGAACCGGAGCAATTAGGTGTAAATCCCGTTACCTAGTTAAGAAACTAACGAAATGGAGCCCATGTGCGAAACATGTGAGATTTTAAGAGGGCAAACTTGCCATTTCATCAGGAAATTTAACGAAACTAACAGGTTGGGAAAAAATTGATCAAATGTGTCCATATGTGTTAAAAATTTAACAAATTTCGTTGCTCAAACACCATTTCCATCAACATTAACGCTACCATCTTCAACACCCTTACACCACCAGCCTCACCACCAACCACCATCCCACTGCCTAAACACCACATTTTACCTCAATCAAAATTAGGGATGAATTCGTCGGCAAGAGATTGGTACGAGTTCCACCATGTACCATCTCTTCTTCTTCATCCTCCTTTTTCTCTCACCTCAATTAGGGTTACTGTCTCCCTCTTCCGCCACCGTCAGATCGCTCCACTTTCCCCATCGAACCCTCGCCCAAGCTGGTGGTGGTTCCGGCGCCGCCGCCGCCTGTCCGCTTGACTTCAATTTCCTTCGCCGACTGCTCCTGGACTCTCGGCGGCCGGCCTTTGAGAACAACAACAACACGAGGTGCCAGTACTCTCGTCAAGGTCTCTGGCTAGTACAGTCCGACTACCTCCGCCGAACCAACTCGTTCCTCCCTCCTCTTGAATCGGCCGAGTCGTGCTGGAACTCGTACCAGTCTCTTCCGACGAATTCATCCCTAATTAAGAGAGAGCTATGAGAGAAATGAAGAGAGAGGGGAAGAAAAAAGGGTGGGAAAAGGGTGTTTTGATTTTGATTTTCAGATTTGGGTTTGATGTGTGTGTGTGTGCTTGTGCGTGTGACTGTGAGTGCAGTGATGAAAATGGTGTTTGAGTAACAAAATTTGTTAAATTTTTAACACATATGGACACATTTGATCAATTTTTTCCCAACCTGGATAGTTTCGTTAAATTTCCTGATGAAATAACAAGTTTGCCCTCTTAAAATCTCACATGTTTCGCACATGGGCTCCATTTCGTTAGTTTCTTAACTAGGTAACGGGATTTACACCTGATTGCTCCGGTTCAGTAAACTGAGGAGCCTAATAGCAACTTTGACAAACCTGGTAACCAATTGTAAAATTTTGTAAAACTTAGGTAACCGAATTGCAATTGGCCCATTGATCAGCATTTTTCAAATTCATCCCTTTATATCCCCCACTCCTTCTTCCAATCCATCCCCCCTTCCTCAACAGATTGCTAAGTAAAAATACAAAAAACAGTTGTTTGTTTTCATCCTCCACCATTTGTTCCGACTAAAAATCATTCATTCAGTACATAATTACTCACAGAATCATACAATGGATCGACTCAGATTTGTAATTGAAGCTTCTGAAGCCGAATCAATGGCGAAATCCGCCGCCCTTACTCTCCCTCAACTCCTTCCCACCCTCGTTAAATCTGCTCAAACTCTAGCCCGTCCACCCATCTCCAAATTCCATGTCGGAGCCGTCGGATTAGGATCCGATGGCCGGATCTTCGTCGGCGTCAATCTCGAATTCCCCGGCCTTCCCCTTAACCAATCCGTCCACGCCGAACAGTTTCTGATAACTAATCTTGCTGTCCACAACTCTCCCCGCCTCCTATACTTCGCCGTCTCCGCCGCCCCCTGCGGCCATTGCCGCCAATTC
The DNA here is from genome assembly GCA_026119855.1 of Campanula takesimana. Taxonomy (NCBI): domain Eukaryota; kingdom Viridiplantae; phylum Streptophyta; class Magnoliopsida; order Asterales; family Campanulaceae; genus Campanula; species Campanula takesimana. The sequence continues at coordinate 1,179,144 of JAOWBW010000474.1, read as the reverse complement.
TTCCAAGAACTCCGCCACGCCTCTCAAACCCAGATCTTAATCACTGACGAATCTCAAGAAATTGCGGATTTCCAACCCTTTTCGTCAATTCTACCTAACCCATTTGGTCCATTTGATCTATTAGACAATGAAACCCCTTTGCTGCTTGAAAAACACAATAATGGGTTAACCCTACTAAGCAAAGATGACAGCTTTAGCCATAACAATGGCAATTTGTCCAATGGGGATTGCGAATTGTTCGTCAAAAATGAATCAGCTTTGAAGATTGAAGCTTTGGAAGGGGCAAACAGCTCACATGCTCCTTACAGTGGGTGCCCTTCAGGGGTGGCCTTAATGGATTCTGAAGGGAAGATATATAAGGGGTCTTACACAGAGTCAGCAGCTTATAATCCAAGTTTGGGGCCGGTGCAGGCGGCTTTGGTGGCCTATATTGCTGCTGGTGGTGGTGGGTATGATCGGATCGTCGCGGCTGTCTTGGTGGAGAAAGAAGGGGTGGTTGTGAGGCAAGAGGACTCTGCTAGGTTGCTGTTGAAGACGGTTTCTCCAAAATGTGAGTTCCGGATTTTTCATTGCGTTTCTGCCTCCATTGGATTGAAAAAGTCCACAACTTGATGTTTGTGTTGTGAATCTTGAGATGTAGAGGTTTATGTCAATCATTATTAATAAATGGATGAATAATTGAATCGCATAATCTATTCTTATTCATATTTTCAATTTTAATCTTGTTCCTAGTCGTTTATGGTGTAATTGGTATATCCCATATACTTGAATATGAATTTGTAGCCTGAAGAGAGTTGAAAGTTCACAAATTAAGCCACACAATAGAACTTGCTGATGTAGTGGTTGGAAATAGCAGAATTCAAAACTAACTCCATAGTTTTGAAATCTGCTGATTCTAGCCATCAGATCGACAGATTTTCCGATGTGGCCAGGTTCTGGAAGGTAGAAGGATCCCGAGACCTCTAAATCGAGAGATCACAAGTCCCATATGAATGCTTAAGAAGTTGTTCAGTGGGTTTTGTGTTGACAATGGAGGTGGTTTATTACATCGTATCTCATGATCTATCCCAATATTTTACCTTTTTCAAGACTAAGACTTTGAGAATGAGTTGAGAATTTGCTGGTTTGAATCGAGTATGGAGGTTCAATTCTTTATGTTGACAGTTCGAAGTTGCCTGGTTGTTTCATCGTTCGCATTATCTATTCCATTTTTTTTTCCCATTCTTAGGACCATAACTTTGCGAATGAGTTGAGTTTAGTTATGAAGCGTCAATCTCTATGTTGGCAGTTTAATGTTGTCCTTAAAGTGTTTGGCTGCAGACTGTCTGAATCTATGTATCTAGTGTAACTAAGAGGTTTCTTGCCCATTCATTAGATTCAGTACATTTCCCAAGTGTAATTACCGATCACATGGATCAAGAAAATTTTTGTTATCTCAAGAAAATACTGTTCTCTGTCGTGAACATACGGAAGAATGACAGAACATATCGGAAGAGTAGTGTATACAGAAGGAAGAATTTTTGTTATCTCAAGAGTGGTATTTTTTCTAAGCGTTTACCTTGACGTTTGTCAATTGTTGTTGCACCTTCAGGGTATTATGGCTCGACAACATTTTCTCTTTAACTACGTACACGACTAGTAAATTCACTTGGAAAGCGCTTAACATGCTCGTTACACACACTCTTTTCATGCTAGTTGTGGTTTTTATTTTCTTAATTTGTCTTTTGCCTTTAACAATTTAGCTTTTGTTGGTGCAAAGATACAACAAAAAGAAGCATGATTATGTCAATACAAGCATTTGTTTAATTAAAGATTAGTGAAAAAATGTCCAATCGACGCCTAGGTACTTATAATTGGTTTATATGATAGAGGATGGTGATACGGAACTCCAATATGTGTGACTTGTAGGAAGATGACACTTTGAATGGACCTAATTTGAATCACAAAAAAACAACCACAATATATTGTATTTTGAAGATTTTAGTAGTCAATGGACATGGATGATCTAAAGAATAAACGACTTGTATTAACATTAAACTACCACCACGAAAAAGTCTTGCTTTTAAGCTTCTCCACCACCAGCAGTGTAAACTCACCTTGGCTCCCCAATTTTTACTGGTTTGGTGCGGCCCCTTTCAGTATCTTCCAAGGTCCACCATAGAACATGGGTCTCATTATTGGCACTGCCTCACCAGGGTGTTCTTCCCAGTATTTTTCCTGCTCAGCATAAAAATTGCGGAAACTGTAAATCTCAAGGTAAAGGAAGCTCACATCCAATGTTGCAAGTTAACATGAATACGGTGAAAGCAGAGACGCTCATCTATATAATTTTTAGAAAATTACTACTTCATTCCTATATGAGCATCTATAAGTATCATGTCCTAATTTACAGTTGCAATGCTATAGTGTGTTCATAACATTTTTCCTTAAAAAAAAAAAAAAAAGGTATTTGACATAAGAATCTTTGATAATAACCTTCAAAACGTTCTTTTACTAAAAGCTACGAATCCGTACAAAGTCCAAGTACTAAAAGAAGTTGAGCCATATAACAGAGATAAGAATCAACTGATGTTAAGACAATAATAATTTAGCTTGTATAGTTGTTCAGTGACAGCTGCCCCTATGACCCCAGTGTAAAATGCAGCAATATAAATTCTGACCAGAGGGGTGAATGGTTTTGGTCTTCTGCATGGATCAACCATGTCCCAGAGGATTGTTTTCTCCCAGTTTGTGTACAAGCGATCTGCATATTTCCTCCACAAGTAACTCGCCATTCAGGAAAACTAAATCTAATCAACTCCCCTGCAGCAGACAGTATAAATTTTTTGACTATTCAAACATGTTAACACCTTATGTTCATGTACATCACTATCCTTGATGAAGTTTAGTTATTACTCCGTTACTCCCCTAACAACTCTTTTTCATTGGAATCTACTCTCTTCCTTCTTGTTGGGCAATTATGGAAGTTCAACTATCAAATTTAGAAATGGGACAAACAAAAATGGCAAATGGGGTTATCATTTTGGGACGGAGGGAGTAACCAGCAATTAAGTCTAAGGCCAAAACACATTGTGGACTTTCAATGGTGTGCATATTTTTTGCTCAAATCATTCATCTAGCACCAACCACTTTGAACCCATGAATTTTGTTTATGCAAAACCTTACGTTCACAACAGATGTTTAATTCAAGGTTAAAAGTTTTAAGGACTCACATTTAACTCTTAATCATTAAGTGCCTCAAAGCCAACATCTTGTCATCCTCGAACTCAACGCCAACACTGTAGGCAACTAGACACGGACATCCTTTTGTCTTTGAAACACAATTAAGCTGCTTTAGCAATAGTTAAAAGGGTGCTGTTATACACACCCGTAAAATTAATGAATACACCCGTAACTGTGAATTACAGTGTTGTACCATTTAAAATTTCAAGCTACATACGAAAGTATTAATTAATTTTACGGGTGTGTATAACAACACCCTAGTTAAAAGTAGCCGCATACATACTGATTTGATAAAATAATGGGTGAGGATATATACACACCCACCAATTTTATTTCTACGCCCACCATTTTCTATTTACAAAAATGCCATTTCAATAAAAGACCACCTAATCTGATATTCTTAAATTGATTATATAACCACATTTGCCTTCTACAAGCATACATGCACAGAACTTTTCAATCATATGATTCTCATCAATTGGAGAAGATGGAAATTGCTTCGCTAAATGCTGAAATTTTAATGCATTAAAACATTAACGCCAAATTAAAAAACATCATTTTTTAATGGGAGGTTAATATGAGGGTTTTGATAAATTTAAAAAAAAAAAAACAAAAACCTAAAGTTCATGAATTATGAATAAGTCTCTTTCTGCAACAATAAGGAAAAAAAAAAACCGATTAAGAAAATCCCTTCCATCTTCTATTATTGTAGTTGCTTTTCTCTCTCTCTCTCTCTCTAAATCTACTCTACCAACAATCCATCTAATCAAACCCAGATTTCAACTCTTTTGGCAAACTCATCTTCAAAACCCTAAAGTTAATGGTGCTTCACCTCCTTCCTCTTTCTTCTTCTCTGCATTTTCAATTCTATTGTGGGTGTCTTGTTTGTGTTTCAGATTGTGTACCGAGCATAATTTCTTGTAGGGTTAAAATTGAGAAGTATGTGGGTGTAGTTACAAATTTTATAGTATTATACAAATTTAAGTAGTGGGTGAACTACTTAATGTGGGCGTACTAATCAAAATGGTGGGTGTGTTATATCCCCACCCTAAAATAATCGATCTAAAGAAACTGAAAAGGGTACACACATGCTAATTAGCAGAATTGATAAGAACAAGGAATCTTTAGCTAGACATTTTAACGAACAGTTGGTGTGCATGAACCTCCCTTTCTCAATTACGCAATCCATTTCGGCTCAGATTGTTGAAATGAAAAGTAAAAACTACTCCATTTGATCAGGGAAATATCGAGATAAAGAGATTTAACAATCAAAGGTGAAATCGATAATTCAGTAAATTATTGGAAACAAAATGTTATGCTGCTTGATTTTGTTTCCAATAAAAGCCCTCTTCGACCATTTTTTAGAAACAGAAATGGGAAACAAAGTTACCGACTGGAGACTCACCCACCGATGGTTGGGTAGAGCGCCTACGAAAGTTGAGCCTGCTGTTAACGGCACTCGACTTTGATCGTTGTAGATGAGATTCAAGTGACAAAAGCTGACATTTTAAACTATTATACTTGACCGCTCTTGTAATTTTTAAGGGGTTAATTGCAATTTAGATCCTGAAGTATGTTACCACCCTTCCAAGTTTCAATCGAGCTCTGACTGTCTTTTTTCATCAATTTCAACCTTGGAGTAATTCATTTTCGCCAGTTAGAGCCTTTTTTACGGAATCTGTTAAAAATCTTGTTAAATCAACATGTGCCATGCACGTGACTAACTGAATTGGATTGTTTGAAGTTGATGTTTCTTTTAAGGGGCTTAGTGAAAATTCCAAACTTAAAAGGGCTGAAAATTAAAGTAATTATTAAAATAGTAAATAAAAGGGTTTTTAAAGTTATTTTCAAAACATTAATAAAAAAGAAAATTATATAAGATTATTCTATAAATAAAATAATTTTAATTATTTTTAATTTTTAAAATTAAGATATTATTATTTAAAATACAATTTTATAATTCTAATTTAATACAAAATAATTTAAAATAATAACCAAACAAAGAACAAAAAATTTTAAGAAAATATTCACACATATTTATACAACCCATTTCCATCTTCATATTGCCATATTGCCATGCCCAGATTCCCTGCTCCATTCTTACATTTCCCTCTTTTAATCTTCCATCCCCACCACCTACAACCATCATAACCACCACCTGTAACCACTATGACCACCACCTAGCAACCACCATAACCATCTCACCACTTCTTTACACATTTCCATATTTATACAAAAAAGACCAATTAACTTCCCATTCTTCCAAATCATCATATCCCTACCTCTCATGCCCCTTCTTCATCATACTTCAACCCAAACCCAGTTTCCCTTCTCAGCCATTCACCACCCCTTTCTTTCCTAACCACCATTTCCATCAGAATTTACACCACCACCCAATTCATAACATTCACAACCAAAAACTCAAACCTTTATATCACCAAATCCAAAATCAATTTCAGCGAAACAAATCTGAATCTGGATTGAAAAAACAAAAGGCCACCATTGCACGGGGAAAATCAGAATCTGGATTCATTGTTTGGTCTGTTCCCGTACTTTCTTGTTGCTGGATTGAACAAATCAATTTCAACCCATTGAATGATCTGACTATATCAGCCTAATCTGACTCCTTAAATGCAACTAAATTCTCAATTTAGTCGATTTATCAAAATCATCCCCTCAATCAAAGAGCCTCAATCTGTCTAAAAAAAATTAATTAAACAGCCCCAACTATGAAGAAAATTGATGAGGCCGAACTCCGACGACGAATCGTGGCGAAGAGTGGGCGGAGGAGAGATGGGTGAGCGGCGCCGGTGGGATTGAGAGGGTTTGAACATCTGGGATGATGGTCGTCGGTCGCCGGAGATTGTCGGGACGATGGCCAGTGGTTTGTCTGAGTTAGAGAGAGAGAGAGAGAGAGAGAATGTGTGTGTGTGTGTCTGCGTGTGTGTGTGTGTGTGTGTGTGACGAAGGAGGAAGAAGGTGTATATAGTTTTTTTTTCATCCCTTGTTTTTTGAAGATGTCATTTATAACCCCTTCAAACTTAATCGCAATTCAAATTAGTCAATCTGTTAATCACGTGCTTGGCACATGTTGAGTTAACAAGATTTTTAACAGATTCCGTCAAAAAGACCCTAACTGGCGAAAATGAATTACCTCAAGGTTGAAATTGATGAAAAAAAACAGTCAGGGCTCGATTGGAAGGGTGGTAACATACTTCAGGGTCTAAATTGCAATTAACCTAATTTTTAAGTAGTTTTAACCGCTCTACATATATAGATTACGCGTTTGATTTTCCCCGACACTCTAATTTCATCCAAAAAATGTTAGATAAGTTAACAAAATGTTAGAAAACTTAACAAAAACTAACTGGAGTTAACGAAGTGGAGTCTTATGTGGATCATTCGCACTCCACATCGAGCGAATCCACATAGATCATACTCTGGCCATCTCTCAGTATAATTTCAATTATCACCGACGAATCCGCTGCAGCGAATTTCAGTGCCCGTCTCCTTTTCATGGCCACCATAGTGAATGTTATAGGTTCTTCACGATCCGCTATGCATTCTTCAAGAAGTTTTTCGTCTAAGCCATAGAGGAATATGACTTACGACTTAACAACCCAATGATCGTTAACTAAACTCTGCTTGGGAACATACTCTGAGAAGAAGAATCGGGGGACACAAGGTCGGGAAAGTTAGGGCCCAATTCTGAGTGGAGTGAGGGAAACAGAGGAGGGCCGGTCGAAGTCAGTGTGAAAAGGTGTAAGGTGGTGCGGGAAAAGGATGCGGGGTTGAAGAGGAGGGCGGCTGGAGTGAGTATGATCCATGTTAGTCCCACGTAAGACTATAGACATCTTGTTAAGTCATTTTAGCCATTGTTAACTTTTCTAACATTGTGTCAACCTTTCTAATATTTGTTAACTTTTCTAAGATTTTTTGGATTAAATTAGGGTATCTGGGTAAATCGAACGCGTATTCTAAGTATAGTGGTTAAAACTGCTAAAAACAAGAGTGGTTAAAAGTGAAACTTCATCAAAGTACAGTGGTTTAAACTGTCGATTGCCAGTGACGAAAAAGGGGTGACTCTTTTGCCAAGTCTATCAAGTGAGGGTAAAATTGACATTGCATTAAATACATCAGAGCCACAATGGTCGAGTGGACTAACTCGCTTAGATTGAAAGTTGATGGTGGTACATTAGTACTTTGATACACCTTCATTATTCCCCCTTCTCTAACTTTATCCAAAAAAGTTAACAGAAAGATAACGAATGTTAACTTTTTGTTGCACTGAGATTTCTTGACAAGCCTGCTTCTTGGAGAAGAGTACAATCGAATTAGATGTTTACAAGGAAAGCTTCAACTTCAATCTGTCAAAGGAGATTTGAAATGACAGTAAATAACAGAAATACCCATTGCGTTTTTCATTTCCACCAAAAACACATATTTTAGTAATATCTCAGACAAAGAATACATACTTCCAGAATGTCCTCTTACTATTTTGCCAGTAGAAAAATGAAAATATACGGAAGATATAATAAATAGCTCGCTGTATCATTGTTCTTCGGAGCACAATTCGGAGGTGAGAAGTATAGACAAATGCTAGAGTGAAGAAAGATCCTACGTTCAAGATGATCCTGCCTAAAGACCAAGATCTCCAACACCCTTAGGCGGACCAATGCTGCAACGTTCCGTGTTGTGCATTCTATGGCATCCTTAATCTTTTGAAACTGCAAAAATTTATGTAGACATTGAAATTGAAATCATGATTAAAGATGTAAGGAAAAGGGTCCAGATTTGTTTAAGCAGTTATGGAAGGGAAAACATGGATGCTTTCTCAGATATAGTAGATTGTCATAGCAGCAATCCATGTACAAAGTAAAGTACTCCCTCCATCTCCTTACAATCTTTTCAAGAGCGTAGCTTTACTTGCTTGTACCTTGTTTAACATTGGGACTTTTTTCTGACAAGCCAAAAAGAAAAGAAGGGCTTCTTTTTTTTTCCATATTTTTTTTGTGTGACAGAGTAGAGATCACTTACTTTAACAAGTGAACAGGAAAAGGATTCAAGCAGTCCATCAGCACCACGGTAGAAGTGGAAATACGGAAGAACTCTAACATTCAAGCCTTTGCACATTGGCTTATTCTCGTCAAAATTGACCTTCAAAAAAACAATTTCGGGGTGCTCTTGAGCAGTTTTGCAGAGCTGGCAAGACAAAAAAGGAGCAAGCATCAGCTAATTATTCAGAGAGAGAGAAGACATACAATGAGCTTACTAAGGTCTTTCAAGCTCTCAAAGCACGAGAGCCAAATCATATCATCAATTGAATCTATTAGTCAGCTTATAAACATTCTTGTACATTGATATTCATACCCACATACCAACTACAAAAATCTGTGCCGCAGGTTATATTAAACTGCAAAAGATGTAGGCTCAAGACTTTCTCTTAATTTATCTGTTGCACTCAGTGTTAAACTTGACCCCCACCACACACATTCTAGAAAAAGCTTGAGCAAATAAAAACAGAAAGTACAGGTGCACCAATCAGGAAGGTGAAATTTCTGACGGGGATCCATAATAACACTTCTCCAGTTGATATTCATCAAGACAAATAAACTTCCTTAGTTCAGAAGCATATTTTGTGAACTACAAGTACATACATGAAGGATCAGGTGTACAAATGATGATAAATTTCTCTCTCCATCCCTAACTGAGAGTCAATCAGTTTTTCAAGGAATAAAGAATGTTGACTTTTAAGCATTTTTAATAGCAGGTGTGCACAATATTACAATTAAATAATAATTTGGTCCCTAAAGTTGGCATTAGCAAACTAAGACATGGAAAAACCCTTAGTGGCAAACTAAGACATGGCAGTTTATAAGGTGACTAATAATTTCACTAGAATATTGAACCCTCATTATATCATTGCAGTAGCAAACTAAGACATGGTAGTTTATAAGGTGACTAATAATTATATTGAACACTCATTTACGGATAGGAGTGGTAAGTACAAAAGTACCTTTGGAAATAGTGCTCGGCAAGATGCGCACCATGTCCCATAAAATTCAACAATAACTAGTTTTTCTCCAGCCTCGCTCAAGGCAGTCAAAAACTCTTGTGTAGAGTGATGTCAATCATATTTGGTCCAGCATTTTTCTCCACCATTTTGGCTGGTCGGTTTCTGCAAGAGTTGCGTGTATCTGAAGAGTAACATCAAAACAAACAAAAGTGTAGAGAAGACAGGAAAAACCCTAACAGTGGCGAAGGCAGGAATTTCGGAAAGGGGGTGAAGATATATTTTTGAGATAATATTATAGTAGAGGTGTTCAAATTTAGCATACACTCAAAATCAAAATCTAGTGCAAATTTCACCTAAATTAAGGGGGTCAAAAAGTAATAGATTCATCATTTAACAAAAAGGCATTTTAAGAAACTTCAAAAGTGGTAAAATTGACAAATTCCAGAACTGAAGGGGGTCAAGTGACCCTTCTCACTAACTTGACTTCGCAACTGCCCCCAAAGATGGACACTTATGAGAATATCTCAAGATAGTTTCCAAATATTCTTATGAGCACAACTCACCAGTGGAAACAAAGCCAATGCAGCCCTTCTTACCATTAATTTGACTAGAAAAATAGCTAAAAGAAAAGAACTTCTTTTTCCTTCTCATGTTTCTCCAAAAGGAACCCATTAAAAGGTCCAATGGTAGGTCTAGTGAAAAATAAATAAAATTGGAGCCTCAGGCAGCTCCAGACCAATGACTGCATCATGTAAAGAGAGGAGAATTACTTTGACGTGGTTCCTCTCAAACCCTAAAGCAGCTAAAACTTCATGTGAACAGCCACTTACGTTCCATAAATGAAATTATCCATGTCAAAAAAGAAATCAGCATCTTCTAAAGAACTTGTCATTTTTGACACATACTCCCTCCGTCCTGGCACAAGTGACACCAATTTTTGAGACACAAAGATTATTAGAAAAGATATATATTGTGTGGTAGAAAATGAAGAAAGAGAATGAGTGGGGTAATAGTGTGTGTTGGTTGAATAAAATGAGTGGTGGAAAATGAAGAGAGAGAATGAGTGGGGTTAAATGGTGAGGTTGGTTGAATATAAATATATTAAAACATTTCCATTTTGGGCAGTGTCACTTGTGCTGGGACGAACCGGAAAGGAGATAAGTGTCACTTGTGCTGGGACGGAGAGGAGTATACTTCAGCACTGGCTGTCCCCTCTAAGCTTTAGATTTTCTTTTCTCCTCCCTAAGGGAATTATAAAGCTAAAAATCAGTCTGTGTTTTCGGGTTCTTATTCGAGCTCATTATTAAATACTTAGAACACAATGCTAGGTTTCAGACATCATTGAGTTGATGAATCTTTTCAGATAAACTAAGGTGCAGGGTGTTTCACCTCTGAGGGAAATGTAAAAATAAGGTTTGTTCATGAGACAAGGTGTTTACAAAAATAATGGCACAGTCGGATGCGGATCGGGGGAGGGGAGGATCAGGGATGTATCATGCACACAGGTAAAAGAGGCTTCCGATTTAACGAGGATCAGGAGAAAAAAGATGACGAGAACATAATGATAAATGTAAATGTATGTGAAACTGAAACCAACTAGCAGTTCAGTCAATCCGATGGAATGTATAATGGAGTAGAGGCGGACATTGGATGGAAGAATAGCATGATCACGTGTACCTAAAACAGTACTTCAACAATATGGTGTAAGTCTACTATAAACTATGTTAACTCAAGCTACATATGCCCATAAGCGAGAGTCAGTGTTTGTAGATGATAAATTGAAAGGAGGTCTGAGTTTGTAATAATTTTATTGTGTAAATTCAAATTTCAGGAAAGAAAAAATGGCTCCTACTTTTCGAGTGAACACTAAGGTCAAGAGCACGAGTAGCACTCAAGTGTAGTTCAGAGTTCAAACCTTATGCATGAATGATTTCAAGAAATATTGTTTGTCACAAGCGGCCCTTATAATTTCATGCTCTACCTACCCCCTAACTACACTACTTTTTAGACTTTCTTTGTCCCTAAATGAGTGTAGTTTCATGACAAATAAGTCAATTTCTTTCGATCCTATAAATGAAGAAAAAAATTACCCTCCACTTAGCTACGCAAAATCCAATTAATTATCCCAGCTGAGCTATAATGTTGTCAAAGCTTTGAAACTTCCCTTCAAATCCTAACCCCCCCCCCCACCACCACCACTGAATTAGCAAAACTAGGTCAAAATTTTGAACAGCATAAATTGTGCGTATTTCATAGCTCATGTATGTATGTAAGCACATAACTAGAGCTACGTTGGACTAGGTGGCCTGCATTACTGATCAATTCAGAACTTAAATATATGTAGAGTTTAGAATTACAGTTGTTCTAGATTTCCTATTTTCGCATCAACCAACCACAAAACAGGGAGAGAGGGACAAAAACCAAAAATAAACGCTAAAATCAGCATCAGCAACGATGATGATGAGTATTAAAATTCCAAAATATAGATTACCTGGAAGAGGTAGCAACTGCCTGCGGGGTTTAGTGAGAAAACGGGGGACGAATTGGGAATAGTGGGCGGGGGAAACAGAGATATAATTTGTTGAGTTGATTGGGGGAGAGAGGGTTTGGACAGAATTGAAAGATGAAGAGATTGACGTTAAAAAGCGAGGAAGATGAGGAAGACAAACGCAGTGAATTGAATGATAAACGAAGTACATCAGCCATTGAATTGAAAGCCACAAGTGATGTGTGTAGAAAATTGAGTGAAATTGATTGCTACATCAATGAGAAAGGGGAGATAATAGACGTCATAGAAGGAAGGCTTTCGTCTTCCTGGTAGATGGAACTGTGTGTGACCTCTCTCCCGTGGGTGCTAGAGAGAGATTTGTGTGAACCAGAACCCAACCATTTAAATGCCTTTTTTTTTCTCGATTTTATTTTTGCCTGCGGCTGGGCACACAATTAAGGAAAATCAGTTTTTACTTTCTTTTTTTTTTTTTTTTTTTTTTTTTTGTAAGTAAACGATAAATTCTATTTCATTCACAATTAAAAAATATATCGCCAATCCACAATGCCGGACAGCTAACCCAAATTTCAGTAGCAGTTTTCAACTCTTAACCTACTACAAAGATATTTATATTCTAAACATTGAGACGTTCGTATTATTCTCCTAGTAAAACTTGGGACACTGCCACAATCTGGCATTCAAGAAATCTCCTTTCGAGTTAGATGTTACGTTGAGCACTTCATATGCAAATCCGGGTTGACGAGAAAACATCTACAAACAATCTCAAAATCCATCATTGTCCAGTTAAAACATGGACATCCCACTCATTGTGTGAAGATACAAGAATCATCGCAATTGTTTACCAGTTGCTTTAAAAGAAAAATTATTTTAAATCTGTGAATTTCTTAATACAATTGGACTTTCATATATTTATTGAATATTGGTAGATTTGCAATTTAATTAACAGAATTACTACTTTCAGAAAA
>JAOWBW010000474.1:978427-1166332 GCA_026119855.1 Campanula takesimana | reverse complement strand
CTACCACTCTTAAACCTACCAAGTACCAACCTAGTGTCATCCATTAGCCTCAAAGACTTCCTAGTCTGACCTTCAACCCCTTAGGACTCTAACCTACTTAATCCAAGCTGAGTCCAAACCTCGCCACCTACAAGGTCTACCCTTGAACTCCATGGATCTCAAACATCGCTCCCCAAACGAGTCCAAATCTCAAACCTTGCTCAAGTACATAGGATCTCCTGCGCACCACGCCATGCCATAGGGATCTCAATACCCATCAGGTTAAAACCCGTGTCCTTAAACACCTTTGGCCCATCCCTAACCTACCTTCGCAATTGCCAAACGAGCTTAGTCACACGCATGACCTCTAAGACAAAATTAAGTCCTAAGCATACCCAATCCTGTTAGGTACCTATTGTACTCGAGCAAAGTCTTTGAGACTCAAGTCCATACCTATGAGCCAACATGGTCACATATCCAAACCATTTCCCGCACCTATGGTTCGCACCTAGCCTAAACTTTCAAACACTCTAGGATCCAAGCCCGACATGCGTATTAGGTACTAGGATCATCCAATCCCAATCCGTTGCTCCTTGGCCGACCTCAAGCCTGCTTGGTCCTAACCCATAACGCGGTTTCTCTCTAGGACAAAAGACTTTCCCGCTTGAAAAGCCTTATGTCCCAATGCTACCCTGCCTAGCCTTCGATCTCCTAGATCTCACGCCTACCATTCCATTAGGCCCCCGGTCTCCTAACACATGTCTGAGTCTTACCCTAGCTAAACCCTAGCACTCTAGCCTAGGTCTAACCTATCGAGCCTATCCAGCCATGAGGTATCAAGCTCACCTGCCCCAAACCACAACACTCTTAGACCTCAAACTTGCTCGGTCTAAACCAAGAAAAACCTTCAAATGCTTTCGGTCTCCAAACCCTAGCCTCAAGCCTAGGTAGTCACCTTCTATTCAAGCCTAGCCTTAAACCTAGGTAATCGCATTCCCTCTAAACCCTAGTCCCAACCTAGGTAATTGCCTTCTCTCTAAACCCTAGCCTCAAGCCTAGGTAGTCAGCTTCTATCCGAAGCCTAGCCTTAAACCTAGGTAATCACATTCTCTCAACCCTAGCCTCAAGCCTAGGTGGCCACATCCTCTACAAACCCTAGCCTCTAGCCTAGTAAGTCACATGCGCTCCGAACCCTAGCCTCAAGCCTAGGTAATCACATCTTCCCAAACCCTAGCCTTAAGCCTAGGTAATCACATCTCCCAAACCTTAACCTCAAGCCTAGGTAGTCACATTCCCTCCAAACCCTAGCCTCAAGCCTAGGTAGTCGCATTCTCTCCAACCCCTAGCCCCAAGCCTAGGTAATTACATCCTTTCAAACCCTAGCCTAAAGCCTAGGAAGTTACATCCTTCTTAAACCCTAGCCTTGATCCTAGGTAGTCACATTCCCTCCAAACCTAGCCTCAAGCCTAGGTAGTCGACATTCTTCCAAACCCTAGCCTCAAACCTAGGAAGTCGCGTTCTCCCCAACCCTAGCCTCAAGCCTAGGTAGTCACATATCCTCTCTAAACCCTAGCCTTAAGCCTAGGAAACCGCAACATCCTTTTTAACCCTAGCCCAAGTTCTAGGGAATTTCCAAAGCCCCGCATGCAACATCATTTCCAATTCCCGAAACCCTAGTCTCGAAACCTAGGAAGTTTACAATCTCAATCCCCCATCTTATTAAACCCTAGCCGAGAGCCTAGGAAGCCATACCCTCACTAACCCTAGCATCGAGCCTAGGATTCAACATTTCCTTCAAAACCCTAGCATCTAGGAAGTTCCCAACCCTCAACCTCTCCAAGCCCTAGCACTAAGCCTAGGATAGAATACTCTCCTCATGCTTAAATGAACTCCAATCCCTAGCCCGTAAGCCTAGGAAACCCACATTATCTCCAAGACATAATCTAAAGCCCAAGAGCCGTGACATCTTTGGCATCCCTATCTCAATATTAGGAGATCACCATCTTCTTTATTCCCTTTCCTTAAAAAGCCTTAGGTCCTACCTCTAGGCAACCAAGAAAAATGTCCCTACCTAACACCTTTGTCTCAATGGCTCGTAGCCTCATTCCCTCCTAAATTAGGATAAGCGGAACCCAGATCATGTTTCCCATATTAGCGACTCCCCGAGAGTCCATATCCTTCGCGTCCCCCTAAAGGTCCTTCGCCCTTGTGACTCACCAAAGAGTCCTTTGTGACTCCCCGAGAGTCTATCACCTTTGTGACTCCCCGAGAGTCTATCAGCTTTGTGACTCCCCGAGAGTTCATCCCGTTCGCGGCTTCATAACAATCCATTATATTTGCCTCCACATGCAAAATTTCAGTTTTACCCTAGTACATTCCCTTTGTTCATTTTAGGTGCCCTTAACCTATTTTGACCGATATTCGTTACCTTTGGGTACGAAAAGCCCCTTAAAAATTTCCATTTCTATCCCATCTTCACCGCGATTATCGGAACTTGTCCGTTTCTACCTCATTATCCCCCAATATTTGCTTAGGATTCGATGATTGCAGAGACTCATCGCCTCTATGTCTGCGCATCCTAGATCGATCGTGATTGGCAGAGACCCGTTCGTCTCTAATTGCGAGAGATCCAGTATCTATTATTTTACCACTTCCACCGTGAGGCCATTTAGACGCATCCTAGATTGATCGTAATTAGTTCGTCTCTAATTACGAGAGATCCAGCATTTATTATTTTACCACTTCCACTCATTAGACCCGTAGTCATTGTATCATTAATTTTTGCTTAGGATTCGTATGATTGCCAGAGACCCGTTCGCCTCTATGTCATGCGCATCCTAGATCGATCGTGATTGGCAGAGACCCATTCGTCTCTAATTGCGAGAGATCCAGCATCTATTATTTTACCACTTCCACCGTGAGGCCATTTAGACGCCATAGTCTTTATTGTCTCATTATGTCACGACCCGAAATCTAGCTCTATTTTATTAGTATAAATAATTATTATTTATTTAATTGCCTATTTATTTATTTAAATTATTATTTATCTAATATAAATGTGTGCATTTTATGTTTCATAATAATTATGCCTAGCATTTTATTTGGGTCATTTGTGCTAGTGTAGTATTGTTGGGTCTTAATTGTTAGTAGGGAGTGTAGAAATTGTGTGTAGTGTAGTGGAGGGGGGCCTAAGTGTAAATCTTTCAAATCATTTCCCTACTCCCTCCCTTCTCCCTCATACACTCCACCTCCAATTCTTTCCCAGCACAACTCTCTCCCTCTCTCCTCCATTGTGGTAAGTTTTCTTTCCTTACTTCTCTCTTCATTTTCTCCATCTTCCTCTCATAATCTCCCATTTCTTAAAACATGAACCTTGTTTAGATCGTCGATAGGACGCGTAGAACCAAAAAGAATCGAATTCCGTCAACTTTCATTATTTTCAAGTAAGTTACTTTTCCCCCATTTTGATGCTAAAATGTTCATATCATGTTTAGATAATGCTTGATGTGTTATATTTGAAGTTTGGTTGGGTTTTGAATTTGTTTGGAATTTATTTGAGTTTTTGGTTAAAAATGGTGAAATCTTGAATGTGGGATTTTGGTCTTGATTTTGGTTGATAAAGGGTGTTGTTAAGGTCCCCTTTTTGGCTAAATGTTGTTTGGGTACCTTAGAAATCTTGTTGGGAGTGTTGATTTTGGGTGTTATGGATTTGGTATGAAAATGGTAAGGCATTTGAAGAACCCAGCTCTGTTTTTCCTCCCAGCCCGCAGATTAGGCGCCCGCCCGCCTTGACCCGAGCGCCCGCCTGCACCCCCTTTCCAGCGACCCAAACCTTCTGGCCAAACAGGCGCCGCCTGCCTATGCCCAGGCGCCCGCCCGCCCGCCTGTTGGGAATTTTGCCCTTTTTGCTTGGTTAAGACTTAAGGCTTAACTAGTTGAGGTTTATATCTTCTAATTAACTTAAAATAACACCGTGGAACACTTATTTAAGTGGAATTGATTCTTTTGTGAATAAATGTGTTATGAAATTTATTTAAGTACCGTTTTTGGAATGTTGGGCATCTTTGATGTGCTGTTTATATTGGTTTACCTTGTGGTGATTTAATTGGATTGGTTCCCTACTTTGGAACCTTAAGTTGTTCATTCATGCTAAATTATTATTACTTAGCATTTATTTGGAAGCCCAGCTGGCATATTTGTTGCATCGGGCGATGGAAAGATTATAATGGCAAAGCCAAGTCCATTATAATGTTGACCATTGTTTTGCCCCCTTCTATACCCCTTTTCCAGATTGGCCTTGGAAAGGATAAGTTAGATTCCTTTGTGAATGTATCTAGCTACCGGGCATGACTTTGTGTCATGGTCCTTGTCCTTTGTGACACTTTTATGGTTATTGGTTCTGGTACCGGGGTTTTTTCTTCGGCTTTCATGCTATTATGAAGATAATGATTTGTTGATTATTGAAGCTGCGCAACGATCCTTTATTTGGATGTACCAGTTTGGAAAACCTTGGCTATATCCTTTGTTATGTGTTTATTTCCGCTGCTATCTGTTATGTGATAAATGCTATGTGCTATGTGATATTATTATTGCTTATTGCTTCTTGCATCATAGCATGTCATGTAGTTGCATTAGTAACTTATTGAGATTTATCTCACCCCCTTTCTTTTATCTTTGTTTTTCCTTAACCCCCCCCCCCCCAGGTGCTAAGGATTAGTCTAGCTGATCACGAGAAAAGAGGACGTCGAGTGTGGATACATTATTTTGGGGAAAGTTGTATAGGTTGGTTTACATTATATAAATGTGTAACCTTTTTGGGGTAGTTGTACCAAACAAAGACGTCATTAAGAATTGTATATTTGTATTTTGTTGGGCATAAACTTGTGGAAGTTTATGATAGTTGTAATTGGTTTTTATCAAACTTGGTTTTGTAAAACTTTGGATCATCACCTTTTGGTATCAAATGGAATTTTTAACTTCGGTATTTCACAGTTTTGGTTTTAGAGTCGACGTCCAGATCGCGGTCTCGGGCCCGCGGGGTCCGGGGTCGCGACACATTATCCCCAAATATTTGCTTAGGATTCGTATGATTGCAGAGACCCGTTCGCCTCTATGTCATGCGCATCCTAGATTGATCGTGATTGGCAGAGACCCGTTCGTCTCTAATTGCGAGAGATCCAGCATCTATTATTTTAGCGCGATCGGCAGGAACCCGTTCGTTTCTGATTGCGTTTACCCAGGCAGTTACCACTTCCACCTTGAGGCCATTTAGACGCCGTAGTCTTTATTGTCTCATTATCCCCCAATATTTACTTAGGGTTCATATGATTGTAGAAACCCGTCAGCCTCTACGTCATGTGCATCCTAGAACGATCGTGGCCGTTGCGAAAGTTCCAGCATTTATTATTTCCATCTTGGATTATTTAGACGCCGTAGTCTTTATTGTCCCATTATCCTCTTACCTCCTTTTCCCAAATGATTTCATTGCTTACGAATGTTCGTTCTTCATACAAGATAGTATCCGTAGGATTGTTATCCCCAGCAGGAGTCTGATGTCTCGTTTCCCTAACGAATGTTAGTCTTCATACAGGATAGGGTCCGTAGGTTTGTTATCCGCAGCAGAAGTTCGATGTCTCGTTTTATCCCCAGTATCTTCGAACTACGACCGGCTTGATTCCTCCGAGGATACGTAGGAAGCCTGAAAAGGTTCAGCCACCCGACCGCCTTGGTCATTTCCTATCCCCTTCGAACTACGACCGGCTTGATTCCTCTGAGGATACATAGGAAGCCTGAAAAGGTTCAGCCACCCGACCGCCTTGGTCATTTCCTATCCCCTCCGAACTACGACCGGCTTGATTCCTCCGAGGATACGTAGGAAACCTGAAAAGGTTCAGCCACCCGACCGACATAGTCATCTCTCATCCCCAGCAATTACATTTTCCCCGGCACATGTCTCCCCAGCAAGTCACAATTTCTCCCAAGCAGAAGACATTGGTCCCATCAGAGGACAATCATTCTCAATTTCCCCATCAGATTGGAACTACGTTTGGCTTGATTCCCCTGCGGATACGTAGGTCGCCTGCCAAGGTTCAGCTGTTCCCTTACCTTTCCTCTGTTTTGAAACTCATGTTTCAGAACGGTTCCTATTTTATCGTCGACCCTCCATTGCCTTGCAAGAAGCGTCGCCGAGGGCTACTGTTAGTACCCTATCTGAAAATGAGTTTATTAGGGATTTCCCAAATACACAAGGACTTTATAGGAATTACAAACCTTGCAAAGACTTGTCCCGGATTCCCAAAATATACCTCATTGTTCTAGAACATCTTAAAGATGGCCAAAATAGGGTTTCCATAAAACATGCAAAACCCTAGCTTAATAATTAAGTCATCCAGGAATGATGGCCACGTGGCCACATTCGCCCAAGCTCCAACCTTGGCCACGCGGCCAACATCGCCGCCGCCCTCCATCTTGGCCACGCGGCCACATCCGCCCCGGATGATCTGGACCGTCAGATCTCTCAATTAGTTTCCTATTTAAAGACCTCCCTTGCCTCATAATTGGAGGATCCGAATTTTAGAGCTTCCAAGTGACGATTTTGCTCCCAAATCAAGTCATTCAAGCCTCCAAGAACACTCTCAAGAATCCCAAGAAGATCCAAGGTTATTTCTTGTCAACAAAGGTAAGTTTTCTAACTTTTTCTTCATGTTCTTGCCATATTATTAATTTAGATCCATAATATTCATATTCTTAATATGTTTATTCATATGTTCCTCATAACATTCATATTCTTAATATGTTTATTCATGTGTTCTTCATAATATTCATATTCTTAATATGTTTATTCATGTGTTCTTCATAATATTAATGTTCCTAACATCTTTATTCATATTTTCTTCATGACATTCATATGTTCATAAAATGTTCTTCATATGTTCATCATGTTCTTAGATTAAAACCTTATTTATGATATATTTAGGGTTGCGATCTTCATGTTAACATGTTATTTCATAGCCGATGATGATCTAGGGTTCATCAACCCGAGGATGATCTAGGAACTACTTCTAAACCCTAATCTTTAGGTAATTCCCCCTCATTATGCAAGATCCCGATTCTTCTGCCTATTCTAAATTCTTCTCGAACTACGCTGACCTGAGCTTCTCACATTGAGAGGAACGTAGGCAATCTTCGGATCCGGTCTAAATCACTAACACACTACATACACCGCATCATGATAGAAAGACCGATCAATTCAGGCAATAGGAGTGATAACGTGAATATTCTTCTCTTGTTGTAATTTGACCCCCGAACCCATTAAACATGCTTTTTCTCAAAGTTTTGGCTATAATTAAAACGGCGTGGCGACTCTCATAATTTTAATGTTTCTATGAATATCCCAAATTCAAACACACGTATTCAAAGGTCCCCACTTTCCCATAGGATTGAATGGTCCAGGATGATGTTCGCGTAGGACAAGGTCCTCTTCTTTGATGTTTCTGGATTTGACTTTCTTATTGAATGCTCAGGCCATTCTCCGTTGATACGCTTGGAGAGACATTCTTTCGTGAGACATCGTGTTGGGAGTGTGGAGGTACCTTGCTGATCGGACGGACCTAGAGTTCAGAAACTGTGTCAAATCCAGGCTAGGGTCCTAACAAGTCGGCTTTTATGAGGTTTAGGCTGACCAAACATGGGCTGAAGCACAGAGAAGGGAAGATGTCTCGTACGAGACATTGATGTCTCGTACGAGATATCTAACCTATCAGTCAGATTGCAGATTTTAATCCTATTTGGTCAGATGGAATTTAATCCATTTTGAGAGGTTACTATCTAGTTCATCCTGGAACAGTGGATTCTGTCATCCTAGAATATGAGCCCCTTGTTTTTCACCTGTATTGCACTCTCCCAAACGGAAAATTCGGGGAAAGGTCCCATATTCTCATCGGAATCCACCATTCAATTAGCCAAACCTAATTGATTCTGTAGTTGTTTTGCACTTTGTTAAACAACGCCTTTAATGCAATCAAACCTTATGAATTCTTGTAAGGGACAACCGAAAGGGACATTATCAAATGCAGGGTTTTGATGGTGAGAGAGACTAGACTCAAATCCTCGTAGAAAAATTCTCATCTCACAGTTGTCATCCTTTGTCTGACAATTTTACCGAAGGGACATTCGTAAAAAATTCATGAAGGGAGTATTACAGATTGTAAGAGAAGCGTTATCTTGGGCAAAGATTAAAATAACCCTAAGAATCGAACCGACCAGTCTCAAGGAGTGTCTTATTAGCTAATATGTATGCATAAGGTTGATGTAGGGCTTACGGCTAAGGCTCCCCATGAACACAGTCTAGGAGCATGTCACGGAGTGGGTACACCATCTTTGGAGAGACCGGCGAGTTCCACTCGTAGAGTGGGTGTGCTGACCGACATCTGTCCTTCGATTGGGACCTGGGTTAAAGGGTATGTATTGCAATTAATCTATATGCGTGCACGTGTGTGAGAGTCAATTTCTAGGTGTCAAGGAGAAAAAAGAAAGTTTTTTTTTGAAAGCAAAGAAAAAAAACTGCCCGGGCCAAGAGGCTGCCTATGCTTCCCTCTTGTAGAGGAACTCAGGCCGTCGTAGTTCACACATAAAGCATAACTAAAGCAAAGCAAGAAATAATTCAAGTTAACAAGTACTCCTGCAAAACCAAGGTTAGCTTTATGATATACAGGAGTTTCTTCATCGTTAGGAAGGTCCTAAGACTCAAAAACAGAGGGGAGACCAGATCTGAAACCATGTGTACGTGTTTGAACCGAATGAAATTCCTTTCTCAAACCAGGGGAACAGTTTGCCAAAAAAAACTGAGATGTCTCGTACGAGACAGTGATCCCTCATATGAGGCATCCCAGTCTGGGATCAGATTACAGTACAGAAAGTGCAGAATTTCAAGAATAACGACGATGATTTCAACACAAGTCTAACCCTCTTATGATGATCATCCCCAGCGGAGTCTCTACTGTGAGCGTGCGCCCTTCCCAGTCGATTTCTCCAGTTCGGTTGTTTGTAAGGACTTGATTGTTGCTCGATTGATGTGAGTAGCCACCATGTTTAACGGAACACGGACCGTGACATTCTTGAGTTCGGGGGTTAAGTTATGGATTGGGAAGGTCAAGGAGCACCCAATCCACCCGATCTAGGATCGGTCTTGCTTACGAAATCATAATCATCATCTTTAAAATTATGCATTCATGTATAAAAGGAACCAAATAAATAATTTCTTATTTATTTGGGATTTCGGATCATGTGATTTGAGACCATCTCCATGAATTGGAGAGGCTCTAGGCTGGTCCTTTAATGGAATCACACTACTTCAAAGCAAAGAAGGAGATGAGAAGATAAAAACAAGGATTTTACCTAAGCGTTCTTCGAGTATCCTAAGGATGGCCTTGACTAAAGGCCTTGATGATCCAAAAATCTTGACTTGAATAGTGTTATGAAGGTTTGAATTTCGTGGGTGAGGAAGAGGGGATGATTATGAGGAGCGTTTGATCAGATTTTCCTTGGTTTTTGGGTGAATGACCATTCTAAAGGTTTTTCGGTTCAAGGACCTCTATATTTATAGGATATCTTGACCTAGGGATCAAGCCAAGGAGGTAAGTTTGGATGGGAATCAAAGACTTGATTTCCAAGGAGGTATTTTTGGACTCTAGGATCGCTCATTAGGTTTTCCCCGGATTGCGCGAGTGTTTGCCAAGAAACGGGTTTGAAATCAATAAGGAACTGACTGAAACCCGCCTGTCAAGGGGGATGTCTCGTACGAGACATCAATTTTTCGAACGAGGCATCTCGCGTTTGAATCACGATTTGCTCTCCTGCATAAGTTTAAATGTTCATTTTGGCCCCTAACTAATGAAGTCAGTCAGAAACTTAACGAAACATGTCAAACATAACGAGTTTTGACCCAAATCAAAGGCGAGACACAGAACCAGTGTGATTATGAATGAACATTCAAAATGGGGTGTCTACAGTTGTTATAGAGATATCAAACCCGATTATTATATCTTTTGCATGTTTATTATAATGATCATTGTCCCTAGCACTTATGAAGGGCTAGCATGAGTTTAATGGATAATCATATGATGATTATAGCGCATAGGATGCGGATTAAACATGTGGATACATGTTGGAGAACAAGTACTGGATAGACTCGCTATGAAATTTATGTCATGGTCAAATGTCATAATTAGTTCTCGTAATAGTTATATCATTTATCCTTAGACCTGAGATTATCATAGTCTTCCACATGATGAACATTATATTTGACGTACTCAAACGCTACCCCTAACCGGGTGGTTATAAAGGCTACGATTGGCATAATCGGATTGCTGTAGGGAAGAATGATAAGTCAAGATGGATTTGTCCCTCTCTCAAGAGAGATATCTTCTTGGACACTCGATGAGTGAGATTGATAATAGTGTACGGCCGTACCCAAATGAATTGATGTGTTCGATGTCATTTTCTCATATCAATCTACTCGAGATCAAGAAAGCATTGGACAACATAAGTTGACGTGGACCATGACTTATGTCCAATATGATATCGCGTGACAAAGGGATTGTGATATGTTCTATAAGGTTAATTTGGACTTTCAAAATTATACTAATTGGGTAGTCATAATGGCTTGCTAGAGTCGGCTTATGACTTATGGGTTCTGACTGGTTCAGACTCATTGCCAACATAGTATAGTCCTATTGGGTCACACACAATAGAACGGATTGTAAAAAGTGAAAAATCTGGGAATTTACTCTGTGCATCCGTACGGCTATGTTGCCACCGTACGGCTCCTGATGAGCCATACAGCTGGAACCCCGTACCAGTCCAGATTGTTCAGATTTCTTTTGCGAAAACGAATCCCGATCCCAAACGGAATTAGGTCAAACCCTTGTATATGATATACAGCCGGGTTTGATAGCCTCTAATGGTGATTTTGGAAATCACAAACAATTGTTTTAGAAACAATAAATAATAGAGAGGTATGATTATTTACTTTGAGATTCACGATCATCAAAATACAATAATCAATGAAGCAAGATAATTCCTACGAAGAAATCGTTTCTTCATTAAATCTTGGGTCTAGCAATCCAGATCAAGAAGGTGTTCTTGATATCCGTTCGACGTGTGGATACTGATGGATGGTGTTACCTTTAGCACCATAAAGTCCGTGTTCATGGATGCGATCTTCAAGGGTTAGTTTCTTTCATCTTGTATACAATTTAATCAACATGCACAGATCCGGGCTCTTGGGTGTTTGATTTTATCTGTTTATTCCGCTGCACATGATGTATCATAACCTAACAATGGTATCAGAGCCCCGTTCGTTGTTGATTATTTTAATACATCATGTTTAAATTATTTAATTCAATTATATGAATTTTGCATGATGATAAAGATGAATATGTAATTTGAGTTTTATATATGAGATATAAAATTTATGAGCATGGTAATATGGGGATTATGTGATTGTAATATTAATTATATGAATTTTGCATGATTATTTTAATACATCATGTTATAATTGGATTATTTTTTTTGATGATCTTGATCTAATTTGTATGAGGAATAAATTGGTTATTGATTATATGAATTAGATGGGTTTAAATTTGTAATCTGGAATTTCGTGTCGTTATAATCTGATTATGTATGAACACGATAATGGGATTGATTGAATTTCTGAAATTCTGGAAATCTGGGGATTCTGAATATTACCACCATATGGCGGCAAGATTGGAGTACGCCTCTAATCCAGCTGTACGGCTGGCATTATTTTTCTGGCAGATTTGTTTTGTTTCTGGATTTTCTGATTGTTTTGTAAATCATTTACAGAATTCAAATCAGGAACTAAATCCGATTTCAGATGGCTGGTTTTCGAAACCGTGTTTCCCGAAATATGATTTAATCCAGAAAATTGCAGAAATCATTGTTCTGAAGAGTTCCGAATTGCTGTAGTCTATGTGATTTATAAGACAATGAATGATCCTGAAACAAGTTATTTTTCTATACGGAATTGTGGATAGCTTTTGGCTTAGTATCGGCCGTATACAAAGGTTACTTGGTTTCTTGATCGTAGTACGGGATTGTGGATGCCTTTTGGCTTAGTTTCGACCGTGCGTTTTGTGCTCTCAATTTATTGATGTTCTGCGAAAACAAAGTTTCAGAATTTATCCCTATGAGCAATGTACAAATTGTTTGCAAAAGAAGGAAACTAAATTTGGATTAATTCATTGCATGGACCAATGGCAGGCTTACGCCTTGTTTCTGAGAATGCGAATGAAATATTCAATCTATAAATTGTTTGCAAAAGAAGGTATAATTACTGCGATTGACCCCACTTAAAGAGAATGAGATTAACTTCCTTGACCTAGTCATGAGCTTAAGAATTATTCTAAAGCAATAACGGAAGTTATGAATTCTTAATAAATCTTATTTCTAAGAAACCTAATGCCTTAAGGTCGGACATGGACATTGATTAGAATCATGTGGATGAATCTATGGATATCAATTGTCCTACGACTTGCTACCAAATGTTTGGAACTTTAGAAGTATCTAAAACATATGGATGCTTATGTGATAAGCAATTACTTAGGAAGCGTTCCTACAAGCAAGAAAGGCAAGAAAAGTTTGAGATTGATTGGAGCCTAACATTCATGTGATGAATGACAAGGTACATTAATAAGTTCTCATGTTTTAAACATGGAGAGACATATTAAATACCTTAGTTAGCTTGGTTGTCAAGTTAGTTCGGAACTAACAACGGATTTGATATTAATTCATGAGCGACATATGATGCTTAAAATGCTTAGTCTTAATATCAAATGGAAACCTTCTCAAATTCTAAAGGTTAATATGGACAAGGAGTTAAAATAAAAGGCAAGGCAAGATGTAGACACCCCATTTTGAACGTTCATTCATAATCACACTACTTCTGTGTCTCGCCTTTGATTTGGGTCGAAACTCGTCAAGTTGGACATGTTTCGTTAAGTTTCTAACTGACTCCGTTAGTCAGGGACCAAAACGAACATCAAAACTGCTGCAAGAGGGCATAAATATGATTCCAACACATAGATGTCTCGTACGAGACATCCCCCTTTGACAGTCGGAGTTTTGGTCAGTTTCCTTGTTGATCTCAACCCTGTTTCTTGGCAAACACTCAAGCAATCTGGGAAAAACCTAATGGGCGATCCTAGAGTCCAAAAATACCTCCTTGGAAATCAAGTCTTTGATTCCCATCCAAACATACCTCCTTGGCTTAAACCCTAGGTCAATAACTCCTATAAATATAGAGGTTCTTGAACCAAAAAATCTCTAGAATCGTCATTCACCCAAAACCACTCCAAATCTGATCAAAGAGGTCCTCATAATCAGCCTCTCTCCCTCACCCACGAAATTCAAACCTTCTTAACACCATTCATGTCAAGTTCATTGGATCATCAAGGCCTTTAGTCAAGGTCATCCATAGGATTCTCGAAGAACGCTTAGGTAAAACTCCTTGTTTTCTACCTTCTCATCCTCTTCTTTGTCTTTGAAGTAGTGTGATTCCATTAAAGGATCATCCAAGAGCCTCTCCAATCCATGGTGATGGTCTCAAAGCATATGATCCGACATCCCAAATAAATAAGAAATTATTTATTTGTTTGCTTTCTTTTGGTACATGAATGCATAATCTTAATAATGATGATGATGATTTCGTAAGCAAGACCGAACCTAGATCGGGTGGATTGGGTGCTCCTTGACCTTCCCAATCCATAACTTAATCCCCGAATCCAAGAATCTCATGGTACGTGTTCCAGATCTGCTCCCCTCTCTATTTTTGAGTCTTAGGACCTTCCTTACGACGAAGAAACTCCCCGTATATCATAAAGCTAACCTCTGTTTTGCAGGAGTACTTGCTAATTGATTTATTCTCTGCTTTACTTGCGTTTGCTTTATGTGTGAACTACGACGGCCTGAGTTCCTCCACAAGAGGGAAACATAGGCAGCCACTTGGCCCGTCCATTGCATGTTTTTGTTTTGCTTTAAAAAAACTCTCTATTTTCTCTCTGACACCTAGATCTTGACTCTCACACACGTGCACGCATGTAGAATAATTGCACTACATACCCTTCAACCCGGGTCCCAATCGGAGGACGGATGTCGGTCAGCACCCCCATTCTAACGAATGGCCCTCGTCGGTCTCTTCAAAGATGGTGTACCCACTCTGTGACACACTCCTAGACTATGTTCATGGGGAGCCTTAGCCGTAAGCCCTGAATCATCCTCATGCATACATACTAGTCAATAAGACACTCCTTGAGACCGGTCGGTTCGATTCTTAGGGTTGTTTTAATCTTTGCCCAAGATAACGCATTTTCTACAATCTATAATCCTCCCTTCATGAATTCTTGACGAATGTCCCTTCGGTATAAATTGTTAGACAAAGGGTTGAGATGATGAGATGAGAACTTTTCTATGAGGATTCGAGTCTAGTCTCTCTCACCATCAAACCCCCACGTTTGGCAATGTCCCTTTCGGTTGTCCCTTACAAAAATTCATAAGGTTTGATTGCATTAAAAGTGTTGTTTAACAAAGTGCAAAACAACTACGGGATCACTTAGGTTTGGATAATTGAATAGTGGATTCCGATGAGAATATGGTACCTTTTCCCTAATTGTCCGTTTGGGAGAGTGCAATACAGTGAAAAACAAGGGGCTCATATTCTAGGGTGATAGAATCCACTAATCCAGGATGAACTAGATAGTAACCTCTTAAAATGGATTAAATTCCGTCCGACCAATAAGATTAAAATCTGTAAATCTGACTGTCAGGTTAGATGTCTCGTACGAGACATCCATATCTCCTACGAGATATCTCTCCTTCTCTATGATTCTGCTGTGTTGGTCAGCCTGTCTCATAAAAGCCGACTTATTGGGACCCCAGCCTGGATTTGACACAGTTTCTGCACTCTAGGTCCGTCCGATCAGCAAGGTAGCTCCATACTCCCAACAATCGCTCCAGTAGTTTACATCCGTGATCCCGTGACCAAGAGACTAGAAAAGGTGGCTGTAATGGCCGTTACCCCCATCACTGATTTGGAAACCGCTAAGTCCGTCATTGCACGACTTGAGCAGCAAGTCAAAGAGCAAGCTGAAATTTATGCCTGTGAGAGCGATCGTCACGCCAAAGACATAGACCTCATTCTGAAAGAGCTCCAAGAACTCAAAAGAGTAATAATAAGTCAAAAAACCCTCCAAAGACGGGGAGTCCCATGCTAAGAAAAAGAATAAGGGGGATGATGATTCCAATGAAAGTGGATGACACTGTCCTAGCCCAAAGCTTCCCCCAAACTCTAGAGGGGGCGGTAAGGGATTGGTACATGTCTCTCCTCTTAGCCACAAGGACCGATTGGGCTACCGCATGTGAAGTCTTCCAAAGGCGCTTCGAGGACAATACTACTTACCGTCCGACTAAAACAGACCTCGAGAAAATCCAACAAGGTGATAATGAGACGTTTGGTGACATTGTCAAAAGATGGAGAGCCAAGCTCACCGAGATAGTTGATAGGCCAACTACGGACGGCCAAATGCACATCTTCCTGAAATAACTCAGTAATGAGTATGAGGACCACCTCTCCGGTACTTTCTTCCCAAGCTTCTCTGAACTTTATAAGGTCGGTCTTTGACTAGATGACATCTTCAAAAGTAGGAAAGAGGCTAAGAGAGATAGTGTATACCGCTACACTAACAAAGGCTCTACTAGCAAAGACACATCTATCAATGCTATCGCTTTCAATAACCAAGGGAGGAGCAACTATTCCTCCGTCCCTTCACCAAACAAAGCCAAGAATGGCCCTAAGAAAGAAAGAGTCTATAACAAACTAGAAGGTATCACTCAAGAAGAACTGTTTGATATACTCATAGAAGCCGTAAAGGTTGCACCAAGGAAGCCTCCTACCACTCCAAGGGAACTCCCTGCAACTCATGCTCACCACCATCTACTGCAAGTTCCACCAGTTTAGTGGTCATGATACCAACTCCTGCAACCACCTCAAAGATGTAATCAAAGATCTCATAGACTCTAAGCAGTTAGGGGTTCCTAATGTAGTGACAAACCCTCTCCCACTGCGGGAGGAGGAATTAATGTAATAGAGATAGCTAGTGAAAAAGAGAAGACTACTCGCCTAATCCCAAATGTGGGTGAG
Organism: Campanula takesimana; assembly: GCA_026119855.1. Classification (NCBI taxonomy): domain Eukaryota; kingdom Viridiplantae; phylum Streptophyta; class Magnoliopsida; order Asterales; family Campanulaceae; genus Campanula; species Campanula takesimana. The sequence continues at coordinate 1,150,137 of JAOWBW010000474.1, read as the reverse complement.
AGCACTCCAAAGTTTAATAATGAAATTTCTTTCTGTTACATGTTCTCTTGGGATCAAATACTAGATAGGAAGAATAATAAAGAAAAGGAAGATGTTAACTTACTCACCCGCTCCGGTCGAGTCATAATCAACAAAGATCCAAGAATAGAAGAGCCATCATCTTCGAAAGAGCCCAAACCCATTGAGCTTGACGATCCGCTTCTTAAACAACAAAAGAAAACTCAAGCCAACATTTCCATATGGGATCTCTTAGTCTCATCTCATAAGCATCGAATAATGATCTCAAAAGCATTAGCCCAAGTCGAAGTGCCAAAAGAAATAACTCCTGAAGAGTTAACGCAAATGGTAGGCCAAATCCAATTTGGAAATGTAATCACATTTACCGACTTAGATCTACCACAGTATGGCGGAGGGCTCACCGAAGCTCTCTACATAACTGCAAGGGTCAATGGGCATCGAATCCCCAGAATCCTAGTAGACAATGGGTCCGCCATAAATGTCTTACCAAAGAAAGTCATGGTAACGCTTGGACTTACCTCAAGAGAGCTAAAACCATCAACTCTTACGGTATGAGGGTTCAATTATACCGCACGTTCACCTATAGGGACGATCACTCTAACGGTTATAGTAGGAGAGATAACTACAAAAGCGGAATTCTAAGTTATTAACATCCCCTCTTCTTTCAACCTTCTTTTGGGACGTCCGTGGCTACATCAAACAGGAGGAGTACCATCAACTCTCCATCAATGTGTCAAGTTTAAGCACAACGACATGATAGTCACCTACTTAGGGAACTAGTCACTGCTAGCCTGATCTTAGAAATTCAGCATGAGGCAGCTGACCACCTCTTCAATGGATTCGAAATCCAAAAGAAAGTAGTGTAGAGATGGTAGAAGTACACAATGAAAATGACTATTGAAAGGCGATTCCATTCTCCGGAACGCGCCCAGTACTTAACATGATGCTAAAGAAGGGTACTTCCCCGGTCTTGGACTTGGCAAGCATTAACAAGGGATAAAAGAACCACCACTTGTCGTTCTATACCCCCCAGAATATGGTCTAGGGTATGTGTCACCACTCAAGGGCATCCCTAAGGAAGAAAGGGATTGGACCTCATGCATTGTACCACTAGCACCGCCTATCGAAAGACTCTAAACGGGTACTTTGTATGGAGGGGAAAATTTTCCATACTTCACGTTCCCTGAACCGTGGATTGACCATAGGGGGAAGCGCAACCAGGCTTTAAAATCTTCCGTGAATGTGATCCGTACTCACTTGAAACAGAACTGATGCAATTCTCATGGCTACCTCGAGAACTAGGGGGTACCAAGGCCGAAGTATACTGTGAGTGGGACTTTGTGTGGGAGAAGACATACTGCGCCAATTTCTCAACCTTTGAAAGCTAGAGAACACTCAGATCAATGCAATAGACAAGGGGGACGCTCCGAACCAAGACTACACTAAGCTTATTAAGAAGTGTGACGAGCCTATCCAGAACTGGAACATAACTGGGGGACCCATAACAAGTGAAGATTTCCTGATCAAGGAGTTAGGATGTACTCCCCATCCCCATAGGGAAAGAAAATTTGTAACTCTTACCTTAGAGTCAGATACCGCTACCGATGAGCTTACCCAAGAGGACTTGGATGCCATCGCGCAACGTGTATTCCCCTACTTTTTTAATGAAAACATAGATCTTTCCGAGTATCCTGAGATTGCTAGCGTCATAAATGATAAATTAACTAATAACTCTAACGAATTAGATCATAATGAGTCATATGACAAGATAGATAAAGAAAATGAAAAATCTTAAAAGAAATTAATAAGCAAGTAGGTCATCGTGGCGGAAATGGTCCTATTGATGCCAAAGAAATGCAAACAGTTAATCTGGAACGGACGATGATCCGAAAGAGACCAAGATTGGCAGTTTCTTCAAGGGGGAAGACCGACAAGCCCTCATAGAGCTTCTCCGAGAATTCGTGGATGTGTTCGCTTGGTCCTACAAACATATGCCGGGGCTAGCTAATTCGATTGTTGAACATAAGATACCGCTGCTTCCCGATTCGAAGCTAGTCAAGCAGAAACTCCGCAGAATTAAACCCGAGTGGTCGGTACAAGTCAAACAAGAGATAGAGAAACTCCTAAGTGTTGGGTTCATCAAAGTGATAGAGTATCCAACCTGGTTGGCTAATACTGTGCAGGTTTCCAAGGCAAATGGAAAGGTCCGCATCTTTATAGATTCCGTGATCTCAACAGAGCATCTCTGAAAGATGATTTTCCTCTTCGCAACATAGACATGCTCGTTAATAATACCGCAAAATATGAAGTCCGTTCAATCGTAGATGGATTTGCTGGGTACAACCAGATCCTCATGGCCGAGGAGGACCAACACAAAACAGCGTTCACCACACCTTGGGGGACGTTTTGTTATACAGTCATGCCATTCGGACTCAAAAATATCGGAGCCACGTACCAGAGAGCTGTAAATGCACTGTTCCATGACATGATACATAAAGAGATGGAGGTGTACGTTGATGACATGATCATACACTCCAAAGGCTCCGATGGACAGCACTTCATTGACCTCAAAAAATTCCTTGAAAGGTTGAGACACTACAAGATGAGACTTAATCCGGCCAAGTGCACATTTGGGGTAGTAAAAGGAAAAGTCCTTGGGTACGTGGTCACCGAGTGTGGTGTAGAAGCAAATCCTGCTAAGATCAAAGCCATCGTTGATATGCCTCCACCTAAGATGTAGAAATAAGTAAAAGGATTCATTGGTCGCCTTCAGTACATTAGTCGTTTCATTAATCAACTCACGACGATGTGCGAGCCCATCTTTAAACTCCTCAAGAAGAATGCATCCTTAGAATGGACTGAAGAGTGCCAAGAATCCTTCGAAAAGGTCAAAGAGTATTTGGTCAACCCTCTTATATTGGTTCTACCGCATAAAGAGAAACTGTTGACCCTTTACCTTATAGTCAATGACACTGCGCTAGGGGATATGCTAGCACAAGAGCAACCCGATTCAAAGAAAGAGAATGCCGTGTACTTTGTTAGCCGTCGCTTCCAAGGGGCTGAATTGAATTACTCCGCATTAGAAAAGTCATGTTCTGCACTGGTGTGGGTGGCTGAGAGACTAAAGCCATACATGGAAGCATTTCCTATACAACTGATTGCTCGAATGGACCCAATAAATTACATCTTCGAGAAGTCGCATGTCTCCTCTAGAATAGCCAAGTGGTACTTTATGCTCGCGGGGTATGATATCACTTACATCACACAGAAATCCGTAAGAGGAAGGGTCTTTGCTGATCATTTAGCCGAATTTCCATGTGATGAATTGAAGGGGGAAGACCCGCGATTCCCTGATGAGGACATCATGGCAATAGAAGAAAATAAGTGGCAATTATTTTTCGATGGCGCAGCTAATAAACGGGGATATGGTATTGGAATGTTACTAGTAGATCCCTCATATTTCTACACTCCACTCGCAATCCGCCTTGACTTTGAGGCCACTAACAATATTACCAAGTACGAAGCTTGCATAGCGGGGCTTGAAGCAGCCTTAGAAAGAAATGTGACCGAACTAGAAGTTGTTGGGTTTCCAAGTAACATGCGCATGGGAAAATAGCATTTAAAATTTTATGAAATCCAAAGCCCATAAATCCATTCATATGATTAAATCAAATACTTGCAATCTGAATACTAGAAAAACTAACCCTTGATGACTTTGAATTTGGTCTTTGATCTTGGTGGAGAAATTGAAGCTTTAATCACGAACAAGTAAGAACACGAACTTTGAAGATGATGAGCTTCACCCTCTAGCGGCATCCACACCTTGAACGAATATCAAGAACACTTGATCTTGGTTTGTAGACCAAAATTTGTGAAACACGTTTTCAAAATTAATATGAACTATATGGAATATTATTTTGTGTATTATTTTGTTCTTCAATCTAGGATGTCTTAGAACAAAATAAAACTCTCTCAAACTCTTTGGAGGTTTTGGCTTAGTTCTGGCTGAATTTGGCTGTTTATATACAAGTTAGACCTATTCCAAATAGGAAACTTGGGTCTAAACCCGTCCAAAATCCTTTTCCTAATTCAATCAGGAAATCTATCCCGACTTACTGTGCGGTCGCCCAAAATCAGGTGTGCGGTCGCCCAAACATGTGCGGCCGCCCAGCCTAGTTTGTGCGGTCACACACCAGCTCCAAACAGCCTTAATTTCCAATATAGTCCTTTTAAGATTTGTTCTATTGTGTGTGACCCTCTAGGATTATACTAAGTTGGCAATGGGTTCAAACATGAAACCATAAGATATGATTAGGTTCTAGCAAACCGTCATACCTACCCAAATAGTATAACTAGATACAAGTTCGCATTCCTTTAGAATATGTCACAATCTCTTTGTCCACGATGTCATTGAACACAGGTCATGGTCAAACAGTCAACTTGTTTTTGTTCAATACTTTCTCGACTCCGAATATGTTGATAATCCAAATGACATTGATCCAATCAATTCATTTGAGTCCGGCCGAACATTCATCAACATCATTCCTACGAGGGGCCCAAGCTTGATATCTCTCCGAAGAGGGACAAATCCATTTAGCTTATTATTCTTCCATACGTGAATCCGATTATGCCAATCATACCCTTTATAACTACCGGGTTAAGGTAGCATTTGAATATGTCAAACATAATGTTCATCAAGTGGAAGGCTATAATAACTTCATGTCTAAGGATTCAAATGACATAACTAATATGAGATATATGAACGACATAGACTATGACATAAATCTCATACAGCGGGTCATGTCCAGTTCTTTATTCCAAACAAGTACCCATAAATCTAACATGATCATCCCATGATCATTTAGCCTTTATACTAGTGCTTAACAACTACTAGGGATGGAGATTATTATAAGTAAACATGAACAACAATAACAATCAAAACATCTCTTTATTGATATGAAATAAATGATAACAATTACAACGTTTATTAAACGTGCCTAGGGCACCTACACCAAAAATCTCCCACTTGCCCTAGGCCCAATCTCCCATGTATCTAATACCCATGGACCTAACATAACCTTCATGTTTAGCTTGTGGAAGTCCCTTTGTTAGCGGGTCCGCGACATTGTTATCAGTGGGTACTTTGCATATATTCACGTCATCTCTGTCAATGATTTCTCGAATGACATGGTAACGCCTAAGAATGTGTTTGGATTTTTGATGTGCCCTTGGTTCCTTTGCTTGAGCAATAGAACCATTATTATCACAATAAAGGTCTATTGGATTAGCAATACTAGGAACCACTTCAAGTTCAGTGATGAACTTCTTAATCCAAACAGCTTCCTTTGCAGCATCCGATGCAGCAATATACTCAACTTCCGTTATAGAATCAGCGGTTGTACTCTGCTTGGAACTCTTCTAGCTTACAGCTCCACCATTTAACATAAACACAAAACCCGATTGCGATCGACTGTCATCTCTGTCAGTTTGGAAGCTTGCATCCGTGTAAGCATTTACAACGAGATCATCTTCCATTCCTCCATAGACCAAAAACGAGTCTTTAGTCCTTCTCAAGTACTTAAGAATCGCTTTTACAGCTACCCAAAGATTCTTTCTGTGGTCGGATTTGTATCTACTTGTCATGCTCAAAGCATAAGATACATCTGGCCTGGTACAAATCATGGTATACATGATGGACCCAATTGCCGAAGCATATGGAACATCATTCATTTTCTCACGCTCATCTTTTATCTTAGGACATTGAGTCTTGCTTAGAGAAACTCCATGTAGCACTGGCAAGGTTCCTCTCTTAGAATTTTCCATGCGGAATCTTCTAATAACCTTGTCAATGTATGTACTTTGGCTTAAACCAAGTAGCTTTCTAGATCTATCTCTGTAGATCTTAATGCCAAGAACATATGCGGCTTCTCCCATATCTTTCATTGCGAAACACTTTCCCAACCAAGTCTTTACGGACTGAAGTGTAGGAATGTCGTTTCCAATGAGTAATATGTCATCCACATATAAAATCAGGAATAGTACTATGCTCCCACTAATCTTCTTGTATACACAAGGCTCATCTTCATTCTTGATGAAACCAAACTCTTTGACCGATTCATCAAAACGGAGAATCCAACTTCTAGAAGCTTGCTTCAATCCATAAATGGATTTCTGCAATTTGCATACCTTAGAATTCTGTTCAAAACCTTTTGGTTGTGTCATATACACATCCTCTTGTAGTTTTCCATTTAGGAAAGCGGTTTTGACATCCATTTGCCATATTTTATAGTCATGATATGCGGCAATGGCAAGCAAATTTCTTATAGACTTGATCATTGCTACTGGTGAAAAGGTTTCATCATAGTCAATACCGTGAACTTGCCTATAACCTTTCGCTACAAGTCTAACTTTGTAAGTATGCACCTTCCCATCCATGTCAGTCTTCTTCTTGAAGACCCATTTGCATCCTATGGTTTTTACACCTTTGGGTGCACCAATCAAATTCCAAACTTGATTGTCTTGCATGGATTGCAATTTGGATTCCATGGCTCTAAGCCACTTGTCCGAATCAGGAGAAGACATCGCCTCTTGATAGGTTGTCGGTTCATCATTCTCAATGATTTCCACCTCATTACTATCCGTTACGAGAAATCCATATCTCTCGGGCTCGGATCGTAACCATACTAGATCTGCGAGTTACTTGTGTATTTTGAACAGGTTCCACAACTCCTTGTGGTTCTTGTTATTGTTCCACTATCGGTTCGATGTCATTTTCTGGGTCTCGAATTTCTTCAAGATTTATTTTACTCCCACTGATTTCTTTGGAGATAAACTCTTTCTCTAGAAAGATACCAGTTCGGGCAACAAACACTTTGCTGTCCGTTTGGTTGTAAAAGTAATATCCTTTAGTTTCCTTAGGATATCCCACGAAAATACATTTATCAGATTTGTGTGCAAGTTTGTCTGAGCACAAGCTTCACAACCCCAAATCTTCATGAAAGACAGACAAGGCTTCTTTCCGCTCCACATCTCATATGGAGTCTTTTGAACTGATTTAGTTGGAACACGATTTAGTGTGAAAGCAGCGGTTTCTAGAGCGTAACCCCAAAAGGATATTGGAAGATCAACTTGACTCATCATTGATCGAACCATGTCTAACAAAGTCCGATTTCTCCTCTCGGACACACCATTCCATTGTGGTGTTCCGGGTGGAGTCAATTGTGAAACTATTCCACAATTCTTTAGATGATCATCAAAATCATGGCTTAAGTATTCCCCACCTCGATCCGATCGAAGTGATTTAATACTTTTGTCAAGTTGTTTTTCTACTTCATTTTGAAATATTCTAAATATCTCAAATGCTTCACTTTTATGTTTCATTAGGTAAACATACCCAAATCTACTATAATCATCAGTGAAGGTTATGAAGTATTGAAATCCTCCCCTAGCATTGCTACATAATGGTCCGCATACATCGGAATGTATCAACCCCAAAAAGTCGCTTGCCCTTTCACCTAGCTTGGTAAAAGGTGTCTTAGTCATTTTTCCAAGAAGACACGACTCACAAGTGTCATATGACCCAAGGTCACATGAACCTAAGAGACCGTCCCCATGGAGTTTTGAGATACGCTTCTCATTGATATGACCAAGACGGCAATTCCACAAATAAGAATGATTTACATCATTAGGTTTAGATTTCTTATTTATATGATAGACATTTTTATTATTTTCATTCTTGACATCCAAGATATAAAGGCCATTTGCAATACCATAAAGCACATCATTTAAATAAAAAATAAATTCTTATTCTCAATAAGAAACCTTCGTTATCCAAACAAGAAATTAAAATAATATTTCTACTTAAATCCGGTACATAATAGCAATTGTTCAAAACAAGTATTAAACCGGAAGGTAAAGTGACTTCATAAGTCCCTACGGCTAATGCAGCAACTCTTGCTCCATTCCCCACGCGTAGGTCTACTTCACCCTCTTTAAGTAGTCTCCTATTCTTTAGTCCCTGCACATTTAAACAAATGTGAGAACCACATCCGTTATCCAATACCCAAGAATCAGTGGTAGAAAGGAGAATATCTATCATATAGATACCTGAAGTCGACGCAGCCTTGCTGCCCTTCTTCTTCTTTTACTCTTCCAAGAAAGCCTTGCAATTACGTTTCCAATGACCAATTTCTTGACAATGGAAACAGATTGCATCCTTTTGTGAATCGGGTTTTGCCTCAGAGCCTTGGCAACCTTTGCCTTGCTTATCTAGGGTTTGACAACTTTTGCCTTACCCTTTCCTTTGGCACCAGCCTTCTTCCCATCATGAACCAAGAGCACAGGAGAACCATTCTCCACAATCTTCATCTCCGCAGTTTTAAGCATCTCATGCAACTCGGAGAGATTCTTATCCATTCCATGCATGTTATAATTCATCACAAACTGATTATAACTTTTAGGCAATGAATTAAGAATGAGATCCGTGGCTAGCTCCAATGGAATTGGATAGCCAAGTTTCTCAAGATGCTCTACATAACCTTTCATTTTAAGCATGTGAGGACTCACTTGTTTCCCTTCATTCATTTTGCAAGAAGTGAATGCAACAATGGTCTTGTACCTCTCTTGCCTAGCTTGCTCTTGAAACATGGCTCTTAACTCCACGCCTATCTCATAGGCTTCCAAATGTTCCAAACTTTGTTGGAGTTTTGAGCACATAGTAGCAAGCATGAGACAACTTACATCTCTAGAATCATTACGATGTTTCTTGTAACTATCTCTTTCTGCCCTAGGGGCAGTAGGTTCTGGTTCAGCAGGAAGAGGCCCATCGAGAATGTACAACTTATCTTCTTGCCTAAGAACAATTCTTAAGCTACGGATCCAATCCATAAAGTTCGTACCATTCTCTTGGAGCTTATCCTTCTCAAAGATCGATCGCAACGAAATTGATTGAGTGTTGTTAGTCATTATCTACAATTATGCAAAATTTCCAAAATTTAATAAGTACCAATTTTCATTAAAGAAATAAACAATGTATTTTTCCAAAAATAATCCCACTAAATTATACAACCTTCTTTATACATCCAATGTATAGTATAATTTAAATGGGTTAAGATCCCGCTTTAATTTAATTTTAAGTACGCTTTGGCGCACCGCTCAAAATTAAATTAATTAGGTAAACATTGTCAATCATATCTCATATGACTCTCAGTTTTTTTCATGAGATTCTTTAAGAAATCCAATTTCAAAAAGCATGTTAAATCTCATCTTTGCCTTAAGCCCAAAACTGTTTTGACGCTTAAGTAAGTCCAACCATTTTAAACGCATAGGAAACTCTTATTCACTCATCTTGCTCATACATGAATAAAATCAATGCACCTCGCTTTGGCGAGCCCACACAAAATTACCCATGTATAAACAAGTGTTTTAATCATGGCATGGCAAAAGGACATAAAACTTTCTTTGAAGGTTCATCATATATAGCATACAACACATTTATGAGCACATAATATAAACATGTTACGCATCAAGTTTAGCCACTAAATTAATCTCCATTAATTTAAGCATAATATTTATGTGTTTTTAGTTTCTCTATAATTATGAGGATGAGACTATTTGAACTTTGGTTATCATCTCCAAATCAAGACAACAAGAAGTGCGGCCGAACCTAAGCCATAAGGCATACACAATTCCGCACTAATTCAAGAAACCAAGAAGTAGTCCATGTGGTTAAGAGGCATCAAACTTGAACCAATCTTAGAATCACAAGATCAAAACAAATAAGAAAATCAAACCTCAAGATCCACACCCAAACCAATTGCCTAAAACCCACTCCAGACCAGCTGGTCTGGCCTGGTCTTGTCACTGGTCCGGTCGGACCCCATCAAAATTCCAGATTCTGACTTTGACCGAAAATCAAAAACCAGAATCCTGACAACTGTGCGGCCACCCAAAAAAACTGTGTGGTCGCCCAAACTTGTGCAGCCGCCCAAGATTTTCTGTGCGGTCGCACAGTAGCATCAGACAGAATTTTTAAAGTTCGAAAATTTGTCTCAAAATTGTTTTTCCCCGATTATCAAAAATTTGATCCAATCAAATTTATAATCAAACAATTCAGAATCCATCATAATTTTTAGTGCGATTGAATAGTGCGATTAAAGTTGTAAAACAATAAACCACATAAAATCATATAACACATAAATATCATATAATCCAATATTCATATCATGCTAGGCACATAAACAATTTATATACACACAACATTATCTAGGTATTGAAATAATCAACATGAACGGGGCTCTGATACCACTGTTGGGTTTCCAAGTAACATGCGCAACGGAAAATAGCATTTAAAATTTTATGAAACCCAAAGCCCATAGATCCATTCATATGATTAAATCAAATACTTGCAATATGAATACTAGAAAAACTAACCCTTGACGACTTTGAATTTGGTCTTTGATCTTGGTGGAGAAATTTGAAGCTTTAATCACGAACAAGTAAGAACACGAACTTTGAAGATGATGAGCTTCACCCTCTAGCGGTATCCACACCTTGAACGAATATCAAGAACACTTGATCTTGGTTTCTAGACCAAAATTTGTGAAACACGTTTTCACAATTAATATGAACTATATGGAATATTATTTTGTGTATTATTTTGTTCTTCAATCTAGGATGTCTTAGAACAAAATAAAACTCTCTCAAACTCTTTGGAGGCTTGCAAAAAGCTAGGGCTTAGTTCTGGCCGAATTTGGCTGTTTATATACAAGTTAGACCTATTCCAAATAGGAAACTTGTGTCTAAACCCGTCCAAAATCCTTTTCCTAATTCAATCAGGAAATCTGTCCTGACTTACTGTGCGGTCGCCCAAAATCAGGTGTGCAGTCACCCAAACATGTGCGGCCGCCCATCCTGGTTTGTGCGGTCGCACACCAGCTCCAGACAGCCTTAATTTCCAATATAGTCCTTTTAAGATTCGTTCTATTGTGTATAACCCTCTAGGATTATACTAAGTTGGCAATTGGTTCAAGCATGAAACCATAAGATATGATTAGGTTCTAGCAAACCGTCATACCTACCCAAATAGTATAACTAGATACAAGTTCGCATTCCTTTAGAATATGTCACAATCTCTTTGTCCACGATATCATTGAACACAGGTCATGGTCAAACGGTCAACTTGTTTTTGTTCAATACTTTCTCGACTCTGAATATGTTGATAATCTAAATGACATTGATCCAATCAATTCATTTGAGTCCGGCCGAATATTTCATCAACATCATTCCTACGAGGGGCCCAAGCTTGACATCTTTCCGAAGAGGGACAAATCCATTTAGTTTATTATTCTTTCCTACGTGAATCCGATTATGCCAATCATACCCTTTATAACTACCGGGTTAAGGTAGCGTTTGAATATGTCAAACATAATGTTCATCAAGTGGAAGACTATAATAACTTCATGTCTAAGGATTCAAATGACATAACTAATATGAGATATATGTACGACATAGACCATGACATAAATCTCATACAGCGGGTCATGTCCAGTATCTTGTTCCAAACAAGTACCCATAAATCTAACATGATCATCCCATGATCATTTAGCCTTTATACTAGTGCTTAACAAGTACTAGGGATGGAGATTATTATAGGTAAATATGAACAACAATAACAATCAAAACATCTCTTTATTGATATGAAATAAATGATAACAATTACAACGTTTATTAAACGTGCCTAGGGAACCTACACCAACAGAAGTGTATGGAGATTCACAACTTATAATCTATTAGTCACTCAAGAAGTGGAAGGTACAAGATCCTACACTCCAGAAATATAATGACCATCTCCAAGACTTGGTCAAACAGTTCAAAGAAGTCACTTTCTACTATCTTCCTAGAGAGAAGAACCACTTAGCAGACTCGCTAGCCATGCTAGCATCACTTGTGGAGATTCCCGAATAGACCGAAGTTAAAACCTTCAAAGTCTCAAGGCGAACGACTCCTGCTTATTACTCAATCATAGACATGAATGACTGCAAAGAAGAGTGTGACTCTGTTTCTGTAAATGCCTTGGACGATAAACCTTGGTATTATGATGTGTGGTGTTTCCTCCTAGACAGAACATTCCCACCGGATGCATCACCTAAAGTGAAGATAGCCCTCAAACGGTTTGCGGCCCAATTCATTATTATAGGTGATCGCCTCTACAAAAAAACACCACAAGCAGTGTCTACTCTGTGATGATGAGCACGAAGCCATAGAAATCATGGACCAAGTCCATCAAGGAGTATGTGGAACCCACATGAACGGCAACATGGTAGCAAAGAAGGTCATCCGACTAGGGTACTATTGGGCTACAATGGCAGATAACTGCACCGAGATGGTTAAGAAATGCCATAAGTGTCAGATACATGCCAACTTGCAACACGCACCACCGTCCTTGTTATACCCCATGACATCCGCTTGGCCATTTTCTACGTGGGGAATAGATTTCATTGGCAAAGTCTCACCAACAGGTCATAATGGGCATTCATTCGTATTAGTCGCCGTTGATTACTTCACCAAGTGGATCGAGGCTCAATCCTACAAAGTCTTAAATGCCAAAAAGGTGGTTGAGTTCATTAAGACCAACATCATATGCCGATATGAGGTACCTCATGAGATGATATCCAACAATGGCACGCACTTTGAGAAAGAATGTGACCAACTGCATGCAGAGTATAAGATAGAGAGACATCACTCATCACCGTACTGACCACAGACCAATGGAGCAGTCGAAGCTGCTAACAAAACCATAGAGACCATCATTAGAAAAATGGCTAAAACTGGCAGAGACTTGCCCGAGAAGCTACCTTTTGCACTCTGGGGCTACCGTACTTCGATCCGTACTACCACCGGTGAAACTCCATACGCCCTAGCCTATGGGATGGAAGCAGTGTTACCAATCGAATTAGAAGTACCATCACGAAGGGTTCTCCTAGAAAACCAAGTGAGTGAAGTCGCATGGTTAAACAGCCGTTATGAACAACTAGCCCTGCTAGATGAACGACGACTTTGAGCCACCGAGCATATCCAAGCATATCAACGGAGAATGGCCTGAGCATTCAATAAGAAAGTCAAATCTAGAAACATCAAAGAAGGGGACTTTGTCCTACGTGAACATCGTCCTGGACCATTCATTCCCATGGGAAAGTGGGGACCAAGATGGATTGACCCTTACATAGTCAAGAAGGTATTGTCTGGAGGAGCGGTACAACTCGCAGACCTAGATGGAGATCAACTGCCGAAGCCCGGCAACATAGACAAGCTGAAGAAGTACTATTCGTAGCTCCGTCCCCTATTTCAATAAAAATAATAATAAAGGCACGAGAAAAGAAGCCCGCTAGATTGAAAACCTGAAAAGGCGGTCTAGGCAAAAATCAGGGTGTGCATAAAAATAATAATAATAATAATAATAAGGGACAGTCTCGTACGAGACACCTATGTCTCGTATGAGACACGTCAGTCAGCAGACATATTTTTCTCTTTCTTAAACAAGAACTACGATGACCTAAGCTCCTTATTTAATTGATGTAAAATGAGAACGTAGGTATCCTTTTGGTCCGGTCTATTCAATAAATAAAATCAAAATCTTGTTTTCTTATTAACCGAATGCATTTCAAGAAAGCAATGGGAAAATTTCTAACATGAATACCAACTTGCAAAAGAAAATAAATAAAATACTAAAAATCTAAACATTGGTCTATCTATAGCAATCTCTCGATACTCCTAAGGACCTATTTCTTCCTTGACTTAGTAGGGGCTTGACCACGATCCGCTTTGTCATTCCTTTTCCTCTTATGCAAAGGTATCTCGAAACTGGGAAGAACATCAAGTCTACTGAACACCGAGGGAGTCAGTCTAGCAAACACATGATGCCTATCTAGAGCTTGAAATTTACCAGAAAGTCCACTTGCTCTCTAGTCGTAAAAGTCACTATCCAGAAAATCTTGAGTGGCATCTACTCTGACATTAGAAGGATCCTTCTTAGCTTCCTTCTTCCTTAAATTGAAGCTAGGCTCGAATTGGTCCCCCAACAGAGAGCGGCGAATCTCATCAATACCCTCGACACTGGGACGGAGTTCCTTCAGGAACCAATCAAAATATTTATCTGACAAATAGATGCTCCCTCCATCATGATAAAGATTGGTCCAATGATCCATAGTGGTGCCTTGCCCCCAAGAGCGAGCCAAGCTCGTAGAGAACTCTGAGTCCATGAAAGAAATATCTTGGGGCTGTCCCCCTAACGCGAAAGTGTCCTGCTGTTGACCGAACTGTTGCATTACCCTTTGAGCATAACAGAAAGAGGAATCATCCAAACCCGGAAGGACGACCCTGTTGTATCCAAGAGTATTAGCTACAAACCTCCTCACCGTCCAAAAGGATGGCCACCAAGCAATATCATCAGTCTCCGCTTTGGCAAAAAGATGGGCCCACTCCTCAATGCTGAGACCCTTCACCAATAGTCTCCGCCTATGGAAAGTATAAGGAGAATACTTAGTCGGAACGTCCAAAAATTTAAAATGTTCTCTAAGCCAAATAGTCAACAATAATGGACTTCCCCGAGTCATGGAGCCGGTTCGGTGTAACTCATCAAGACCATGAAGGGTCTCCCCCAATATAAGAGGGACTATATTGAAAGCCCATCCTCTAGCTTGGAGAACGATGCCCACGAGCTCCGTGTTCGCCATGCCACACTTGCTCATAAAAAGTACGCTTTGAAATAAGCATAAAGCCAAGAGGCAGCACTGGGAATCCACTCCGTGACCACGAGTCACCCGGCCTTTAAATCTCCTAGGCAAAGCGTGGAGATCTGTTGGGTTTCCAAGTAACATGCGCAGCGGAATTTAGCAATTAAAATTTTTATGAAACCCAAAGCCATGGATCCGTTCATATGATTAAATCAAATGCAACATAATGAATAGAGGAAAACTAACCCTTGATGTCTATGAATTCGAGCTTTGAATTTGGTGAAGAACTTGAAGCTTTATCACGGACAAAATTCACGAACTTTGAAGATGATAAAATTCACCCTCTAGCGGTATCCACACCACGAATGAATATCAAGGAGCTTCTTGATCTTGGTTGCTAGACCTATAATTATGAAACACACTTTCACAATTTAATAAAGAACTATATGGAATTATTTTGTAAATTATTTTGTTCTTCAATCCAAGATGTCTTGGAACAAAATAATAACTCTCTCAAACTCTTTGGATGCACACAAAACACTAGGGCTAATGGTCTGGCCGAACTTGGATTTTTATACACAATTAAGACCTATTCCAAATAGGAATATTGTGCCAAAAACCTTCCCAAATCGAATTAGGAAATATTCTGCCGCCTAGACCAAGCGCCCGCCTGGTACCAACCGAGTGCCCGCTCGCTGCCAGAAAATCCAGAATTTTCCAAAAATTCGTTTGAGGTCCTTCGACCCTAAATTCCAATACAGTCCTTTTATTTAAGATTCGTTCTATTGTGTGTGACCCTCTAGGATTATACTAAGTTGGCAATGGGCTCAAACATGAAACCATAAGATATGATTAGGTTCTAGCAAACCGTCATACCTACCCAAATAGTATAACTAGATACAAGTTCGCATTCCTTTAGAATATGTCATAATCCTTTTGTCCACGATGTCATTGAACACAAGTCATGGTCAAACAGTCAACTTGTCTTGTTCAATACTTTCTCGATTCCGAATATGTTGATAATTCAAATGCTATTGATCCAATCAATCCATTTGAGTCCGGCCGAACATTTCATCAACATCATTCCTTCGAGGGGCCCAAGCTTGACATCTCTCCGTGGAGGGACAAATCCATTTATCTTATTATTCTTCCCAACGGGAATCCGATTATGCCAATCATACCCTTTATAACTACCGTGTTAAGGTAGCGTTTGAATATGTCAAACACAATGTTCATCAAGTAGAAGACTATAATAACTTCATGTCTAAGGATTCAAATGACATAACTTATATGAGATATATGTACGACATAGACCATGACATAAATCTCATACAGTGGGTCATGTCCAGTACCTTGTTCCAAACAAGTACCCATAAATCTAACATGATCATCCCATGATCATTTAGCCTTTATACTAGTGCTTAACAAGTACTAGGGACGGAGATTATTATAAGTAAACATGAACAACAATAATAATCAAAACATCTCTTTATTGATATGAAATAAATGATAATAATTACAACATTTGTTAAACATGCCTAGGGCACCACTACCAACAATCTCCCACTTGCCCTAGGCCCAATCTCCCATGTATCTAATACCCATGGACCTAACATGACCATCATGTTTAGCTTGTGGAAGTACCTTTGTTAGCGGGTCCGCAACATTGTCATCAGTAGGTACTCTGCATATATTTACGTCTCCCCTATCAACGATCTCTCGAATGATATGAAAACGCCTAAGTATGTGTTTGGATTTCTGATGTGCTCTTGGTTCCTTTGCTTGTGCAATAGCACCATTATTATCGCAATAAAGGTCTATTGGATTAGCAATACTAGGAACCACTTCAAGTTCAGTTATGAACTTCTTAATCCAAACAGCTTCCTTTGCAGCATCCGATGCAGCAATATACTCAGCTTCTGTTGTAGAATCAGTGGTTGTACTTTGCTTGGAACTCTTCCAGCTTACCGCTCCACCATTTAACATGAACACAAAACCCGATTGCGATCGGCTATAATCTTTTTCGTTTTGGAAGATTGCATCCGTGTAAGCATTTACAACCAGATCATCTTCCATTCCTCCATAGACCAAAAACGAGTCCTTAGTTCTTCTCAAGTACTTAAGAATCGCTTTTACAGCTATCCAGTGATTTTCGCCAGGGTCGGATTGGTATCTACTTGTCATGCTCAAAGCATAAGATACATCCGGCCTAGTACAAATCATGGCATACATGATGGACCCAATTACCGAAGCATATGGAACATCATTCATTTTCTCACGCTCATCGTTTGTCTTAGGACATTGAGTCTTGCTTAGAGAAACTCCATGTAATACGGGAAAGGTGCCTCTCTTAGAATTTTCCATACGGAATCTTCTAATGACCTTGTCAATGTATGTACTTTGGCTTAAACCAAGTAGCCTCCTTGATCTATCTCTATAGATCTTAATGCCAAGTATATATGCGGCTTCACCCATATCTTTCATTGTGAAGCATTTTCCTAACCAAGTCTTTACGGACTGAAGTGTAGGAACATCGTTTCCAATGAGTAATATGTCATCCACGTATAAATAAGGAATAGCACTATGCTCCCACTAATCTTCTTGTATACACAAGGCTCATCTTCGTTCTTGATGAAACCAAACTCTTTGACCGATTCATCAAAACGGAGATTCTAACTCCTTGAAGCTTGCTTCAATCCATAGATGGATCTTTGCAATTTTCATACCTTAGAATCTTGTTCAAAACCTTCTGGTTGTGTCATATACACATCCTCTTGGAGTTTTCCATTCAGGAAAGTGGTTTTGAAGTCCATCTGCCATATTTCATAGTCATGATATGCGGCAATGGCAAGCAAAATTCTTATAGACTTGATCATTGCTACGGGTGAAAAGGTCTCATCATAGTCAATACCATGAACTTGCCTATAACCCTTCGTACAAGCCTAGCTTTGTAAGTATGCACCTTCCCATCCATGTCAGTCTTCTTCTTGAAGACCCATTTGCATCCTATGGTTTTTACACCTTCGGGCGCATCAATCAAATTCCAAACTTGATTGTCTTGCATGGATTGCAATTCAGATTCCATGGTTCCAAGCCACTTGTCCGAATTAGGAGAAGACATCGCCTCTTGGTAGGTTGACGGTTCATCATTCTCAATGATTTCTACCTCATTACTATCCGTTACGAGAAATCCATATCTCTCGGGCTCGGATCGTAACCTACTAGATCTACGAGTTGCTTATGTATTTTGAACAGGTTCCACAACTCCTTGTGGTTCTTGTTCTTGTTCCACTATTGGTTCAATGTTATTTTCTGGGTCTCGAATTCTTCAAGATTTATTTTACTCCCACTGATTCTTTGGAGAGAAACTCTTTCTCTAGAAAGACACCAGTTCGGGCAACAAACACTTTGTTGTCCTCACGGTTGTAAAAGTAATATCCCTAGTTTCCTTAGGATATCCACGAAAATACATTTATCAGATTTGTGTGCAAGTTTGTCTGAGACAAGTTTTTTGACAAAAGCTTCGCAACCCCAAATCTTCATGAAAGATAAACAAGTTTTCTTTCCGCTCCACATCTCATATGGAGTCTTTTGAACCGATTTAGTTGGAACACGATTTAGTGTGAAAGCAGCGGTTTCTAGAGCGTAACCCCAAAAGGATATTGGAAGATCAACTTGACTCATCATTGATCGAACCATGTCTAACAAAGTCCGATTTCTCCTCTCGGACACACCATTCCATTGTGGCGTTCCGGGTGGAGTCAATTGTGAAACTATTCCACAAAATTGTTTAGATGATCATCAAATTCTTGACTCAAGTATTCTCACCTCGATCTGATAAGTGCCTTAATACTTTTGCCAAGTTGTTTTTCTACTCATTTTGAAATATTCTAAATATCTCAAATGCTTCACTTTATGTTTCATTAGGCAAACATACCCAAATCTACTATAATCATCAGTGAAGGTTATGAAGTATTGAAATCCTCCCCTAGCATTGCTACTTAATGGTCCGCATACATCGGAATGTATCACCCCAATAAGTCGCTTGCCCTTTCACCCAACTTGGTAAAAGGTGTCTTAGTCATTTTCCAAGAAGACACGGCTCACAAGTATCATATGACTCTAAGTCACATGAACCAAAAGTCCGTCCCCATGGAGTTTTGAGATACGCTTCTCATTAATATGACCGAGACGGCAATGCCACAAATAAGTATGATTTACATCATTAGGTTTATATTTCTTATTTACATGATAGACATTGTCATTATTTTCATTCTTGACATCCAAGCTATAAAGGCCATTAAATGAATTAGCAATACCATAAAGCACATCATTTAAATAAATAGAAAATTTCTTATTCTCAATAAAAAACTTAAAAACCTTCATTATCCAAACAAGAAATTGAAAATATTTGTACTTAAATCCGGAACATAATAACAATTGTTTAAAACAAGAATTAATCCGGAAGGTAAAGTGACTTCATAAGTCCCTACGGCTAATGCAGCAACTCTTGCTCCATTCCCCACGCATAGGTCTACTTCACCATCTTTAAGCAGTCTCCTATTCTTTAGACCCTGCACATTTAAACAAATGTGAGAACCACATCCGGTATCCAATACCCAGGAATCAGTGGTAGAAAGGAGAATATCTATCATATAGATACCTGAAGTTGACGCAGCCTTGCTGCTCTTCTTCTTCTTTTGCTCTTCCAATAAAGCCTTGCAATTACGCTTCCAATGACCAATTTCTTGACAATGGAAACAGATTGCATCCTTTTGTGAATCGGGTTTTGCCTCAGAAGTCTTCATCTCCGCAATCTTCATCTCCGCAGTTTGATAATTCAAATGCTATTGATCCAATCAATCCATTTGAGTCCGGCCGAACATTTCATCAACATTATTCCTTCGAGGGGCCCAAGCTTGACATCTCTCCGTGGTGGGACAAATCCATTTAGCTTATTATTCTTCCCAACGGGAATCCGATTATGCCAATCATACCCTTTATAACTACCGTGTTAAGGTAGCGTTTGAATATGTCAAACACAATGTTCATCAAATGGAAGACTATAATAAATTCATGTCTAAGGATTCAAATGACATAACTAATATGAGATATATGTACGACATAGACCATGAAATAAATCTCATACAGCGGGTCATGTCCAGTACCTTGTTCCAAACAAGTACCCATAAATCTAACATGATCATCCCATGATCATTTAGCCTTTATACTAGTGCTTAATAAGTACTAGGGACGGAGATTATTATAAGTAAACATGAACAACAATAATAATCAAAACATCTCTTTATTGATATGAACTAAATGATAACAATTACAACGTTTGTTAAACGTGCCTAGGGCACCACTACCAACAAGATCAACATAGCGGTTATGGATATAACTCTGCGCCTCAGGAAGGCCTATACTCAATAAATCCCTGAGAGACTCTGCCGGTACATTGTCATACTTGGGCACCGCAATCACTCCTGTCAATGGCATATCCAGGATAGCCGCCATCTCCTCTACAGTAGGAACCATCTTATTAAGCAAAAAATTGAAGAGATGAGTCGAAGGATCCCAAAAGCGTGCAACTCCCTTTAAAAGGTCCTAATACAGTTTTAGGTTCTTTAAGGTGAAAATAATCTTAAACCGAACATCTCTATGAATCTTCCTTGACAATTCTTGTCAAACGAGCGAAAGAACGTTGCTAAGTCATTCTTGTAGCGTTCCACTAATTCTGAGTCCAAGGAGAACTCATCAACAATTATTGATGAAGGGACGGGTTTGCTTGGGGCCATTGGGAGCAAAAGGTTGAGAATTTACTCCAAAAGAAAAGTTTCCAAAACTAATTTAAGGATGCATGGTATTCTAGGACGGACTAGAGGTGCTTATATACAAGTTCAGACACCAAATCCTTGAGGAAAAAGGAGACACAGCCGCAGATTCACAGGATGGCTCGTACGAGACATCGATGTCTCGTACAAGGCATCTCTCAGTTCAGATGATAGAAACTCTGCTCAAATCTCAGGTTGCCCAATGAGTCAAACATGCCTCAAACACCTCAGAAATGCACCCAGAACAATTCATACATCACCTACAAATGACCCAACGCGAATCAATCTCATAAAAAGAACCACCGGTTGACCAACCGGATGTGAATCAATTCATTATACAGTCTGAAATAAAAACTAAAATTAACAAAAGTGTTGTGTGTTAGAGTTAGGAGTTAACTGTTGCATAGGTACAAACCAAAGAAAGAAAAATTGTCTTCGCCTACGCCGAGGCAATAAATACAACATCAACAAAAGAGGGAATCGGGGATCCTATCTACTCGGGCATCAAAAGGAAGCAGACATCGCCATTGCCATGTGATCACTCATCGGTCCGAGGTCTTTTCCCGCAAGAAGCCAACTCTGCTGTCTGGCGAGCCAATCGGCCTAAGAGTCCCACAGTCTCTCTCTTTACCCTCTTGGCATAGGCCATAAACTGGGGAAGCCGTCCAGCGACCTCTCTATACTTAGCAATGGGCACCTGTTAAAAAGAAACAAATAGAGATGTCAAAATCTTCAGATAAATGATAAAAGGAGAAATGAAATGATGAAATGACAGATATGGAAAAAGAAGAGTCATGAATCATACCATGGTTACGTCAGCAAGAGGTACGAGTCCCTCAGGCATATCATAATCGGCGGGAAGGTCCTCGATGCTCTCTATCCCTCAGCCATGATGTTTGTAAATGAAGCCGGTCTGAGCTGCGGACAGAAAGGGACATGGATAACTCCCTGGGCCTGAGCCTGGTCACCCTCTAGAATTAATCGAGGCATGAGACGAGTCAGAAAATCAGCATAATTAGCCTCGAGATGCATATGGTCAAAGGCAACCTGGCCGATAATGAGGTCATCTCTCTTCACGTCCTCAAGGGTATAAGAATTTAAGCATATGAGCCGGTGGGTCCAGAGGGACGATGAGATCTAACTTACCACCATTATACTGACGAGAAACTCGCTCTCCCAAATAGAAGCATCCCCCACCGAGGCCAATCATCAATGACCTCAGAGCTGCCTGCCAGTAGGCATTATCAATACCCAAACTCCTCTAAGGGAAGAGAGCAGTAGCAACATCGGAAACGACGGTCTGCTCATCCAGATACCACCGCATGTATTCCACTGACAAATCGGCTCCCTCATCATGCTCACTGATGGTATCTCGGTTGCCCTTACACCACCTCAAGGTGTCCGGAAATGTGGTAGCATTGTCCTGGAGGTCAAAGTTGAAGAGACCAAACATGGCGTAACCCCAAGCCTGCAAATGGGAGAAACATAGAAAAAATATCAAACATACAATGGCCGAATAAGAATGCTACCGAGACTGAAAGTAAACTGGGGCTAAAATAGAAAAAGGGAATGCGAAAAATGGACGTCATACCTCCCAAGCATGGCTATAACCAACCAAGCTAGTGCTCACCCGATCCCGCGAACTCTCATCCATGGCCACGTAGCAATAGGCCAAGCTGGCTAGACCCCAACTAGCATCGGTCATAAGCTGCATGTCCCTCAACACACTCAAAAGAATAAATAAGGCACTCGACGCATGATTAGCAAAAAGTGTCTCAAAGAAGGCCCACCACCGAAAGCCGCGGACAACAGTAATGCAAGTATTAGGATGCCCCATCTGACCCACATTAGCAGTGACATAAGCATCCACTTTATCTCTCAAAGCCTTCAAAAGGACCCCCTTACCCGAAGTGCATACAGAGAAGCCCAGAAAATGCCTCATATCATCACTGCTGGGAGAGAAATTGACATCCACCTCGAGTGGCTCACGGGCAATAGAAAACCCAGTAATGGTATGAAAATCAGTAGGAGTCATGGTGACCTCTCCCCACCTCATATGCATGGTGTGGGTATTATCCCACCACCGCTCCCTAATAACCTGAAGTACATGGGCATTTCACCGCTCGCCCACCAAGCCGTCAAAGAAAGGCTTAAGCCCCATATTCTCGATCTCTTCCTTCATCTCACCATTAAGAGTTGCCCACCTCTTGAAAACTGCTTGTACGCTGCCTCTACAATTGTTGATGATCCTGAATGGCTGCAAACAACAAAGACAAAAGAGACGAATGTCAGAAAATCGGTAAAATCCTCATTTAAAGCATTTTACCCAAAAAATCGCAGAATTGCCTAGAACGACAGTCAAAATCATGTACTACCATACTACAATGATTTTCAACATCAACAAGGGTAAAATCCTATCGAAAGATCAGCCATGCATGATAAACTCTAGCAGCGATAATTGTAGGCGAAAATTGACAAAAGTCGAACTGCGAAGGCACCAAATTGAGACATGCAACAACGAAATTGACATGAAAACTCAGTATAAGGAAGAGATCCTTACTCGCCTCGTCCAAACGGCGTGAGAAATATGATCCTCGGGAAATGGGCACAACTCGTCCGTCGCCTATACTTTGCCCTTTATATGCCTACCGAAGAGATGTTCCTTATGCGAACGATGTGCACCGGCCATCAGAAAGGCTTGGGAATCACTAGAGTTTGGTGAAATGAAGATTTTTGAGAAAGAAAATAGCCTAGGGTTGAGAACTCTCGGAAATAAAATGTGAAAAGTGATTTTAAACTTCACTTTCAGCGCCTGATATGCGCCTGTTCTGCGCAAAATTAGGGATGCCTCGTATGAGACATCTATCCCTCGTACGAGGTATCCTCAGAAAAATCTCAGAAAACCCTGTTTTCTTGGGAAATTCCAGAAAATCCCTGCTTTTTTATATCAAGAAATCAATCAAGAAAGCCCTGCTTTTGACTGAAAGGTCGAATCTGAACCCGGTTCAAGATGGAACATTGAGTCGTCAACAAAAGAATATTTTCAGAATTGGAACAAATGAAGTTGTTTCTCAGTACGAACTTATTCTCATCGCACATCCAAGATCATGGGTGAGCAACAAAATCTGCATCAGCAAACTCTAAATCCCATGACTGTCATCGAGACCTATGTTAATGGCACAGGATTTACAAAGCTGGGTATCCCACGACTATTATCAAGACGTAAGTTAATAACACAGGATCCCACCATTTAGAGTCCCATAATTGCCATCGAGACGTATGTTAATGGCATAGGATTCACTTTTCTAACGGAAAGGCAGTCTCGTCGGAAGGAGAAGACAGGTTCGAGTAATTGGTGTCTCCACATCCAGTGATCCCATAATTTTTATCAAGGCGTATGCTAATAACATAGGATTCACACCCCTCAGAGTCCCATAATTGTCATCAAGGTATAAGCTAATGGCATAGGATTCATATTTACAACGGGAAGGCAGTCGCGTTGAAAGAAGAAGCAAGATCCGAGTAATTAGTGTCTCCAAAACCTGAAATCCCATAATTGTTATCAAGGCGTATGCTAATAACATAGGATTCCCACCAGAGATGAAGGCGGTTCGTCATAATAACAGGGTATATTCAGAATTGGAGTCAAAGAGATTGATTCCTCAGTATGGATTACAACTGGAGACGGTTCGTCATCGACAAAAAAGAGTATATTCAGAATTGGGTCAAATACATTGATTCCTCAGTATGGGTTACTGTTTGCGCGTGAGGTTTTTGCTTCGATGGCACGATTTTGACCTTCGATTCACCTTCTTGTTGATTTGAGAGTCGCCACCATGTTATTGTAGAAACACGGACCCAGATGTCTGGATTCGGGGGTTAAGTTATGAATTGGGAAGGTCAAGGAGCACCCAATTCACCCAATCTAGGATTGGTCTTGCTAAGAAATCATCATCATCGTTTCAAAATCATGCATTTGTGTACCAAAAGATACACACAAACAAATAAATAAAGGCTTATTTATTTGGGATGTCGGATCATGTGCTTCGAGACCATATCCATGGGTTGGAGAGGCTCTAGGCGGATCCTTTACTGGAATCACACTACTTCAAACACAAAGAAGGAGATGAGAAGATAGAAAAGCAAAGATTTACCTAAGCGTTTTCTTCAAGAATCCTATGGATGTCCTTGACTAAAGGCCTTGATCCTCTAAATTTCGTGGGTATCAGAGAGGGGCTGATTAGAAGAACTTCTTTGGTTAAATTTTGAGTGGTTGTTTGGTGGATATAGAGTCTACCCTTTTTCTGGTTCAAGAACCTTATATTTATAGGAGATTTTGACCTAGGGTTTTGGCCAAGAAGGTAAGTTGAGGTGGGAATCAATGAGTTGATCTCCACAGAGGTATTTTTGGACTCTAGGATCGGCCAATAGGTTTTCCCGGATTGCAAAGTGTTTTCCAAGAAAAGGGGTTAAGATCAACAAGGAAACTGACCAAAAACCCGACTGTCGAGGGGGATACCTCGTACGAGACATCAATGTCTCGTACGAGGCATCTAAGAAATCACTTATTTGCCCTCTGCGATAGTTTTAATGTTCAGTTTGGCCCCTAACGAACGGAGTCAGTCAGAAACTTAACGAAACATGTCCAACTTAACGAGTTTTGACCCAAATCAAAGGCGAGACACAGAAGTAGTGTGATTATAAATGAATGTCCAAAATGGGGTGTCTACAGAGCCCCTCGGCGACGATACTTATGGATGAAGTACCGTCGTCGATAGAAAAGACACCATTTTGAACTAGGGGTATGGTCGTGCTAAAAAGCTACCTACGTATTCCTTGGAAGGAAATCAGACCAAACGTAGTTCGACTCCGAAAATATGCAAAAACTGAGGTTTAAGGTATTTTGAAAATCATTTTTTGAAAGCAAAACTTGCGATAAGTAAAGCTCGGAGTTTAGAGAGTACCCATACTGAGGAATCACTAGCCTTGACCCAATTCTGAATATACTCCTTTTTGCCGATGACGAACCATCTCCAGTAGCAATCCATACTGAGGAAATAGATCTCTTTGACTCCAATTCTGAACATGCCCTGTTGTTGATGACGAACCGCCTTCGATTTTGGAGATGCTAGTTGCCTGGATCTTGCTTCTCCTTCCCAACGAGTTTGTCCCTTACGTTGGAAAATGTGAATCCTATGTTATTAACGTACATCTTGATAAAAATTATCGGACTCTTGGTTTGGAGACGCCAATTACTCGGACCTCGCTTCTCCTTTTAACGCGACTGCCTTTCCATTGAAAATGTGAATCCTATGCCATTAACTTACGTCTTGGTGACAATTATGGGACTCTAAATGGTGGTATCTTTGTTGTTAACTTACGTCTTGACAACAGTCGTGAGATACCCGGGTGTGGAGACGCCAATTACTCGGACCTTGCTTCTCCTTCTGACGCGACTGCCTTTCCGCTAGAAAAGTGAATCCTATGGCATTAACTTACGTCTTGATGACAATTATGGGACTCTAAATGGTGGGATCCTGTGTTGCTAACTTACGTCTTGACAACAGTCGTGGGATAACTGATTGCAAATCCTATGCCATTAGCTTACACCTTGATGATAGTCGTGGGATTCAGAGTTTGCTGATGCAGATTCTTGTTTCTCACCCATGATCTTGGATGCGCGGTGAGGATAAATTCGTACTGAGAAACAACTTTTCTTGTTCCAATTATGAAAATATCTATTTGTTGACGACTCAATGTTCCATCTTGAACCGGGTTCAGATTCGACCTCTTGGTCTAAAGCAGGGCTTTCTCTGACCTTTCTGTTAAAAGCAGGGCTTTTCTGGAATTTCTCAAGAAAACATGGTTTTCTGAGACTTTTCTAGAGATCTCTCATACGAGGGAATCATGTCTCATACGAGACATTTCTGTTTTTGCGCAGAACGAGTTAAGTACTCTTTTAGTCCCTAACCTATTCAACTTTTTACCTTTTCGTCCATGACCTATTTTTTTCCCGATTTCGTCCTTAACGTATGCATTTCAAGGACTATGTAGTCCTTCCGTCAATAGGCCGTCTATTTATCCGTTAAATGTGTTGATGTGGCAAATGACGTCACCAATTATGCCTAGGTGGAACTTTTAGTGCAAGAATTTGCTAATATGAATCTAAAAGGGTAGAAAGTGTAAATATTATATATGTATAGATCTAAATGCTAAAAAAAATTAAAACGGAAAAATAGTAAAAATTTTAAATTATCATTAAATAATTTTTTTTTAAAGAAAGACATTATAAGTTTTTTTTTTATCGATTTTTTTTAACATCAAAAAAATTAAAACGAAAAAAAAAGTAAAAAAATTTAAATTATCATTAAATAAGTTTTTTTTTTTTAGAAAGACATTATAATTTTCTTTTGATCAATTTTTTTTTTTAACATCAATTGAAATATCTCTTGTCAGTATTTTTTTTAGCAAGAATAATATTTTATATTTATTTGAAAAGTGTGGTAATTGGTTTTTACAATCAGCTGTAATTTTTAATGTTACTTTGTTAATTCTTTCAATATTATTTTTGGATTAGTATTCCAAACCACAGCGACCCACCACCGTTAAACAAACTCCGGCACCCACCACCGTTAACGAAAACCACAGCCATCCACCGCCGTTAACGAAAACCACAGCCATCCACCAACGTCAACAACCATATGACCACCAACCAATCAAACCTAGGTTCGCACAACAAACACCACTCTCAGAGATTAACTAACTTAGAAATCACACTCAGAAATAACACACAAATCAAACCCAGATATGGGTGTACTCAAATCAAACCCATAACCAAACTCAGAAACGCCAAACCGACATATGGGAAAAGCAGATCCTAAAGATATATAACGAGGGACGGAGCGAACATATACAGAAATAGCGCACAGAAATCAAACCCAGATTTTCCTCAAATCGTACCCAGATTTCTCTCAATCGAACCCAGGTTGCGGTGTTTCAGATCTGAAGGGTAATTTTGGGGAAGGAGGAAGAAGAAGGGGCTATTTCGGGGAGAAAGAGGGGTAGTGAGGGGAGATTTACATGAGAGAGAGGAAGGGGAAGTGATGCCGATCTTGTTCGATTTGCAGGTGGATCTTCTCGGAGTTGGAGTTGGAGTATGGGGAGCCGGTGAGGATAGTGGCGGCTGGGTATTCATCTTCAATCTGGTTGTGTGTTTGAGGTGAAAGGATCATTGTAATGTTACTGGGGTTGGGGGTAAAGGAAGGGAAACGTGGGATGGGAGCCTGGGAGGGTTGGGATCGTTTTTCACTTAACCCCCTATAAATTAATATTATTGCATTTTATCTTTCAAATGTCCACATCATAAATTTACTTAATGTATGGTGCCATATAAGCGAAAATGGTGACATCATTCTGCCACATCAACACTCTTAACGGAAAAATGGATGGCTCACTGACAGAAGGATTATATGGTCCCACATAGGCATACGTTAAGGACGAAATCGGGAAAAAAATAGGTCAGGGATGAAAAGGTAAAAAGTTGAAAAGGTTAGGGACTAAAAGAGTATTTAACTCTGCGCAGAACAGAGGCATTTCAGGCGCTGGAAGTGATTTTCAAATCACTTTTCCTATTCCATTCTCGGGAACTTTCGACCCTAGGCGATTTTCTCACTCAAAAATCTCCAATTTTTCCAAGGTTTGGTGATTCTCGACCCTTGCAAATGGCCGGTGCATATCGTTCGCATAAGGAACACCTCTTCGGTAGACATATGAAGGGTAAAGTGTGGGCGACTGATGATTTATACCCGTTCCCAGAGGACCACGTCTCTCACGCCGTTCAGACTAGGCGGGTAAGGATCTCTTCCTCTGATTGAGTTTCCATGTCAATTTCGCTGTTGCATTTCTCAATTTAGTGTTCTAGCGATTCGACTTTTGTCAATTTTCGCCTAGAAATACCGCTGCTAGGGTTTATTATGCATGGCTTATCTTTTGATAGAATTTCACCCTTGTTGGTACTGAAAATCGTTGTAGTATGGTAGTACATGATTTTGACTGTCGTTTCAGGTGATTCTGCGACTTTTCGGGTAAAATGCTTAAATGAGGATTTTACCTATTTTCTGACATTTATCTCTTTTGCCTTTGTTGGTTGCAGTCATTCAGGGTGATCAATAACTGTAGAGGCAGCGTGCGAGCAGTCTCTGAGAGGTGGGAAACTCTCAATGGCGAGATGAAGGAGGAGATTGAGAACCTCGGATTGAAACCCTTCTTTGACGGCCTTATCGGTGAGAGGAGGAATGTGCACTTGCTCCAGGCCATCCGGGAGCGCTGGTGGGATAGCACTCACACCATGCATATGTGGTGGGGGGAGGTCACCATGACCCCTACTGACTTCCATGCCATTACCGGACTTGCTATCGTCGACGAACCGCTTGAGGTAGATGCGGACTTTACTCCTAGCAGGGACGATATGATGCATTTTCTGGGATTCGCTTTGCGTACCCTAGGCAAGGGTGTCCCTCTGAAGGCTTTGAGGGAGAGGGTGGATACTTATGTCACCCTTTATTTCATCCCCAGTTTATTTTGATAGCATTCCTCATTTAAGCTATTTTGTATTGACCTCTTTTATGTTTCTCCCATTTTGCAGGCTTGGGGGTACGCCATGTTTGGTCTCTTTACTTTCAATCTTCGAGACAATACTGTTATGTTCCCCGATACTCTGAGGTGGCGTCGGGATAACAGGGATACCCGTGATGAGCAGGCCGAGGGGGCTGATATGACGGTGGAGCGCATGAGCCTATATTTTGACAGGTGGGAGGCCGTCCCAGAGTCCGCTGTTGCCTTCTTCCCATGGCGGAGCTTGGGCATTGACCATGTTTATGGGTTTGCCGGTATGAGGCTGTTGATGATTGGCCTTGGTGGTGGTTGCTTCTATTTAGGAGAGAGAGTCTCTCGCCAGCAAGGTGGTGGCAGACTCGACGTCATCGTCCCTTTGCGGAGGACGAGAGAGGGGACCTCATTATTGGTCAGGATGCCTTTGACCTTATGTCCTTGGAGGCTGATTACCAGGACTTCCTTACTCGTCTTATGCCCCGACTGATTATAGAGGTTGATCAGGCTCAGGCCCAGGGAGTTATCCACGTGCCTTTTCGTCCACAGCTTGGACCAGCTTCTTTTTCTTACAGTGTGGCTGATGGAGTAGAGAGTACCGAGGATCTTCCTGCACAGTACGACATGCCTGAGGAACTTGTACCTCCTGTCGACGCGACCATGGTATGATTTATGACCCTTCTTCCGTCATTTCCATCATTTTACCAATTCATATCCCTGTTTATCATTTATCTGAGGATTTTGATACCTTCATTTGTTTCTTGTCAACAGGTGCCCATTGCTGAGTATAGAGAGGTCGCGGGCCGGCTTGCCCAGTTCATGGCCTATGCCAAGAGGATGAAGAGAGAGACAGCAGGGCTGCTCGGACGGTTGGCTCAGCAGACAGCGGATCTAGCTTCTTGCGGGAAGATGCCTCGGACTGATGGATGACAGTGTGGCACTGGCGACACGTCTTAGATAGGATTCCCCCATTCTCCCCCCTTCTTTTTTTTGATGATGTACTTATTTCCTCGACGTAGGCAAAGACAATCTTTCTTTTCTTCGGTTTGTACCTATGCAACAATTATTTCCTAACTCTAGCACACAATACATTAGTTAATTTTTGTTTTATTTCTGAGTGCATAAATGTATTGACTCACATCCGGTTGGTCAACCGAGGGATAATTTTATGAGGTGGATTCGCGTTGGGCCATTTGTATGTGGTGAATGAACTGTTTTGGATGGATTTCAGGGGTGATTGAGACATGTTTTGACTTGTCGAGCAACCTGAAATCTGAGCAGAGTCTCTGTTGTTCTGACTTGGGAGATGCTTCGTACGAGACATCGATGTCTCGTACGAGCCATCCTTTCAATCTGCGGCTGTTTCTCCTTTTTCCTCAAGGATTTGGTGTCCAAACTTGTATATAAACACCTCTAGCCCGTCCTAGAATACCATGCAGCCTTGAATCAGTTCTGGGAACCTTTATTTTGGAGTAGAATTCTCAACCTTTTGCTCTCAATGGCCCCAAGCAAGTCCGTCCCTTCATCAATAATCGTTGACGAGTTCTCCTTAGACTTAGAGTTAGTGGAACGCTACAAGAATGATTTAGCAACGTTCTTTTGCTCGTTTAATAAACCTCGCCAAGAGAGATTCATGGAGATGTTCGATTTCAAGATTCTTTTCACCTAGAAGAACCTAAAGCCAGAATAGGACCTCTTAAAGGGAGTTGCACGCTTCTGGGATCCATTAACTCACCTCTTCAACTTTTCACTTAATGAGATGGTCCCTACTGTGGAGGAGATGGCGGGTATCTTGGATATGCCTTTGACTGGGGTGATTGCGGTTCCTAATTGCGATAAGGTACCAGCGGAGTCTCTTAGGGACTTATTGAGCATTGGCCTTCCTGAGGCTCAGAGTTATGTTCATAACCACTATATTGATCTCCACGCTTTGCCTAGGAGATTTAAAGGTCGGGTGACTCGCGGTCACGGTGTGGATTCCCAGTGCTGCCTCTTAGCATTGTGCTTATTTCGGAGCGTGATTTTCATGAGCAAGTGTGGCATGGCGAACACGGAGCTCGTGGACATCGTTCTGCAAGCTAGAGGACGGGCCTTCAACATAATCCCTCTTATCTTGGGGGAGACCCTTCATGGTCTTGATGAGTTACACCGAACCGGCCCTATGACTCGGGGAAGTCCATTGTTGTTGACTATTTGGCTCAGAGAATATTTTAAACTGTTGGACTCTTCGGTCGAGTATTCTCCTTATACTTTCCATAGGCTGAGACTGTTAGTGAAGGGTCTCAGCATTGAGGAGTGGGCTCATCTTTTTGCTAAAGCGGAGACCAATGATATCGCTTGGTGCCCATCCTTTTGGAGGGTGAGGAGGTTTGTAGCTAATACCCTCGGGTACGACAGGGTCGTTCTTCCGGGCTTGAGGGATTCTTCTTTCTACTTTGCTCGAAGGGTAATGCGACAATTCGGTCAATAGCAGGACACTTTCTTGTCATGGGGGCGGCCTCGAGATGTTCCTTTCATGGACTCAGAGTTCTCTACGGGCTTGGCTCATGCTTGGGGGCAAGGCACCACTATGGATCGTTGGACCAATCTTCGTCATGATGGAGGAAGTATCTATTTGTCAGACAAATACTTAGATTGGTTTCTCTTGGAACTCCGTCCTAATGTCGAGGGTATTGATGAGATCCGTCGTTTTCTATTGGGGGACCAATTTGAGACTAGTTTGAATTTGAGGAAGAAGGAAGTTAAGGAGGATCCTTCTAATGTCAGAGCAGATGCCACTCAAGACTTTCTGGAGAGTGACTTTTACGAGAAGAGAGCAAACGGACTTCCCAGTAAACTCCAAGCTCTAGATAGGCCTCATGTGTTTGCGAGACTGACTCCTTAGGTGTTCAGTCGTCTTGATGTTCCTCCTGGTTTCGATATACCTTGGTTCAAGAGGAAGAGGGATGACAAGGAGGATCGTGGTCAAGCCCCTACTAAGTTAAGGAAGAAATAGATCCTTAGGAGTATCGAGAGATTGCCAATAGATAGACCAATGTTTAGACTTTTAGTATTTTATTTATTTTCTTTTGCAAGTTGGTATTCATGTTAGAAATTTTCTTATTGTTTTCTTGAAATACATTCAATTAATAAGAAGACAAGACTTTGATTTTATTTATTGAATAGACCGGACCAAAAGGCTGCATACATTCTCCTTTTACATCAATTAAATAAGGAGCTCAGGTCATCGTAGTTCTTGTGTAAGAAAGAGAAAAATATATTTGCTGACTGACATGTATCACATAAGACATAGGTGTCTCGCACGAGACTGTCCCCTATTATTATATGTATATATATATATATATTTAATGCACACCCTGAATTTTGCCTAGACCGCGCTTTCAGGTTTTCAATCTAGCGGGCTTCTTTTCTAGTGCTTTCTGCTCTAATTTTTGCCTAGGCCGCCCTTACGGGTTTTCAACCTAGCGAGCTTTCCTCTTTTCTTTAGAATAGGGGACGGACTTATGAGTAGTACTTCTTCAGCTTGTCCATGTTGACGGGCTTCGGCAGTTGATCTCCATCTAGGTCTGCGAGTTGTACCGCTCCTCCGGAGAATATCTTCTTGACTATGTAGGGGCCTATCCATCTTGGTCCCCATTTGCCCATAGGATTGGACATTCCAAGACGATGTTCATGTAGGACAAGGTCCCCTTCTTTGATGTTTCTGGACTTGACTTTCTTATTGAATGCTCGGGCCATTCTCCGTTGATACGCTTGGATATGCTCGGCGGCTTGAAGTCGTCGTTCATCTAGCAGGGCTAGTTGTTCATAACGGCTGTCTAACCATGCGACTTCGCTCACTTGGTTTTCTAGGAGAACCTTTAGTGATGGTACTTCTAATTCAATTGGTAGCACTGCTTCCATCCCATAGGCTAGGGCGTATGGAGTTTCACCGGTAGCACTACGAATTGGATTTCGGTAGCCCCAGAGTGCAAAGTGTAGCTTGTCGGGCCAATCTCTGCCAGTCTTAGCCATTTTCCTAATGATGGTCTCAATGGTCTTGTTAGCAGCTTCGACTGCTCCATTGGTCTGTGGTCGCTACGGTGATGACTGATGTCTCTCTATTTTGTACTCTGCAAGTAGTTGGTCACATTCTTTCTCAAAGTGTGTGCCGTTTTCAGATATCATATCATGAGGTACCCCATATCGGCATATGATGTTAGTCTTAATGAACTCAGCCACCTTTCTGGCATTCAAGACTTTGTAGGATTGAGCCTCGATCCATTTGGTGAAGTAATCAACGGCGACTAACACGAATGAATGCCCATTATGACCTGTCGGCGAAACTTTACCAATGACGTCTATTCTCCATGTAGAAAATGGCCAAGGGGATGTCATGGGGTATAACACGGACGGTGGTGCGTGTTATAAGTTGGCATGTATCTGGCACTTATGGCATTTCTTAACCATGTTGGTGCAGTCCGCTTCCATTGTAGCCCAATAGTATCCTATTCGAATGATTTTCTTCGCTAGCATATTGCCATTCATGTGGGCTCCACAGACTCCTTGATGGACTTGGTCCATAATTTCTATGGTTTCGTGCTCATCGGCACAGAGTAGACACTGCTCGTGGTGCTTCTTATAGAGGCGATCACCTATGATAACAAATTGGGCGGCAAGCCGTTTGAGGGCTATCCTCGCTTTAGGTGACGCGTCTGATGGGAATGTTCCATCTAGGAGGAAATGCCATACATCATAATACCAAGGTTTGTTGTCCAAGGTATTCACAGAGTTACACTCTTCTTTGTAGTCTATGATTGAGTAATAAGCAGGAGTCGTTCGCCTCGCGATTCTGAAGGTTTTAACCTCAGTCCATTCAGGAATTTCAACAAGCGATGCTAGCATGGCTAGTGATTCTGCTAAGCGGTTCTTATCTCTAGGAAGATAGTAGAAAGTGACCTCTCTGAACTGTTTGGCCAAGTCTTGGAGATGGTCGTTATATTTCTAGAGTGTAGGATTTTGTACCTTCCACTTCTTGAGTGAGTGATAGATTATAAGTTGTGAATCTCCGTACACCTCTAGTTCGGTCACATTTCTTTCTAAGGCTGCTTCAAGCCCCGCTATGCAAGCTTCGTACTCGGCAATATTGTTAGTGGCCTCAAAGTCAAGGAGGATTGCAAGTGGAGTGTAGAAATCTGAGGGATCTGCTAGTAACATGCCAATACCATATCCCCGTTTATTGGCAGCACCATCGAAAAATAATTGCCACTTATTTTCTGCTATTGACATGATGTCCTCATCAGGGAATCGTGGGTCTTCCCCCTTCGCTTCATCACATGGAAATTCGGCTAAGTGATCCGCGAAGACTCTCCTCTCACGGATGTCTATGTGATGTAAGTGATATCGTACCCCGCGAGCATGAAGTACCATTTAGCTATCCTAGAGGAGACATGCGACTTCTCGAAGATATATTTCATTGGGTCCATTCTGGTAATTAGTTGTACAGGAAACGCCTCCATGTACGGCTTTAGTCTCTCAGCTACCCATACTAGTGCAGCACACGACTTCTCTAATGCAGAGTAATTCAGTTCAGCCCCTTGGAAGCGACGGCTGACAAAGTACACGGCGTTCTCTTTCTTCGAATCGGGTCGCTCTTGTGCTAGTATATCCCCTAATGCAGTGTCATTAACTGTGAGGTACAAGGTCAATGGTTTCTCCCTATGCGGTGGAACCAATACGGGCGGATTCACTAAGTACTCCTTGACCTTATCAAAAGCTTCTTGGCATTCTTCTATCCATTCTAGGGATGCATTCTTCATGAGGAGCTTAAAAATGGGCTCGCACATCGTCGTGAGTTGACTAACGAAACGACTAATGTACTGAAGGCGACCCATAAATCCCTTGACTTCTTTTTGCATCTTAGGTGGAGGCATGTCAATGATGGCTTTGATCTTAGCGGGATCTGCTTCTATACCACGCTCAGTGACCATGTACCCAAGGAGCTTTCCTTTCACTACCCCAAATGTGCACTTGGCCAGATTAAGTCTAATCTTATGGTGTCTCAACCTCTCAAAAAACTTTCTGAGGTCGACAAAGTGTTGCCTATCGGAGCCTTTGGAGTGTATGATCATATCGTCAACGTAAACCTCCATTTCTTTATGTATCATGTCATGGAACAATACAGTTACGGCTCTCTGATAAGTGGCTCCGGCATTCTTGAGTC
Organism: Campanula takesimana; assembly: GCA_026119855.1. Classification (NCBI taxonomy): domain Eukaryota; kingdom Viridiplantae; phylum Streptophyta; class Magnoliopsida; order Asterales; family Campanulaceae; genus Campanula; species Campanula takesimana. Next base: position 1,114,744 of record JAOWBW010000474.1, on the reverse strand, counting down.
CGAATGGCATGACCGTATAACAGAACGTCCCCCAAGGTATGGTAAACGCTGTTTTGTGTTGGTCCTCCTCAGCTATGAGGATCTGATTATAACCGGCGAATCCGTCTACGAATGAACGAACTTCATACTTCGCGGTATTTTCGACGAGCATGTCATGTTTGGAAGAGGAAAATCATCTGTCGGAGATGCTCTGTTGAGATCACAGAAATCAACACAGACTCGGACTTTTCCATTTGCTTTGGAAACTTGTACAGTATTAGCCAACCAGGTTGGATACTCTATTACTTTGATGAACCCAACACTCAGGAGTTTCTCTATCTCTTGTTTGACTTGTACTGACCACTCTGGCTTAATTCTGTGGAGTTTCTGCTTGACTGGCCTCGAATCAGGAAGCAGTAGTATCTTGTGCTCAACGATCGAATTGGCTAGCCCCGGCATATCTTTGTAGGACCAAGCGAACACATCCACAAATTCTCAGAGAAGCGCTATGAGGGCTTGTCGGTCTTCCCCTTTGAAGAAACTGCCAATCTTGGTCTCTTTCGGATCATCGTCCGTCCCCAGATTAACTGTTTGCATTTCTTCGGCATCAATAGGACCATTTCCGCCATGAATACCTACTTTCTTATTAATTTCTTTTAAGATTTGTTCGTTTTCTTGATTTATCTCGTCATATGACTCATTATTATCTAATTCGTTAGAGTTATTAGTTAATTCATCATTTAGAATGCTAGCAATCTCGAGATGCTCAGAAAGATCTATTTTTTCATTAAGAAAGTAGGGGAATACACGTTCCGCGATGGCATCCAAGTCCTCTTGGGTGAGCTCATCAGTAGCGGTATCTGACTCTAAGGTAAGAGTTACAAATTTTCTTGCCTTATGGGGATGGGGAGTACATCCTAATTCCCTGATCAGGAAGTCTTTACTTGCTATGGGTCCCCCAGTTGTGTACCAATTCTGAATAGGCTCATCACTCATCTCGATGAGCTTGGTGTAGTCTCGGTTCGGAGCGTCCCCCTTGTCTATTGCATTAATCTGAGTGTCCTCTAGCTTGCAAAGGTTGAGAAATTGGTGCAGTAGGTCTTCTCCCAACACAAAGTCCCACTCATTGAATGCCTCGGCCTTGGTACCCCCTAATTCTCGAGGTAGCCACGAGAATTGCATCGGTTCTGTTTCGAGTGAGTACGGATCACAGTCACTGAATATTTCAAAGCCCGGTTGGCGCTTCCCCCTATGGTCAATCCATGTTTCAGGGAACATGAAGTATGGCAAGTTTTCCTCCTCGCGTGCAAAGTTTTTATTTTGCATACTAAGTACTTGATCATGAGGCAACATGTAACAGAAAGAAATATCATTATTAAACTTTGGAGTACTCTCGCCCACATTTGGAACTAGGCGAGTAGTCTCCTCTTCCTCACTAGCTATCTCTATTACATTGATCCCTCCTCCCGCAGTTGGGAGAGGGTTTGTCACTACATTAGGAGCCCCTAGATGCTTAGAATCTATGAGATCTTGGATCACATCTTTGAGGTGGTTGCAAGTATTGGTGTCATGACCACTGAACTGGTGGAATTTGCAGTAGAGATGATGGGCATGATTCGGGGGGAGTTCCCTTGGAGTAGAAGGAGGCTTTCTTAGTGCGACCTTACCGGCTTCTACGAGTATGTCGAAGAGCTCTCCTTGAGTGATACCTTCTAATTTGTTGTATACTCTCTCTTTCTTCTTTTCCTTGTTGGGCGGAGGGATAGAGGAATAGTTACTCCTCCCTTGATTATTGAAAGTGATGGCATTGACAGATGTGTCTTTGCCAGTAGAGCCCTGGGTAGTGTAGCGGTACCTACTATCTTTCTTAGCCTATTTCCTACTTTTGAAAATGTCATCTAGTCAGAGGCCAGCTTTATGAAGTTCAAAGAAGCTTGGGAAGAAAGTGCCGGATAGGCGGTCCTCATACTCGTTACGGAGCGATTTTAAGAAGATATGCATTTGGTCATCCGTAGTTGGCCTATCAACAATCTCGGTGAGCTTGACTCTCCACCTTTTAAAAAAGTCACCAAATGTCTCATTAGCACCTTGTTGGATTTGCTCGAGGTCTTTTTTAGTGGGATGGTAAGTAGTGTTATCCTCGAAGCGCCTTTGGAAGACTTCACAAGCGGTAGCCCAATTGGTCCTTGTGGATAAGGGGAGGGACATGTACCAATCCCTTGCCGCCCCCTCTAGGGTTTGGGGAAAGCTTTGGACCAAGACGGTGTCATCTACTTTCATTGGAAGCATGGCCCAAGTGTAAGTTTCAACATGAACATGAGGACAGGTAGTGCCGTTAAACTTGGCTATGTCAGGAGTGCGAAACTTTCGTGGTATCTTAGTGATTGTCTTGCGGAGTGCAATGGGGTCAAATGGAACGATGGATCCCTTTGCTAGACCAAGATATGCAGACCTCTTTTCGAGAAACTCAGCAGTGGCGGAGTTGATGAAGTTGGTGTCATCACTAGCTTTCTTTTTCTTATCACTTGCCTTAATATCCTCGTCATCGGAGGAGGAGGAAGAGTCGGATGTATTTGAATTAGAGTCGAATCATCATCCCTCTTATTCTTTTTCTTAGCATGGGACTCCCCGTCTTTGGAGGGGTTTTTAGCTTCTGATTGTTCTTTTTGAGTTCTTGGAGCTCTTGGAGAACAGAGTGTATGTCTTGGGCGTGACGGTCACTCTCACGGGCAGCAATTTCGGCTTGATCTTTGATTTTTTGCTCAAGCTGGGTAATAACGGTCTTAGCGGCTTCCAAGTCAGTGATGGGGGTGCCAGCCATTACTGCAACCTTTTCTAGTCTCTTGGTCGCGGGATCACGGATGTAGACTACTGAAGCGATTGTGTTGGGAGTGTGGAGCTACTTTGCTGATCGGACGGACCTAGAGTGCAGAAACTGTGTCAAATCCAGGCTGGGGTCCCAACAAGTCGGCTTTTATGAAACAGGGGTTGACCAACACGGCAGATTCACAAAAAAAGGGAGTATGTCTCGTACCAGACAATGGATGTCTCGTACGAGGCATCCAGCCTAACAGTCAGATTGCAGATTTTAATCCTATTGGTCGGATAGAATTTGTCACGACCCGAAAACCCGTCTCTATTTTATTAGTAGTAAATATTTATTTATGTATTTATTTATTTATTTATGTGTGCATTTTGTGTTTTATAATATTTCATGACTAGCTTTTTAATTGATCAATTGTGCTAAGTGTGAAGTTAGGGGCTTTAGTTGTAAAAGGGTTATAAGGGTTTATGTGGGCAAGGTAGAAGTTGAGGGGTTAATTGTGAAACTATTTTAAATATCTCCCTTATACCTCCCTTCTCCCTCACTCTTTTCGTCACCAAACACACACACACACACAGTAATCTCTCTCTCTCTCGCCATTGTTGGTGAAGGTAAGAACACTCTCCCTTCTTCCTTCATTTTGGTCATCTTTTATTCATCTTTTCTTAATAATCCTTTTATATAAATGTTTAGATCGTCGCTAGGATCGTTTATATCCAAGAAAATCAAAATTCCATTTCCTTTCATAAATTTCCAAGTAAGTTACTTTCCCCCTTTTTATGCTAAAAATGTTCATACTAGGCTTAGATGATACTTTGATTGCTATATATTGCTTCTTGGTTGGATTTTGAGTTGATTGACATTTTATCCATTTTGTGATAATATGATATTTGGACCATTATTTGATTTGGGTTGTTTGGATGTTGTTATATAGGTCTTTTATGAGTTATAAGTTGTTTTAGTACCTTAGTATGCTAGTTAGAAGTGTTAGATTTTGGTTGAGTTGTGGAATGGAAAGAATGGGTAAGAACCCAGGTCATTTCTGCCGATTTCCGGCAGAACAGGGGTTGTGGGCGACCGCCCACTATTAGGTTGGGCGACCGCCCAGGTCATCAGTTTTTTTGGTGTTAGACAATGGTTTTGGGCGACCGCCCATGATGGTTTTGGGCGACCGCCCATAATGGCTGATCTGAAGGCCTCTATTTTTAGTTGTTTTTCGAAGTCAGCTTGGTCTAGGCTCGGGGTACCCTTCTAGTTAACTTAAGTTAATATCGTGGAACACTCTAGTGCTTGAGATTGGTTCCTTTGTGAACAAATGTGTTATAGAATTTAACTAAGTATTGTTTGAGAATGTTGTAACAACTTTATAATGTGATGTTGGATTGATTTACCTTTATGATGATTATTTGGCTTAGTTCCCTACTTTGGAATCATTGCCCCATTGTTGTTTCAAGCGAGTATTTATTACTATGTGCTTGTTTAAAGTCCAGCTGGTACTTGTGTTCGAGTCAGGCAATGGATAATATTATAATGGCACGAGCCAAGTCCAGTATAGTATCTCCATTGGTTCCTCTTTTCCCCTTCCAGATGGCCTTGGTTGGGATGAGCTAGCTCCCTTTGGTGAGTATTCTAGCTAGTTGTTTGGGTTATGACTTTGTGTCATATTCCCCTTGTTACTTTATCGTTGTTACATGGTTCCGGTACCGGGGTTGTTATCTTCAGCTGTTTATGCTACTACGAAGATTGGTTGATTGGTTGATTTGGTTGAAGCTGCGCAGCGATTGTTCTATCCGTTTGGGAAACCTTGGCCTATATCCTTTGTTACGTGTTTATATCCGCTGCTATCTGTTATCTGTTAATTGCTACGTGCTATGTGAGATTTATTATTGTTTATTGTATTATAGCATGTCATGTAGTTGCATAAGTGGCTTATTGAGATTTATCTCACCCCCTTTCTTTTTATCTTTGTTTTTTTTCCTTAACCCCCCCCCAAGGAGGAAAGTAGTAGGTTTCGCTGATCACGAGAAGGACGTCGAGAGGATTCGTGGCTTTTGGGCAGGTGGTTGTTCGGTTTGCATTACTTAAATGTATAACCTTTGGGATAGTGTTACCAAACTATGACGTCATTAAGAAGTTGTAATATTTTGTATTTTTGGTGTAAGCTTGTGGAGCTTATACTAGTGGTTTAGTAATGTTGTAAAGATTTGGATCTCTAAAACCGTGTATTATTATCTTTTGGTATCAAAGGAAACTCTTATCTTCAGTATTTTGGTGTTTTATTGTTTTAAGTCGACGTCCAGCTCGCGAGCTCCCGGCCCGCGGGGTCGGGGTCGCGACAGAATTCAATCCATTTTAAGAGGTTACTACTCTAGTTCATCTTGAAACAACGGATTCTGTCACCCTAGAATATGAGCCCCTTGTTTTTCACCTGTATTGCACCCTCCCAAACGGACAATTTGGGCAAAGGTCCCTTATTCTCATCGGAATCCACCATTTAATTAACTAAACCTAAGTAACCCATAGTTGTTTTGCACTTTGTTAAACAACGCATTAATGCAATCAAACCTTGTGAATTTTAAGGGACAACCGAAAGGGACATGTTGAACGGTACGGTCGAAACTAAGCCAAAACAAAGGTTAGCCTTATAATATATGGGGAGTTTCTTCGTCGTTAGGAAGGTCCCAAGACTCAGAAACAGGGGGGAGGGCAGATCTGGAACTCTGTGTGCGTGTTTGAACCGAATAAAATTCCCTTTTCAAACCAGAGAGTCAAATCCTCCAGGCAGAACTGAGATGTCTCGTATGAGACAAGTGATACCTCGTACGAGGCATCCCAGTCTGGGAACAGACTAACGTACAAAATCCAGAATTTTGAAACAATGATGATTTCTTTCGACGCAAGTCTAACCCACTTACTGTGATTCTTCCTTAGCGGAGTCGGCACTGTTTGCGCGTGAGGTTTTTGCTTCGATGGCACGCTTTTGACCTTCGATTCACCTTCTTGTTGATTTGAGAGTCGCCACCATGTTATTGTCAGAACACGGACCGAGATGTATTGATTCGGGGGTTAAGTTATGAATTGGGAAGGTCAAGGAGCACCCAATTCACCCAATCTAGGATTGGTCTTGCTAAGAAATCATCATCATCGTTTCAAAATCATGCATTCGTGTACCAAAAGATACAAAAACACAAATAAATAATGGCTTATTTATTTGGGATGTCGGATCATGTGCTTCGAGACCATCTCCATGGGTTGGAGAGGCTCTAGGCTGATCCTTTAATGGAATCACACTACTTCAAACACAAAGAAGGAGATGAGAAGATAGAAAATCAAAGATTTACCTAAGAGTTTTCTTCAAGAATCCTATGGATGGCCTTGACTAAAGGCCTTGATCCTCTAAATTTCGTGGGTATCTGAGAGGGGTTGATTAGAAGAACTTCTTTGGTCAGATTTTGAGTGGTTGTTTGGTGGATATAGAGTCTACCCTTTTTCTGGTTCAAGAACCTTATATTTATAGGAGATTTTGACCTAGGGTTTTGGCCAAGAAGGTAAGTTGAGGTGGGAATCAATGAGTTGATCTCCACAGGGTATTTTTAGACTCTAGGATCGGCCAATAGGTTTTCCCGGATTGCATGAGTGTTTGCCAAGAAAAGGGGTTAAGATCAACAAGGAAACTGACCAAAAACCCGACTGTCGAGGGGGATACCTCGTACGAGACATCAATGTCTCGTACGAGGCATCTAAGTGCTGGAATCACTTATTTGCCCTCTGCGATAGTTTTAATGTTCAGTTTGGCCCCTAACAAACGGAGTCAGTCAGAAACTTAACGAAACATGTCCAACTTAACGAGTTTTGACCCAAATCAAAGGCGAGACACAAAAGTAGTGTGATTATAAATGAATGTCAAAAATGGGGTGTCTATAGTTACTCTCTAAACTCTAAACTTTACTTACTGCAGTATTGTTTTCAAAAATGATTTTCAAAATACATTAAACCCCCGTTTTTGCGTGTTTTTGGAGTCGAACTACGTTTGGTCTGATTTCCTTCTGAGGAATACGTAGGCAGCTTTCTAGCACGACCATACCCAAAGTTCTAAATGGTGTCTTTTCTATCGACGACGTCACTTCATTCATAAGTATCGTCGCCAAGGGGCTCTGTAGACATCCCATTTTAAACGTTCATTCATAATCATACTACTTTTGTGTCTCGCCTTTGATTTGGGTCGAAACTCGTCAAGTTGGACATGTTTCATTAAGTTTTTAACTGACTCCGTTAGTCAGGGACCAAAAGAAACATCAAAACTACTGTAGGAGGGCATAAATGTGATTCCAGCACATAGATGTCTCATACGAGACATTGATGTCTCGTACGAGACATCCCCTTTTGACAGTCGGGTTTTGGTCAGTTTCCTTATTGATCTCAACCCCATTTATTGGCAAACACTCAAGCAATCCGGGAAAAACCTAATTGGCGATCCTAGAATCCAAAATACCTCCTTGGAAATAAAGTCTTTGATTCCAATCCAAACTTACCTCCTTGGCTTAAACCCTAGGTCAAGAACTCCTATAATCAGCCTCTCTCCCTCACCCACGAAATTCAAACCTTCATAACACCATTCAAGTCAAGTTCATTGGATCATCAAGGCCTTTAGTCAAGGCCATCCATAGGATTCTCGAAGAACGCTTACGTAAAACTCCTTGTTTTCTACCTTCTCATCCTCTTCTTTGTCTTTGAAGTAGTGTGGTTCCATTAAAGGATCAGCCTAGAGACTCTCCAATCCATGGAGATGGTCTCGAAGCATATGATCCGACATCCCAAATAAATAAGAAATTATTTATTTGTTCGCTTTCTTTTGGTACATGAATGCATAATCTTAATAATGATGATGATGATTTCGTAGGCAAGACCGATCCTAGATCGGGTGGATTGGGTGCTCCTTGACCTTCCCAATCCATAACTTAACCCCCGAATCCAAGAATCTCACGGTCCGTGTTCCGTTAAACATGGTGGCGACTCACAACAACCGAGCAACAATCAAGTCCTTACAACTCGAAGCACCGGGGCGAGGGGCGCGCGCTCACACAAGAGTAGTGAAGCCTAAGGAAATATTTTTGGTTAAAACCTAAAATCCAAAGGATGTAATTGCTACCATGGCAATATGATTGACCATTGGAAGAATTACAATTTGAATTAAAAGATAAAAAATGAAGTGTAGTAGGACTACCATTTCAAGTATTTATGTTTATATTTCTACATCTAAGTTCTTGGGTATTGGATACCGGATATGGATCCCACATTTGTATAAATGTGTAAGACTTGAGAAATAGAAAGACTACTTTAAAAGGGTAAAGATTAACCTATGTGTTTATAATGATGCAAAGGTTGCAACATTAATCATAGGAACTTGCGAAGTGTCTTTACCTAGTGGATTCATAATTGTTTTGAACAATTTTGTGATTTTCCTACTTTAAAGTAGAAATATTATTTTGATTTCTTCATTGGAAGATTATGGATATTTCTTATTTCGAATAAGAAAGTGGTCCATTAAATATGATTTGCTTTATTGTATTGCTAATCATATAAATGGGACTTTATATCCTTATCTTAGAAGAACAAAATAATGAGTATAACATAAATAATAGAAATCTGAATCTAAGGATGTAAGCGTTGCATTCTTAAAAGCATTAATGTCTATATCAAATGAAAGGAAACGCATATCTTAAATTCCATGGGACAGACTTTTAAATTCCCATGATTTCGAATCATATGATTTATGAGAATCTTGTAAATTGATTAAGACACCTCTTACTAATAGTAGTAAAAGGAAGTACTTTTTTGGACTAATACATATTGATGTATGTAGTTCATTAAAGTAACAATGCTTGGAAAAGGATTTCAAAATCTCATGGCAAAAGTATTATTGTACTTTGATCTGATGAAAGTGATGAATATTTGAGCCTTGGACTTTATGAGAATTCTGCAGAAAGTCTGCAGAATAAGAAAAACGGAATCTGGGAACAACCACCGTACGGCTACAATTTAGGTGCACGCCTAGTACTGAGCCGTACCGTCCCTGTTTACAGAAACCTGTAGATTGTCTGCAAACTGCTGTTTTTCGCCTCATGATAAGTCAAAGATGATCTTTAATTAACCCTCTGGATTATGTGCTGGAAACAGCTGAGCTTACACTAAATTGAGTTTCATCTAAGAAGGTTCTAAATGTACCATATTTGATATGGAATGAAAGTAAACTAGGTTTGTCTTTCATAAAGATTTGTGATGTGATACTTTTGAGAAAAGTGTTGTCTTGGACAAAATCACACCTAAATCTAATAAATGTATTTTCATGGGATATCTTAAATATATTAATTTTACACCCTTTAGAGTACAAATCGTTTGTTACTCTAAATAGCAATTTCTAGAGAAATCGTTTATCTCTAAAGAACTAGTGGGAGTAAAAATGTATCTCGAAGAGTTCGAGACCAGAAAATGACATGGAACCTAAAGATGGAAATTGAACAATGTTTCACAAGGAGTTGTGGAGATTCGTTCAAGTATACACAAGTAACTTGCATGTCTGATAGGATACTATCTATAACAAGAAATATTAATTTCTCGTAATAGAAAGTAATAAGGAAGATATCATTGAGAATGATTGACTTATCACCTATCAAGATGCAAAGTCCGCTCCGGATTTAGATCAATGACTTGGAGTCATGAAATATAAAAGTTCAATCCATGTATCATAATCAAGTTTCGAACTAGATTGTTCTACCCTAAGGCTTAAAAACCATAGGATAGAAAATGAGTTTTCTTGGAGAAAACGGAAATGGATCGCAAGGTGCATATTAATAAAGCACGACTAATTGAGTAAAGTTAATTCATAATGTCGATTATGATAAAACTTTATAAAATATAGTCATGCTTAAGGTTATTAGAATTCTAACTGTCATGACCTCATATTTTGAATATGTAATATAACAGATGGATGTCAAAACTATATTCCTTAACACGAACTTACTTTAGGATGTGTTTGATACAACCTAAAAGTTTTGATTGATCCATAAAATTCTAATAAAATATGCAAGTTGCAAAAATTCATGAGATGGATTGAAGCAAACTACTAGGAGTGAATTTCATTTTGATGTAGTATTCAAAGAGTTTGAATTCGTCAAAGATGAGATTTGTGATTACAATAAATTTAGTGGGAGCGTAATATTATTCCTAATCATATATATGTGTTTGACATATAATTCATTTTGAAAGAGTTTCTAAATGAAAGACTTGGATAAAGCCGCTTACATCCTTGACTGATTTATGGAGATAAATCTAAAAGGTTTATTGGTTAAAGTCAAAGTACTAATAAAGACAAGATAGTGAAAAGTTCACTATGCAAGACTCTTGGAGAGGTTACTTGCGAAGTTAATGGCATTAATATTTGCAAGATTTAGTCTTTCTGGAAGACTAATGAGCAAAAGTACATGATTAGGATTCCATATGATTCGGCAATTGGATCTATTAAGTAAGCCATGACATTGTACTAAGACCGGATGTCTCATATACTTGGAGTATGATGAGATAATACCAATTGGATCCTAGTGAAAGTCACTAGTTAAGAAACACTCTTATGTTCTCTAAAAGGAACTAAAGGATGCGTTCTTGATCTTTGATTGAATGAAAGATGATCTTGTAATAGTTACATAGATGCATTCTTACAAACCAACAAAGATAAATATTGCAGTATAAATACATGTTTACATCTAATAATCGTGTTAGAAGAGTTCTAAATGGACCATTATTATTCTACAAAAGGTTGAGTATCTAGTGGCATGGGATGCAACTAGAAAATTGTTTGGATTAAGATATTAATTTGTAAACAATAAATCGTTTTTAGTGTTACTAATTGATGTACCTTCATTGTGCCAATAATTGTTATTGCACAAATTAAGGAACTAATATCTTATCTGAAACATATACTCGGATGCTTCAATCTTACTCGAGAAATCATCAAAGATGGGAAATGTCAAAATATGAAAAATACCTTATGATGATAACAAGGATAATTATCCTATATAAGCTCGTTTGCAATTATGATAGAGATCATAACTAAGCTCAATGGGTATTGGATACACTTTAATTGGGCCTAGTGCAAGTGGGAGATTGTTGGATATTATGCCTTAGGCCCTTGAGAAAGGCCTATGCGTTATATCATAGCTTCGTTTGTTATAGAGATAACAAACCCGATTATTATATCTTTTGCATGTTTATTATAATGATCATTGTCCCTAGAACTTATGAAGGGCTAGCATGAGTTTAATGGATAATCATATAATGATTATAGTGCATAGGATGCGGATTAAACTTGTGGGTACATGTTGGAGAACAAGTACTGGATAGACCCGTTATGAGATTTATGTCATGGTCAAATGTCATAATTAGATCTCATAATAATTATATCATTTATCCTTAGACCTGAAATTATCATAGTCGTCCACATGATGAATATTATGTTTGACGTACTTAAATGCTACCCTTAACCGGGTGGTTATAAAGGCTACGATTGGCATAATCGGATTCCAGTAGGGAAGAATGATAAGTCAAGATGGGATTTGTCCCTCTCTTAAGAGAGATATCTGCTTGGCCACTCGATGAGTGAGATTGATAATAGTGTACGGCCGTACCCAAATGAATTGATGTGTTCGATGTCATTTGCTCATATCAATCTACTCGAGATCGAGAAAGCATTGGACAACATAAGTTGACGTGGACCATGACTTATGTCCAATATGATATCGCGTGACAAAGGGATTGTGATATGTTCTATAAGGTTACTTTGGACTTGCAAAGTTATACTAATTGGGTAGTCATAATGGCTCGCTAGAGTCCGCTTATGACTTATGGGTTTTGACTGGTTCGGACTAGTTGCCAACATAGTATGATTATTTACTTTGAGATTCATGATCGTCAAAATATAATAATCAATGAAGTAAGATAATTCCTATGAAGAAATCGTTTCTTCATCAAGTCTTGGGTCTAGCAATCCAGATCAAGAAGGTGTTCTTGATATCCGTTCGACGTGTGGATACCGATGGAGGGTATTTCCTTTAGCACCTTAAAGTTCATGTTCATGGATGCGATCTTCAAGGGTTAGTTTCTTTCATCTTGTATTTAATTTAATCAACATGCACGGATCCGGGCTCTTGGGTGTTTGATTTCATCTGTTTATTCCGCTGCGCATAATGTATCAAAACCCAACAAGCCTCTATTTATACTAGTAACCTAACCTTGAAGACATAAGGAGTCCCAAAATACAACTCCCAAAAGGAATTGTTTTGACCCACGCGTTTTTTCTTTGTTCCGCACAAATTGGGCAAATTTCTGCTATTGCACGACTCGTGCATATTGGCACAAGTCGTGACAACAAACATCAAGTCCCAGATCTTCAGGCGGGCTCCTTTGGTCGCTTGGGCCGTTTTGCATGACTTGTGCTATTCTGCATGACTCGTGCACTACCTGATTTCCTCCTTCTTTGTCTTCTCTTCTGCTCTGTCTAGGCATTACGAAACCCCCTGTTGTATAATCCTCTAATATGGCATCCCACATTCAAAGGCATTATCCCAACATAATCCGCAGTTCCATTTGCCTCCCTGAACACAAAACATATCCATTAGCTTTGGAATGTTTGGAACAAAGCTAGACAATCACATATGAAGCCCTCCGCTTGATGAAGCTCCCCCTTTCCACTGCATAATAAATTGAAAATAATTTTAGAGTTTTTTTCAAGATGTAGGTGCGTATATTCCTATATAAAACTTGTTGAAACACCTCACTATTCGCTCAAAGTTCTGCTACCATGTTGGTTGTACTGCCTATTGATATTGAGAAACACCCAATACAAATTCCCATTCAAGTTCTAAGAAGTCCCCCAATGCCTGTCGGACCAGGATTTCCTTTTGAGGCCCCCATCAGTATTTAGTTTGATCGCTATGTAAGGAGATGGCTTCTACCAAATATGAACTTTGTACTTGATAGCAGGAGGACACATTTTATGATTTAGCCAATTATATGTAGACCTGATAGTAAACTGACTATTGTTGTTTAGTCCTCGTGCTAGGCTATCAGGTTTAGTGATTATTGGCCAACGAAAAGTACATAAATAAACAGATTAAAATGTCCATATCAAAAAATGTGTTGAGAATACCCCATTTCCATTTCTGAAGTATACCACTGGTTTAGAGAGTAAGCCTAAGGGTATTGGTTTAATAGAAACATCTTTTAGGGTAAAGTTTCCCAACCATTTATCTTCTCAAAAGTTTGCAAGCTCCACACTGGAAACTTGCCAAGCCAATCCTTCTTTAAAAGCATCTTTTGGCCAGTGAACCCCATCAGACTCAAGAGATATTTGCTTTAATTGGGGCTTGCAATACAGATTGATTTGGGAACTACATATGTTTTAAAACCAAAGCCCAAAGTGAGAAGTGCATTATTGTAGAGCTCTTTTTTAGCATGAGAAATTGGTGAATGTTAATGTAAACCCACAAAAAGTTTTTAGAAGGAGATACAATTTCTTAAGGAGCTGTTTAAAAAGTTTCATAATAATAAAAAGTTTTTCATAGATTGTTCATAAAAATAAAGAGCTATGAAAAAGCTCTCATTGTATATGCTTACTTATATAGTCTACATTGTCTTAAATGAACGCATTATTTTTCCTATTTTACCCTTGTTAAAAAAAATATATTCCTTCCATCCCATCCGTCCCATAATAAAGTACATATTTTGCCATTTTTAGTGTCTTATGTTGAGAATTTAGTGGTGCCCCATTGCAACTAAGATTTAGAACACATACCCACAACACAAATATGTGAGAATCACACATACAAGAACAACAAGAATTGTTTGTCCGATTCGTCCAACACATGAACTACGTCCAAGGGAAATTTCCAAGCCAATATATTATTAAATATTCTTTAATATGGTGCTACAATGTGTTCTAACTCAGAACTATGCTTACATAGGTGTACAAGGAAGTCCTAAACCAGTACATGGATATTGTAGGTAGAGTACAACATCTTCTCATTAACCCCATGAGCTATCACCTCATCTCTTTTTGTGACTTCCCAAGACCCTCCCATGAAGGTTACACCATAACATTCATCATCTAGTTGTCAAACATAAATCACCCTCTTCCTCAATTTCAGAACATGCATTACATCATGTAATTGTAAAAAGCCCCATTAGGTGTCTTCATCATCACATCCCCATTACCTTTGATATTCAATGGTTGATCATCACCAAGATAGACAACCCCATAATCACCCAGTGTATATTTTTCCATTGTTTCTGTATCCCCACTAGCATGACAAGAAGCTCCAGAATCCATCACCCAATCTTCACCTGACTGCTCCTCTCCTAGGATCAATACATCCTCATCATCCACCACGTTTGCATGACCATCATGTTCCTTCTCCAGGTAATTATAACTAATATGACCCTTTGCACGACAATTGTAGCACTTGACCAATTTATTTTTCCCCTTTTTCGGTCCTCCCCTTCCCCTTCCTTTCTCCACCTTAAGTGCAGCCCCATCTCCAGAATTTTCTCCCCCTTTCTTTTTCCACATACACTAACGGTATTTTCATCGTACTTATCGTCGCAACAGTTACCTCCCAACTGCTAGGCAATGAATTTAGTAGAAAACATGTTTGCACTTCATCAGTGAAAGTAATATCAACACTTTTCAATTGGTCCACTATACCTTTGAAACTACAGATACGACTCGCTGCTGTCTGTCCCTCCGATATCTTCGTATTTGCAAACCTCTTTATCAAGTGCACCTTATTGATATTTGATGGATTCTCATTGTAGACACCCCTCCTTGGAGCGCTTACCCCGATTGCAAGCTTAATTTGTGTTTTTACTTTGTTGTAAATGTTTTCAGTTAGTTTCTGTTACTTCTATTAAGTTCCTGTCTGACTCCGTCAGTTCTGGTGGCGAAAATGAACAACAGCTCTAACTTTCCAGTCCATTTTGTCAAAAAAAACCATTTTAGATTTGGGTGCCTCCGCCCTTTAGAGTGAGAGGCATGCACCTCCCGCACTCAAGGTAGGAGGTGCGCGCTTCTGGGTGTCAGTTACAGATTTTTTCCAAGAATCTCTCCGTTGCTCATCATGTCGATTTTGCTCGGGAAAAATATCCTCTTTGACTCCGTTTTGGCACCAAAGACACCCCATTTCACCTATAAACACCTCTCTCTTCCACCATTAAAAAGGATGAATGAATTTTACTCACCAACACTCTACAAAAAAATACTCTCAAAGGCATTTTGAGGCACACAAAAAAAATCTTGAAGTTCTTGAAGTCTTTAGGTACTTTTATCATCCCTTATCTCTATACTTCTTCTTCTTCTTCTATATTTTTCTTAAACGTGCAATCAAACCCAACTCTTGGGACATGATACCAAAGGCCACTTTATCATACTGAAGTTGGCCAAGTGTAAGTACCCCAATCTGAAATTAACCAACTTTAGAGGAACTCTTAGCACCATTCAGGGATAAACTGATAGGCTGGGACCTCACTAAGATAAACCTAAAATTCCAAGACTATTCTGGAATTAAAATTGGAAAAATCTAGAAGCTCGCCAGGCTGAGCCGTACGGATGGTATGGACGCGGGAGGGGTCAATCCGTACGGATGGTTTGGGCACCCTCAGTCCCTATAAATTGAGACCCTTGATGATCATTTCAGGGGGGAGAAAATCATTTTGTGAGTGTAAACTCAATCAGATTGAGGGCATGTTAAACACATAAACACATTCTTGAGTGAAAAGAGAGAAAGAAGATAGGCTTAGAACCAAAATTGGTGAGGCCTCCTTCTCCCCATCTTCTCTTCATCTCACATTCTATTTTCTTTTGTTAAATTTATGTTATGTCTTTATTATTTCTTGCAAATATTATGAAATGGAACCAAGCCTTAGAGTGATCAATGGTACCCTTCATGCCTAGTGTGTGATTGTGGGTTACAAACCATGATGATCAAGGCTTGTTATGTTTAATGTATCTTGATTTCATTGGCATTTATATTAATGCACTTTACATTCAAGTCTTTACTTTTATTGTCTTTAAATTAATCAATTTACCTCCAAGTCTTAACATTTATGTTGATTTATTTGAGTTTGATTAACTTTGGATCGTAAAGTCTCAATCTTTACCATTCAAAGTCTTGAACAACTCATAATAATGTCCCTTTTGATGGTAAAGATTCAATCTTTATCCATCTAAAGGTTGATCTCTTGTTTCCCCAAGGTTTTCCTTAGATGAATCATTCATTTGGATGTTAAAGTTCCAATCTTTAACCATCCAAATGATGATCTTAGCCTAAAATCCATGATTCAACAACTTTCTTCATATTTCCCCAATGATCGCCTTGATCACACCCAAAAACCTTTGTTTTTAGTGTTTAACTAGTGATCAATAGCATAGGGATGATCTAATTCATGTTTTGTAACTAGTAAATAAGCTGAACAGACCCAAATCAGTCCAGTTTTAACAGAATCCCCTATTTCTGCCTGAGACTGGACTGATTCCTGAGAATCTATTAAAACCCCAGGGATGACCCTCCTAGCCGTACGGCTAGTTTGGCCAGAGGGATGATTTTTTAGTCTTTCCCCTTTTCTAGTTAAACTGTTTACAAAATAACCCTTCTTCATTAAGTTTCTAACTGATTTTGTTAAAAGTCAGTTTCTCCCACTTTCCAAAAACATACACACACACACACTTTCACAATTTTTAACAAACTTTAGGGAGACTCGGTTTTTCCGAGGCGCTTTGGGTGAACTATCGGTTAAGTTCTTCCCAAAGCGTAACCTAAGCTCCGAATCCTTTATCTCTAACCTTTTTTCGTTAAGTTTGGGTATAAAGTTAAACTAACGAGGAGACTCCGTTTTGTTTGGAAATAAGGTTTCGTGTTTGATTCTCAAGGGAACTTTTCCGTTTCCCGCGGGTATCTTATAGTGGAGACTCCGCTGGGGAATAAAGTGTTTGCAAACTTCTTTTTAGAAGCTTTGGGCACACTTTTGTGTGGGTCAAACTCCCGTCCCCGTTTTTTGACTTTGTGCATATTTTGTGTGTATTTTATGTTTCTGTTTTGATTTCTGGGAGTGAAATTGTTCTGGAAACGCGATAAACTAGGGCTTGATGATCAGAAATTGAAAATTTGCAAAAATAATGGAGCTACTGCTCTAGCCGTACGGCTAGTTTGGCTGGGCCCACAGAATGCTTCAAGCTAACAATTTTGTGCAGGGCAGAAGCATTCTGATGGTCCCCTTGCATTTCTTCTTGTCCAGGTTCTATTTACAGCCTCTACTTGTGCACTCTTGACTTCATTTTGTTAGTCAAAAATGGATTTTTCAAAGCTTGGTTATACACAAATTTTTGAACATAAAATTTTGGGTTTTCAAGGCCTCATTGTGTATAACCCCATTTTTGAAAGTTCAGTTTCTCAAACCCTTTTGTTGATGCACAATCTTTTGTACAAATTGATTTTCAAAGGGCCTTGCTCCTCTTGTAAAATTTTCGGTTTTCAAAAACCTTTGGTTGTGCACAACTTTTCCATGTATAAAATTTTGACTCTTGATTGTTTATACCTTTGTTTGACTACTTGTGCAAATTACTTGTTTAAATTGTTTGTCCATATTGTGTATATACTCTTGTTCATGCTCATGATATTAAAACGGACCGAAAATTTCTATTTTGACTCAAAAGGGAACATAGAAGGCTTCACACAATGCACACTTGACCTTGTGCACATTCCAAAACCTTTTAAACCCAAGATGGATGCCATGATGCAGCTTGATTGGTGCTCTTGTGCCCTTCTCGCGCGCACGGTCCATTCCACCTCCCCTTCAGAGCCGAGTCAACCACACATGTCCATGACACACAAATACCGTGACCTTGGTTGGTTTTTGGTCTAGCTCATGTTATCACGTCCCTAATACGTGTCCAAACGCTAACTATAGCCAAGTTAACGCCTGAGTCACGACTCCTTGTGAAAGCAAGTCTGACCAAGGTCATCTTTGACCCAGTCCTTTACTTGTGCGTTAATTCCAACCATAATTAACCAAAGTCATGTATTAAGGATGGGATGACACCGTGTCATTAAGCCCTAATGCTTAACCCATCCTAATCATCCTTAAGCCCAAGGTTAAGGTTCGAGATCCCTCATTAAAATGAGGCCATGCCGGAATTCCATAGAAGCGTTAAGACAATCTTAACCTTAACCGGGGCTTAACTATGATAGGAATGGCCCACGCATTGGAACTTTTTGACGCACTAGACCTTAGGTTTGGTTCTTTTGGTTGGTGGAAGCCGCGTGCCCTATAGGACCCTCGCCCGGGATAGTCCGTCCTTGGGAGTATGCAATACAGGTGAAAAACGAGGGCTTATAGACGTAGTGCTGGCCTCCACTGATCCAGGGTTTAGAGTTGTTACGAAAAAGAAGAGAAATCTTTTCCAACCATTTAGGAATAAAAATGCGTTTTAAGTAAACTTGAACAGATAATTAATTGCGCCTTGCATGAATTTGCTCCATTTTTTCTTCTGGTCTTTGATATGTTGCATTCTTACAAGCGTCATTTCGTTAAGTCTTCGGATAGTTCCCTGTTATCATCCAAGATCTCGTTAAGCCTTAGGATTAGTCCCCTAGGTCCCCGTTAAAATTCCCATTAAATCCCTAGGAAGTCAGTCACCTCCTTTGATGGATCCCTGTTATCCTCCAAAAAGTCAGTCAAGTCCTTGGATGGATCCCTGTTATCCTCCAAGAAGTCAGTCACTTCCTCGGTTGGATCCCCGTTATCTTCCAAGAAGTCAGTCAAGTCCTTGGATGGATCCCCGTTATCCTCCAAGAAGCCAGTCGAATCCTCGGATGGATCCCGGTTATCCTCCAAGATCTCGTTAAGCCTTAGGATTAGTCCTTAGGTCCCCGTTAAAATTCCCGTTAAATTCCTAGGAAGTCAGTCACCTTATTGGATGGATCCCCATTATCCTTCAAGAAGCCAGTCGAATCCTTGGATGGATCCCTGTTATCCTCCAAGATCTCGTTAAGCCTTAGGATTAGTCCCCTAGGTCCCCGTTAAAATTCCCGTGAAATCCCTAGGATGTCAGTCACCTCCTTGGATGGATCCCCGTTATCCTCCAAGAAGTCAGTCACTTCCTTGGATGGATCCCCGTTATCCTCCAAGAAGTCAGTCACTTCCTTGGATGGATCCCCGTTATCCTCCAAGAAGTCAGTCAAGTCATTGGATGGATCCCCGTTATCCTCCAAGAAGTCAGTCAAGTCCTTGGACGGATCCCCGTTATCCTCCAAGAAGTCATTCATGTTCATATTTTCCTCTTATAATTCTAAACCCATTCGAACTACGGTGACCTGAGCCTCTCATCGTGTGGGACCCCCCCCCTCGTGGTGAGGGAAACGTAGGCAACTTCAGCCTGGTCAAATATCTCAAAATAGAGGATTCTAAGATACGTGCAAGCATTTACCCAGTGTTTACCCAAGCCTAAAGCTACCTTTGGTCTTCCCCGTAGCTCAAATGAAGTGAAAGAGAGCATCATTTCGCCGCCTAGTGTGTGTGGAGACACAAAGTTCCCCGGTCACTACAACTTATCCTATCCGGTACCTTAGAAAGATCACTTCAGTGGACAGTAGCTTGAGAAATGACGTCATGGATAATCGGGTTGGCCCAACGAACGAAGAGTTGCTCCAAGCTTTAAAATCCCCCGGGGCTGAGAAAGAAGTCATCACAGAGAGCCACAAAGAAACGCAAAGCCCGTTTAATGAGTGAGATAAGGAGGTGTCACAGCTCTACTCCAAACTGAGGGGCTCTTCACTAAAGTGACCAATCACAAAGAAGAGGTGGAAGCCACCCAACCACCGAATTGCAACCAAAGATCGTCCCCTCCATCTCACCAGAATACCGAGACCCCCATTTCTTCGCCCCAACACGCTGTCATCCACAACGAGCCTCTCATTCAAATCCTCCTCACTCCGCCTTATCCCAAATCAACCATCTCCCATAGGACACCTCCTATAAAACCCCAAACACAATCCACTTAAAAGGCCCGCAAACCAGTGTTCACACCAGTTACGCCTCGAGTATCATACCCACAACACTTTCCCAATCATATCCCTTCTCAGTTTGATGCCATCAACCAAGTCACCAGAGCTCAGTCACTGTTTAAACCATATATGGATACCCGACTAGGCATCACTAACTGGCTTCCACCAGATTTTCCGATGAGATTCCGGGGTGGCCCGTATTATTTGTATAATCCAATACCTTTTGGACCACAAGCTCCTTCCATGCCTCCGATTTACATTCCTGTAAGCAACCGAGGTTATGGATATGCCTGCGCCCCTGCGCCTCCGCAGAATCCCCTCAATCATCTATTGGGAAAGAGAAGCAAATGGAATATAAGGAACCCCTTGTCTCGAGCGGCGGTAATTCTCATCACCACCACATTTCAGTCAAAGGTGAAGGAAAATCCAAACGCAAACCCAAACCCCATTTCATAAGGTTTGAGGATTTCGGAATGCCCATAAGCAAGGTATTTGAGGGATTGGTTAAGCAAGGCCTTGCAAAGCCTCTTGTCAACTTCTAACCCAAAAACCCTGAGAAGTACCTCAATGTTAACAAGAAGTGTGCTTTCCACAATTACCATGGGCACAATACCGACGAATGCTCTGTTGTGAGATGTATCATTCTAGGTTTGATTAAGGAGGGAAAGATCGAACGCCCCCACGCCCCCGATACAGCCAATGACCCGAGCATCAACATGATCGAATTCGTGACTTCCCCAATGGTCAATAAATGGAGTGATGTCCGCCCTAAGGAAAAGGAGCCCGTGGTTGACAATGTTGTCAATCCCAAAGTAGGAGAGCCAGTTTTGGAAAAGTTGAAAAATTCAGTGTCAAAAACCCCTTCCATCGGCCTCCCCTTAGGAAAAGTCAAAGTCCATTGTTAGGATGTGTGATAAGCCTTTAGGAAAAATCAGTTAAGGTGTCTGTTAGGTTTAGTTAGGGTCTTGACTCCCCGGTAGATGCCATGTGGCGATCGTGCTGAATCCATTGTCAGTTTTCTTAATAAGATTAATTATCATTATTTCCTTGTTAAAATTTTACATAGAAAAATGTGTGTGAGTCTTTCACTCAAAACAAAAGTGTGCTTTTCCAACAAAAAAAATGGAGATCAAGTTTTCTCAAAATAAAAGATCATGTTTTCCTAAAAGGCTAATCCACTAATGAAGCGTTCTTCTTAAATCATGGTTATAATTTCACCTTGAGGTTTAATATGCTAAAAGTCCTTCGTGGTTCTGTCCATTGGAAACATTGACCAAGGACCCCACATCTGAATTGGCGTCTGAGAGAACCATCCTCCAAAAAGTCACTCAAGTCCTTGGATGGATCCCTGTTATCCTCCAAGAAGTCAGTCACTTCCTCGGATGGATCCCCGTTATCCTCCAAGAAGTCAGTCAAGTCCTTGGATGGATCCCCGTTATCCTCCAAGAAGCCAGTCGAATCCTCGGATGGATCCCGGTTATCCTCCAAGATCTCGTTAAGCCTTAGGATTAGTCCTTAGGTCCCCGTTAAATTCCTAGGAAGTCAGTCACCTTATTGGATGGATCCCCATTATCCTCCAAGAAGCCAGTCGAATCCTCGGATGGATCCCTGTTATCCTCCAAGATCTCGTTAAGCCTTAGGATTAGTCCCCTAGGTCCCCGTTAAAATTCTCGTGAAATCCCTAGGATGTCAGTCACCTCCTTGGATGGATCCCCGTTATCCTCCAAGAATTCAGTCACTTCCTTGGAAGGATCCCCGTTATCCTCTAAGAAGTCAGTCACTTCCTTGGATGGATCCGCGTTATCCTCCAAGAAGTCAGTCAAGTCATTGGATGGATCCCCGTTATCCTCCAAGAAGTCAGTCAAGTCCTTGGACGGATCCCCGTTATCCTCCAAGAAGTCATTCATGTTCATCTTTTCCTCTTAGAATTCTAAACCCATTCGAACTACGGTGACCTGAGCCTCTCATCGTGTGGGACCCCCACTCGTGGTGAGGGAAACGTAGGCAACTTCAGCCTGGTCAAATATCTCAAAATAGAGGATTCTAAGATACGTGCAAGCATTTACCCAGTGTTTACCCAAGCCTAAAGCTACCTTTGGTCTTCCCCGTAGCTCAAATGAAGTGGAAAAGAGCATCATTTCGCCGCCTAGTGTGTGTGGAGACACAAAGTTCCCCGGTCACTACAACTTATCCGATCCGGTACCTTAGAAAGATCACTTCAGTGGACAGTAGCTTGAGAAATGACGTCACGGATAATCGGGTAGGCCCAACGAACGAAGAGTTGCTCCAAGCTTTAGAATCCCCCGGGGCTGAGAAAGAAGTCATCACAGAGAGCCACAAAGAAACGCAAAGCCCGTTTGATGAGTCGACGAGATAAGGAGGTGTCACAGCTCTACTCCAAACTGAGGGGCTCTTCACCAAAGTGACCAATCACAAAGAAGAGGTGGAAGCCACCCAACCACCGAATTGCAACCAAAGATCGTCCCCTCCATCTCACCAGAATACGAGACCCCCATTTCTTCGCCCCAACACGCTGTCATCCACAACGAGCCTCTCATTCAAATCCTCCTCACTCCGCCTTATCCCAAATCAACCATCTCCCATAGGACACCTCCTATAAAACCCCAAACACAATCCACTTAAAAGGCCCGCAAACCAGTGTTCACACCAGTTACGCCTCGAGTATCATACCCACAACACTTTCCCAATCATATCCCTTCTCGGTTTGATGCCATCAACCAAGTCACCAGAGCTCAGTCACTGTTTAAACCATATATGGATACCCGACTAGGCATCACTAACTGGCTTCCACCAGACTTTCCGATGAGATTCCGGGGTGGCTGTCGCGACCCCGGACCCCGCGGGCCCCGGGACCGCGATCTGGACGTCGACTCTAGAACCAAAACTGACAAATACCGAAGTTAAGAATTCCATTTAATACCAAAAGGTGATGATCCAAAGTTTACAAAACATTTTGAACAACAAGGTAAAACTAGTACAAACTCCACAAGTTCATACACCAAAGTTACAAAATATACAAATCCTAATGACGTCAATATTTGGTACAAATACCCCAAAAGGTTACACATTTATATAATGTAAACCCACCTATACAACTTTCCCCAAAAGAATGTATCCACCCTCGACGTCCTCGTTCTCGTGATCAGCGAGACTAATCCTTAGCACCTGGGGGGGGGGGGTTAAGGAAAGACAAAGATAAAAGAGAAAAGGGGTGAGATAAATCTCAATAAGTTACTAATGCAACTACATGACATGCTATAATGCAATAAGCAATAAACGATAATTATTATCACATAGCACATAGCAATTATCATAGAACAGATAGCAGCGGAAATAAACACATAACAAAGGATATAGCCAAGGTTTTCCAAACCGGAACATCCAAATAAAGGATCGCTGCGCAGCTTCAATAATCAACCAATCATCATCTTCATAATAGCATGAAAGCCGAAGAGAAAACCCCGGTACCGGAACCAATAACATAAAAGTGTCACAAGGGACAAGGACCATGACACAAAGTCATGCCCACTAGCCAGATACATTCACAAAGGAACGCTGACTTATCCTTTCCAAGGCCAATCTGGAGAAGGGGTAAAGAAGGGGGCAAAACAATGGTCAACATTATAATGGACTTGGCTTTGCCATTATAATCTTTCCCATCGCCCAAACACACACAAAATACCAGCTGGACTTTCACGTAAAGGCTAAGTAATAAAATACTAGCACGATAAACAACAAAGGATTCCAATGTAGGGAATCAATCCAATTAAATTACCACAAAGGTAAACAAATCCAAACAACACATCAAGGATGAACCAACATTCCCAAAACGGTACTTGAATAAATTCCATATCATATTTATTCACAAAAGAATCAAATCCAATCAAATAAGTGTTCCACGGTGTTATCTTAAGTTAATTAGAAGAAATAAACCTAAACTAGTTAGGCCTTAAGTATTAAACCAAGCAAAAAGGTCAAATTCCTGAAACAGGGGCGGGCGGGCGCCTGGAAAGGGGGCAGGCGGGCGCCTGAATGACCAGAAGGTCTGGCCACTAAAAAGGTCATGTAGGCGGGCGCCTGGGTCAACACAGGCGGGCGCCTGGTCTACGGACTGGGGAAAAACAGAGCTGGGTTCTTCATATTTCCTTGCCATTTTCATACCAAATTCATAATACCAAAAATCAACACTCCCAAGATGGTTTCTAAGGTATCCAAACATCATTTATAACTAGAATGGGAGTCTAAACACACCATTATAGACCCAAAACCAAGAATCAAAACTAACAATCAAGTTTTCACCCTTTTACCCAAAAACTCAAATAAAATTCCAAATCAATTCAAAATACAACCAAACTTCAAGTATGGCACATTAATCATCATATAAACATAATATGAACGTTTTAGCATCAAAATGGGGGAAAAGTAACTTACTTGAAAATAATGAAAGTCGACGGAATTCGATTCTTTTTGGCTCTACGCGATCCTATCGACGATCTAAGCAAGGTTTACGTTTTAAGGAATGAATAATAATGAGAGGAAGATGGAGAAAAAGAAGAGAGAAGTGAGGAGAAGAAACTTACCCAAAAGCTTGGAGAGAGAGAGAGATTTCCAGGGAGAATGGTGAGGTTGAGGGAAAAAAAGTGAGGGAGGTGAGGGAAGTAGGGAGGTAGGGGAAATAATTCAAACATTTACACTTAGGCCCCCTCTCTCACACTACACCAAATACTACACTCCCGACTAACAATTAAGACTCGACACTTCCACACTAGCCCAAATAACTCGAATAAAATGCTAGGCACAATTATTATAACACATAAAATGCACACATAAATATTTAAATAAATAATAATTTAAATAAATAAATAAGCAAATAATTAAATAAAAATCATTTAATTACTAATAAAACAGAGCCTATATTTCGGGTCGTCACATTCACTCCCCCTTAAAGAAAATCGACCCGAATTTTAACGAGACTCACCTTAAACAAAAAGCCACGGAAATTTCCTCTCGATCTCACCTCGGAGCTCCCAAGTCGACTCCTCGATGTTATGATTCCTCCACAGGACTCGAACCAACGCGATGCTCTTGCTCCTCAACTCTTGGACTTTAGAATCTAAAATCCGAACCGGTCGTTCCTCATAAGACATATCGGGCTCAATATCCTCCGGTATCCTCGGTAACACGTGAGACGGATCATGAACATACTTCCGAAGCATAGAAACGTGGAAAACGTTGTGCAAACGGTCTAAGGATGACGGTAACGCGAGACGATACGCTAGAAGTCCAACCTTTCCCAAAATCTCAAACGGGCCAATAAACCTCGGAGCCAATTTGCCTTTCTTCCCAAATCTACGAATACCCACCTTTGGAGATACCTTCAAGAATACCAAATCACCAATCTGAAAACTAAGATCTCGCCTTCGATTATCTGCGTAGCTCTTATGTCGACTCTGGGCTGTCTTCAATCGATCCAGGATAACTCTAACATTTCCAACTGAATCCTGAAGCAAATCAATACCCAAAACTTTCGCTTCACCGACCTCATCCCAACAAATAGGCGATCTACACTTCCTTCCATACAAGGCCTCAAACGGTGCCATCTCGATACTAGCCTGATAACTGTTGTTGTACGAGAATTCCACTAACGGTAGGTGCGAATCCCAAGAATCAGAAAAGTCTATCGAACACGCTCGCAACATATCCTCCAAAATCTGAATAGTCCTCTCGGATTGACCGTCGGTTTGAGGATGAAAAGCTGTACTGAATCGCAAATCTGTACCCAAAGCTTCCTGAAACGTCTTCCAAAATCTGGAAGTAAACCTCGGGTCTCGATCTGACACGATGCTAACCGGAACCCCATGCAATCTAACAATCTCATCGATATATAAAGGGTCGCAAGCTTCTCCATCGAATATCTGATATCAATAGGCAAGAAATGGGCGCTCTTGGTCAATCTATCCACTATTACCCAAACACTGTCATACTTCCTACGGGTACGAGGCAGTCCCGTAACGAAATCCATAGTCACATGCTCCCATTTCCACTCGAGAATCTCTAACGGCTGAAGTAATCCCGCGGGCCTCTGATGCTCGGCTTTGACCTGCTGACAAGTTAAACACTTCGAAACGTACTCGGCTATTTCCCTTTTCATATTAATCCACCAAAATTGTTGCTTCAAATCCTGATACATCTTCGTACTACCCGGATGAATAGTATACCTCGATTTGTGACCCTCATCAAGAACCCTCTGTTTAATTCCATCGACATCCGGAACACACAATCGACCACGAAAAGTCAACACTCCACTCGAGCCCAATGAAAAATCCTCGAAATTCTTTTCTTTCAGTTTACCCATTATCTTCACCAACTCGGGATCTTCTTTCTGAGCTTCCTTTATCCTTTGATTTAGGGTCGGAGACACCCTAATATTCGCAAAAATAGCCCCATGTCTCGATTCACGAGGAGACCAATCTCGAACATCCTCAAGCATTTTCCATTCACGAACCATCATCGAAGCCACATAAGATTTTCTACTAATCGCATCGGCTACCACATTCGCCTTCCCCGGATGATAAGAAATCGTGCAATCATAATCCTTCAACAGTTCCATCCATCGACGCTGTCTATTATTCAACTCTTTCTGGGAGAAAAGATACTTCAAACTCTTGTGATCCGTAAAAATTTCAAACTTCGCTCCATAAAGATAGTGCTTCCATTTGTGCAACGCAAATACAATAGCCGCTAACTCCATATCATGAGTCGGGTAATTCTGCTCACTAGGGGTCAACTTCCTCGAAGCATACGCAATTACTTTCCCATTCTGCATCAACACACAACCCAAACCCTCTTTCGAAGCATCACTATAAATCACTAGGCCATCGCTCCCATTAGGCAAAGTCAAGATCGGTGCGGTAGTCAACCTTTTCTTCAATTCCTCAAAACTCTTGTCACATTTCTCAGCCCACACAAACGGGACATTCTTCTGGGTCAACTGAGTCATCGGAGTAGCAATCCTCGAAAACCCTTCAATAAACCTTCGGTAATAACCGGCTAAACCCAGAAAACTACGAATCTCGGTCACTGACTCGGGTCTCTTCCAATCCACTATAGCTTCAATCTTTGAAGGATCCACCGAAATACCGTCTTTCGAAATAACATGACCCAGAAATGACACCTTCTCGAGCCAAAATTCGCATTTACTAAACTTCGCAAATAATTTCTCCCTCGAAAGAACGGATAAAACTGTCCTCAAGTGCTGCTCGTGCTCCTCTCGAGATTTCGAATAAACAAGAATGTCGTCGATGAAAACCACCACGAACGAATCAAGATAGGGATGGAAAATCCGGTTCATCAAATCCATAAATACGGCCGGCGCATTAGTCAACCCAAACGGCATAACCAAAAACTCATAATGACCATACCGAGTGCGAAAAGCAGTCTTCGGAATATCCTCCGATCGAACCTTCAACTGATGGTACCCACTCCTCAAATCAAGCTTAGAGAAAACCACGGACCCTTGAAGCTGATCAAACAAATCATCAATATGCGGTAGAGGATACTTGTTCTTCACCGTAACCTGATTCAACTTTCTGTAATCTATACACAATCTCAAGGAACCGTCTTTCTTTCACACAAACAAAACCGGTGCTCCCCACGGGGAAACACTAGGGCGGATAAACCCTCGATCAAGCAACTCTTGCAACTGAACCTTCAATTCCTTCAACTCTGCGGGAGCTAACCTATAAGGTGCTTTCGAAATCGGAGCCGTACCCGGCAAAAGATCTATATAAAACTCAATCTCACGATCGGGAGGCATATCATACTCGGTAGAGAAAACATCGGGAAATTCCCGGACTACCCGAACACTATCAAAACTAGGGGATTCTTTCCTAGCATCAAGAACACTAGCCAAATACCCTTCACAACCACTATGCAATAATTTTCTCGCTTTCAAATAAGAAATTAAGCGAACCTTCCTACTCAGAGGACAAGCCTCAAACACGAATTTAGGCACATCGGGAATAGAAAAAGTGACAGTTTTCTTACGGCAATCAACAGAAGCATGAAACTTGCTCAACCAATCCATACCCAAAATGACATCAAAGTCTTAGATAGGAAGAACTACCAAATCCGCACAAAGGACTCGACCACAAATGACCACATCACAAGCACGAAAGACTCGATCCGAAATCAACATTATCCTATAGGGGTCGACACCTCTAGCACGTACGGTAAGGACTCGAATGCAGCATTTAACATGGAAGCAAATTGCACAGAAATGTATGAATGAGATGATCCTGGATCTACTAACGCTCGTGCGCTCACATTAGACACAGAAACAATACCTCCAATAACGGATGGATCATCGGTAGCTTGTTGTTGATTCATTGCAAACACTTTCCCTTGGACCTTGGGCTTCCCGGCGGCATCCCTTTTCTGACCCTGATTAATACCAACTCCTGACCCGGATGACTGACCTCGGTACCTCGTGCACTCTCTCGCAAAGTGCCCCATTTCACCACAATTGGTACACTTGCCTTGCTTTTTCCAACACCTATCCTCCGCATGGCCTACCTTCTGACAAAAGGTACAAGGCTTCCTAATTAGGCTCCCTTGGTTCCCGGAAGTGGTACCCGGGTTCCTTGGGATCGGTTGCCCTCGGAACTGAGATTGTCCCCCAAAGTTACCTCGATTATCAATCCTTGGTTGTGACTTGCTCTGTGCTCCTTTCTTGCTCGGGTTAGCTACCTCGGTCTTCCTTTTATGCTCCCCAATATCTTGCTCTATTAAGTAGGCTCGGTCCACCGCATCTTGGAAAGTCACAATCCGTTGAGCAATCAGTTGAGTACGGATGGAGGTCTTCAATCCCCGAATAAATCTCATAGCTTTTTGTTCCTCGGTCCTCACCAAATAGTCGCAATACCGGGCTAATTCTATGAACTTAGCCGAGTATTGTGCTATAGACAACACACCTTGCTCTAGGTTGAGTAGCTCAATCTCCTTTCGGTTCTGATCAACAACCGGAATGAAATGCTCCTTGAATTTGCGCACAAACAACTCCCACGCATACACCGTGTGAGTATCATCCCAAGTAGCTTTAACACCTTTCCACCAATGCTCGGCGGCTCCCACAAGTTTGTAAGCCGCAAACCGGACCTTATCCTCATCCGAACACCCAAATACATCGTAAATCTTCTCCATAGACTCAATCCACAACTCAGCTTTCCTTACATCGGGCTCCCCATTGAATTCAACCGGTTTCAACTTCAGAAATTGCTCCAAACCATAACAGGGTGGTGCTTGCTCTAACCTCGGACCTTGATCATGTATGGCCTTCATGGCCGCCTCAAACATGCCTTGAAACATAGCACGTGCTTCTTCCCTTGTATCATTCTGATTCTGTGCCCCACTAGTACCTCCTTTGTTTCTTCTTCCAGACATTGCGAGTAATTACCTGCATAAGACATCAACCGTTAATCACTCCGCACACTACTACCCACCTAGGTCATACTAATCCACCTAGACTTATACATAGAGCTAATGCCATAGCTCTGATACCAACTGTCGCGACCCCGGACCCCGCGGGCCCCGGGACCGCGATCTGGACGTCGACTCTAGAACCAAAACTGACAAATACCGAAGTTAAGAATTCCATTTAATACCAAAAGGTGATGATCCAAAGTTTACAAAACATTTTGAACAACAAGGTAAAACTAGTACAAACTCCACAAGTTCATACACCAAAGTTACAAAATATACAAATCCTAATGACGTCAATATTTGGTACAAATACCCCAAAAGGTTACACATTTATATAATGTAAACCCACCTATACAACTTTCCCAAAAGAATGTATCCACCTCGACGTCCTCGTTCTCGTGATCAGCGAGACTAATCCTTAGCACCTGGGGGGGGTTAAGGAAAGACAAAGATAAAAGAGAAAAGGGGTGAGATAAATCTCAATAAGTTACTAATGCAACTACATGACATGCTATAATGCAATAAGCAATAAACGATAATTATTATCACATAGCACATAGCAATTATCATAGAACAGATAGCAGCGGAAATAAACACATAACAAAGGATATAGCCAAGGTTTTCCAAACCGGAACATCCAAATAAAGTATCGCTGCGCAGCTTCAATAATCAACCAATCATCATCTTCATAATAGCATGAAAGCCGAAGAGAAAACCCCGGTACCGGAACCAATAACATAAAAGTGTCACAAGGGACAAGGACCATGACACAAAGTCATGCCCGCTAGCCAGATACATTCATAAAGGAACGCTGACTTATCCTTTCCAAGGCCAATCTGGAGAAGGGGTAAAGAAGGGGGCAAAACAATGGTCAACATTATAATGGACTTGGCTTTGCCATTATAATCTTTCCCATCGCCCAAACACACACAAAATACCAGCTGTACTTTCACGTAAAGGCTAAGTAATAAAATACTAGCACGATAAACAACAAAGGATTCCAATGTAGGGAATCAATCCAATTAAATTACCACAAAGGTAAACAAATCCAAACAACACATCAAGGATGAACCAACATTCCCAAAACGGTACTTGAATAAATTTCATATCATATTTATTCACAAAAGAATCAAATCCAATCAAATAAGTGTTCCACGGTGTTATCTTAAGTTAATTAGAAGAAATAAACCTAAACTAGTTAGGCCTTAAGTATTAAACCAAGCAAAAAGGTCAAATTACTGAAACAGGGGCGGGCGGGCGCCTGGAAAGGGGGCAGGCGGGCGCCTGAATGACCAGAAGGTCTGGCCACTAAAAAGGTCATGTAGGCGGGCGCCTGGGTCAACACAGGCGGGCGCCTGGTCTACGGACTGGGGAAAAACAGAGCTGGGTTCTTCACATTTCCTTGCCATTTTCATACCAAATTCATAATACCCAAAATCAACACACCCAAGATGGTTTCTAAGGTATCCAAACATCATTTATAACTAGAATGGGAGTCTAAACACACCATTATAGACCCAAAACCAAGAATCAAAACTAACAATCAAGTTTTCACCCTTTTACCAAAAACTCAAATAAAATTCCAAATCAATTCAAAATACAACCAAACTTCAAGTATGGCACATTAATCATCATATAAACATAATATGAACGTTTTAGCATCAAATGGGGGAAAAGTAACTTACTTGAAAATAATGAAAGTCGACGGAATTCGATTCTTTTTGGCTCTACGCGATCCTATCGACGATCTAAGCAAGGTTTACGTTTTAAGGAATGAATAATAATGAGAGGAAGATGGAGAAAAAGAAGAGAGAAGTGAGGAGAAGAAACTTACCCAAAAGCTTGGAGAGAGAGAGAGATTTCCAGGGAGAATGGTGAGGTTGAGGGAAAAAAAGTGAGGGAGGTGAGGGAAGTAGGGAGGTAGGGGAAATAATTCAAACATTTACACTTAGGCCCCCTCTCTCACACTACACCAAATACTACACTCCCGACTAACAATTAAGACTCAACACTTCCACACTAGCCCAAATAACTCGAATAAAATGCTAGGCACAATTATTATAACACATAAAATGCACACATAAATATTTAAATAAATAATAATTTAAATAAATAAATAAGCAAATAATTAAATAAAAATCATTTAATTACTAATAAAACATAGCCTATATTTCGGGTCGTGACAGTGGCCCATATCATTTCTATAATCCAAGACCTTTTGGACCACAAGCTCCTTGCATGCCTCCGATTTACATTCCTGTAAGCAACCGAGGTTATGGATATGCCTGCGCCCCTGCACCTCCGCAGAATCCCCTCAATCATCCATTGGGAAAGAGAAAGCAAATGGAATATAAGGAACCCCTTGTCTCGAGCGGCGGTAATTCTCATCACCACATTTCAGTCAAAGGTGAAGGAAAATCCAAACTGTAACGCCCATCTTTATTCTTGTTAAATATTTAACGTGTTTGTTAAATTCTTGGCTAGCATATTTATATGCTATTTTATTTGAGTTAATTATTTAATTGCGTTAGAAAGTTAAGGTGGTTAAATGTCAAAGTTGAAAGTTTAGGGGCCTTTTGTCAAAGTTAGAACCTGAGGGGCCAAAGGGCAATTTTTGAAACTTGTTAGTATAAAGTGTTGTTTGCCTGAGAAAGGCAAACCATTCTTAATTCTTCTCGTACGTTCTTTCCTCTGTTCCATAGAAGGGAGTTCAATTTACCCTATTCTCGACTCCTCGAGCTTAATTATCCCTCCGTTCGTGATTCTGGTCCCGGATAAATATTCGTGGCGTTGAATAGAGCGTTCCAGACCGATCAGAAATTAATTTGGGTCAACTTGATTTTTGACTAGGTAAGCTATTGACTCCCCCTTACTTGTAATAACATGCATATATGTTATTCCCGCTACTTGTTTTTGTTAAAATTGTGTTTTGAGCAATTTTTGTGATACTTGTAAATTTGGGACGAAGGGAGTATTCGTATGAAAACAAGATTTAAATAGACTTGCAAATGCAAAAGTACCTGGGAATGAAAAGTATTGAAAAATTATACTCCTACTCGTGAGACGGTAAAATAGTAACTTGATTTAAGTATTATTAGAAAAATTGTACCATTATTTATGATACGGGGAAATGAATGGAAATATCCCTAAATGTTTATAGTAGTATATTAGAAAATTGTACTTATACTTTTGGGGACGGTGAAATATTAAATTGGAATAAAAGGAAATTGTCCTATTATTTATGGGACGGTAAAAGAAATGAATTGAGCCTGAAATAATGTTTTGGGTATTGCCTAAGAATTAGTAAAAGTTACTCCTACGCTTGGGACGGGAAATTTCTTAGCCTGGGAAAGAAATAAAAAAATTCACATTTTGGTTCCTTGTGCGACCGCACAAAAATCCTTGGGCGACTGCCCATCTTTCTGAAAGGTTTTTCAAAGGAATTGACCTGCTTGTGTGCGACCGCACAGGCCATTTTAGGCGACCGCACAGTTACCTGAAAAACAAAATGTTGTTTAAAGTTTGTATAAGTTGGAAGTAACTCTAGTTAAGGTATATAACCTTAGTATAAGATGTCCTAGCAAGTGTTGTGACACCTTAGGGTCATCAGAACTTGGTTTTAAACGTGTATACTCATTTAATTAAAATGAGAACTTAGTCTTGTACATGGACACTTGTAGAACTCAAATGAGAGCTTAAGTATAAGAGTAACAACTCTTTTATATGTCTTGAAAGTGCTATGAACAAGCACTTATGTGTTATACTTGTCTTGAAGCCAATGATTGTGTACCTTAGGGGCATTAAAACAATGACTTGAGATTGAATATCCTATGTAGGGGATTAAGAACTTATAAGTATGAGTTGTATAACTCATTTACTTAATTTGAACTCGAAGTATTCTTGGTTTAGGTTTAGGGTACTACCCTAGATGGCCTAGATGAGTGTTGTAGAACACTCTAGTACTGGAAAATTGTCCCTTTCTGAACGAATGAAATGTGAACTTGAATCATAATTAAATGATAACTTGAGTATAAGAGTAGTAACTCTTTTATGTGTCTTGAAGTCAATGTTTGTGTACCTTAGGGACACCAACTGATGTCTTGAGCTTGAATGTCCTAAGAAAAGGATTGGAAAATAATATGTGAAAGATGTATAATTCATCTTCCTAGCTTGAACTTGAAATATAAGATAATTAACTCTTGTACATGTTTAACCATCCAAAGAAATGGATTGAGAACTTAGATATAAGATGATAAAATCTTGTAAATGTCTTGAATGTCCTGAATGTCCTGAATGTCTTGAATGTCTTGAATGTCTTAAGTTGAGACAGTAACTTGAAGTATAAGACAATAAAATCTTGTGCATGACTTGAACATCCAAATAATTGGATTAAGACTTGAAAATAAGATTATAAAATCTTGTACGTGCCTTGACACCAATATAGGTGTATAGTAATAAACTTGAAAGAGTCTTGATGTGTACATGTAAATCTTGCATATATTTACTTGATAGAATGTACTTCTTGATTACTTGATACATGGTATGAATAACCAAAAGAGTTGGGATATGGAACTAGATAGAGAATGATTAACTCTACTACATACTTGAAACTTGATAGTGGGTATTGTAAGTGTTATGAGCAAACACTAAAGTGCTAGTGATTGGTTTTAATCATGTATATACTAATAAAGTATAAAAAGAATAAAGAAGATATCTTGTCTTGAAATGGTTCCTAAAGAAAATAGGGACTAGTGTAATATGAAGATAATTCATATAATCGTGAATACTACGATTTAAATTAATAAGAATGATTACAGAACAAATATGTGTTAGAAAATGTATTCGATTACTAACGATACATATACGTGAAGTATGACTGTGTCTAGGTACCAGGTGACCTATTCTACTACGTGTTTAGAGTCTAAGGTGTTGGGCTCTACTTGATAGTAAGGGTATCGTGATAGACACTTTAATGTGTTAAACGTGATATGGATATGTACGTGCAAACTTGGCATGTGACAAAGTGATATACCCTACTACTTGACTGAAGTCTGTTATTAATGGACTCTTACTTGGATTGATCGTGTTACATGGACACCTTATGTGCCAGTGTTATCTTGGTTTGTATTCGCAATAATTGCGTACGTGTACTTGTATTCTCGTAAGCACATGATACATAAACCATGGTGCATATTCTCGTGAGCACATGATACATAATTACATGGTGCATATTCTCGTGAGCACATGATACATGATTACATGGTGCATAAAGAATAGTCCACTAATAAGGGACTGAGTTCTTTTCTCGTAGTTCAAGTAAACATCTACTTGTGCATTCTTGTGTGAGTCCAGCTGGTTCTCCTTGCTTGTTCGAAAATATATAGGTTCACGCTTGTCGCGAGAGCTGGGGTTTAAGTGACAATCGGGTCCCTATGTATTTCCGCTTGACCCCTTACTACCGGCCATAGTAAGGGCATAGCTTCCTTGGTTAGAGCAATAAGCCTGACCTAAGTGAATGCGATTGTCTTGAAACACCTCTGTGGATCTTGTTCTTGTGGATGACACTGGTTACCAGGTCTTCTTATATACTGCACAGCAGTCTCTTGTTCTTGTTCTTGGTTGTCCTCAGCTAGAAAAGCATCGACAACAAATGGTATTCTTGGGAGGAATAAGGAAGGATTCAGGTACAAATGCGTGATAGGCCTATGTGCATCTTGGTGAGCTGGTCTAGCCTCTCACACTACTTGACTACTTGTTACCTGATCATATCTTGAGCTTGATTACTTGTTGAGTTGGCTTAGCCTCTCCTATACTTGTTACTTGATGATACTTGATATATGTTTAGTTGAGTATCTACTTGTATTGCATGATAACATGACATATAGTTGCATGTTATAGCTTACTGAGATTTATCTCACCCTTTATTTGTTTAATTGCTTCCCCCCCCCAGGAAAGCAGGGGATAGTACGCAGTGAGGCTCGACTTAGCTGGGAACTTACTCAGCAGGATATTCTTGTTCGAAGTTAGTGTCCTTTTTATTTTGGTAAGGACGATCTTGTATGAGTTAATAAACTCTAGGCTTGTATTGGGGTAGTATTTCTTGTCCCTAGACAGTTCTTGTTGCTAGCTTATTTGCTAGGCATGTCTTCCGCTGTATGTAACCATTTTGGTTTTAATTTTCTTGGTCTAGAATTCGTGTGAGCTATCTTAGCTCCCTACTCTTGAGTATATATATAGTGTCAGTTTTGTTTTTAATAGGTATTGTTCCTGTTTCCCGTTAGTTTCTTGTTTCTTGTTAATTACGCGCACCAGGTTCGAGGTTCTATTAGGGAATCCTGGGACTTGGGGCGTGTCAGTGTGGTATCAGAGCTATGGTTTAGCTCTAAGCCTGGATAGGGTCTATGGCCTAGGTTGGGTTAGTCTTGGGTGTGTTTTCGACACCGAGTGCTTCGTTACTTGTTGTCATACCAGGCAGAGGACTGGTGTTGATAGTGTTGATCCAATTGGATTAGATGGTTTGAGAATCGAGAGCGCGGGTCTTTAAAGACTTAGGCGTATCTATCTTGTCTTGTGGAAATTGTTTCGTGCTATATGTGCATGCTTGTCCTTATCTCGTGAATTACGTGGAAGTGTATTCTC
Source organism: Campanula takesimana (assembly GCA_026119855.1). NCBI lineage: Eukaryota > Viridiplantae > Streptophyta > Magnoliopsida > Asterales > Campanulaceae > Campanula > Campanula takesimana. The sequence goes on along the minus strand of JAOWBW010000474.1, from coordinate 1,078,693 downwards.
TAGTAAGAGACTACGTGCTTGATATTGTTATGAATAAGAGCTTGATAGAAGTGTGGGTGACAACACCCTATACGTTCTATGTTAATTTGGTCGTGTCACCGGTATGGGACATTGATGTGATACGCGTCATGACTTGACTTTCTATCTGTTAGGTCATTCTTGTTTACCACAATAGATGGTAATTATTTCTATGCTAGTATGCTTGACTATATATGTGAGCATGATATAATTATGTGTAATATTCATGTTCTGCATTGAGAGTTCGAACAATGTTATCGAGATTGTACTGGGTATTTAACCTATGTGATTGACAGTGGAATTTCTATACCAAACCAGATGGATGTATCCATTCTTGATGAGAAACTTGGATTATCTTGAGTTGTGACAGTGCGAATACAGTGCTGACATCTGGATTAATGTTCTTGACCTCGATTGAGTTAAAAGACTTGAAGATTCAACTTGAGAAATTTCTTGATAGAGGATATATCTATTTTGAAGTGAGTATCTGTGTTGACCTATAAGTGGAAACAACCAAGGTACGCACTTGAGATTTTCTTGATCTTGTTAGAGATTCATGAATGAATTTCGAAGGCAGCTCCATTGTTAACTATATGACACCGAGAGCTACATCTTTTGATGGATTGTCTTGATGGATTGATATACGTAAAGTCAGTTTTGAATATTGAAACGATGGATGACCACGACTTAGTATTTGAGATTGCCTAGTGGATTTGACCAGTATTACAGTGATCTGGAGGATATGACCAATTCTATTATTTTTAGTGGATATGTCAAGTTTCACCGATATAGTGGATTGACTAATCGAGTCTGTTTGACTTTATGTGTTTCGATGTTATAATTGATACATCTTGATTGCATGAAATATTTGTGAGTATCTGTGCATAGTCTTGATGCTCTTGAGTTCTATTTGCTGATTATATATGTTATAATCTGATCTGTAAAAATTCGAGGACGAATTTTCTTTAAGGTGGGGAGGATGTAACGCCCATCTTTATTCTTGTTAAATATTTAACGTGTTTGTTAAATTCTTGGCTAACATATTTATATGCTATTTTATTTGAGTTAATTATTTAACTGCGTTAGAAAGTTAAGGTGGTTAAATGTCAAAGTTGAAAGTTTAGGGGCCTTTTTGTCAAAGTTAGAACCTGAGGGGCCAAAGGGCAATTTTTGAAACTTGTTAGTATAAAGTGTTGTTTGCCTGAGTTAATTCTTCTCGTACGTTCTTTCCTCTGTTCCATAGAAGGGAGTTCAATTTTACCCTATTCTCGACTCCTCGAGCTTAATTATCCCTCCGTTCGTGATTCTGGTCCCGGATAAATATTCGTGGCGTTGAATAGAGCGTTCCAGACCGATCAGAAATTAATTTGGGTCAACTTGATTTTTGACTAGGTAAGCTATTGACTCCCCCTTAGTTGTAATAACATGCATATATGTTATTCCCGCTACTTGTTTTTGTTAAAATTGTGTTTTGAGCAATTTTTGTGATACTTGTAAATTTGGGACGAATGGAGTATTCGTATGAAAACAAGATTTAAATAGACTTGCAAATGCAAAAGTACCTGGGAATGAAAAGTATTGAAAAATTATACTCCTACTCGTGAGACGGTAAAATAGTAACTTGATTTAAGTATTATTAGAAAAATTGTACCATTATTTGTGGTACGGGGAAATGAATGGAAATATCCCTAAATGTTTATAGTAGTATATTAGAAAATTGTACTTATACTTTTGGGGACGGTGAAATATTAAATTGGAATAAAAGGAAAATTGTCCTATTATTTGTGGACGGTAAAAGAAATGAATTTGAGCCTGAAATAATGTTTTGGGTATTGCCTAAGATTAGTAAAAGTTCTCCTACGTTGGGACGGGAATTTCTTAGCCTGGGAAAGAAATAAAAAATTTCGCATTTTGTACCTTGTGCGACCGCAACAAAAATCCTTGGGCGACTGCCCATCTTTCTGAAAGGTTTTTCAAAGGAATTGACATGCTTGTGTGCGACCGCACAGGCCATTTTAGGCGACCGCACAGTTACCTGAAAAACAAAATGTTGTTTAAAGTTTGTATAAGTTGGAAGTAACTCTAGTTAAGGTATATAACCTTTGTATAAGATGTCCTAGCAAGTGTTGTGACACCTTAGGGGCATCAGAACTTGGTTTTAAACGTGTATACTCATTTAATTAAAATGAGAACTTAGTCTTGTACATGGACACTTGTAGAACTCAAATGAGAGCTTAAGTATAAGAGTAACAACTCTTTTATAGTCTTGAAAGTGCTATGAACAGCACTTATGTGTTATACTTGTCTTAAAGCCAATGATTGTGTACCTTAGGGGCATTAAAACAATGACTTGAGATTGAATATCCTATGTAGGGGATTAAGAACTTATAAGTATGAGTTGTATAACTCATTTACTTAATTTGAACTCGAAGTATTCTTGGTTAGGTTTAGGGTACTACCCTAGATGGCCTAGATGAGTGTTGTAGAACACTCTAGTACTGGAAAATTGTCCCTTTGTGAATGAATGAAATGTGAACTTGAATCATAATTAAATGATAACTTGAGTATAAGAGTAGTAACTCTTTTATGTGTCTTGAAGTCAATGTTTGTGTACATTAGGGACACCAACTGATGTCTTGAGCTTGAATGTCCTAAGAAAAGGATTTGAAAATAATATGTGAAAGATGTATAATTCATCTTCCTAGCTTGAACTTGAAATATAAGATAATTAACTCTTGTACATGTTTAACCATCCAAAGAAATGGATTGAGAACTTGGATATAAGATGATAAAATCTTGTAATGTCTTGAATGTCCTGAATGTCCTGAATGTCTTGAATGTCTTGAATGTCTTAAGTTGAGACAGTAACTTGAAGTATAAGACAATAAAATCTTGTACATGACTTGAACATCCAAATAATTGGATTAAGACTTGAAAATAAGATTATAAAATCTTGTACGTGCCTTGACACCAATATAGGTGTATAGTAATAAACTTGAAAGTGTCTTGATGTGTATATGCAAATCTTGCATATATTTACTTGATAGAATGTTACTTCTTGATTACTTGATACATGGTATGAATAACCAAACGAGTTGGGATATGGAACTAGATAGAGAATGATTAACTCTACTACATACTTGTACTTGATACGTGGGTATTGTAAGTGTTATGAACAAACACTAAAGTGCTATGATTTGGTTTTAATCATGTATATACTTAATAAAGTATAAAAAGAATAAAGAAGATATCTTGTCTTGAAATGGTTCCTAAAGAAAATAGGGACTAGTGTAATATGAAGATAATTCATAAAATCGTGAATACTACGATTTAAATTAATAATAATGATTACAGAACACAATATGTGTTAGAAAATGTATTCGATTACTAACGATACATATACGTGAAGTATGACTGTGTCTAGGTACCAGGTGACCTATTCTACTACGTGTTTAGAGTCTAAGGTGTTGGGCTCTATTGATAGTAAGGGTATCGTGATAGACACTTTAATGTGTTAAACGTGATATGAATATGTACGTGCAAACTTGGCATGTGACAAAGTGATATACCCTACTACTTGACTGAAGTCTGTTATTAATGGACTCTTACTTGGATTGATCGTGTTACATGGACACCTTACGTGCCAGTGTTATCTTGGTTTGTATTCGCAATAATTGCGTACGTGTACTTGTATTCTCGTAAGCACATGATACATAATACATGGTGCATATTCTCGTGAGCACATGATACATAATTACATGGTGCATATTCTCGTGAGCACATGATACATGATTACATGGTGCATAAAGAATAGTCCACAATAAGGGACTTAGTTCTTTTCTCGTAGTTCAAGTAAACATCTACTTGTGCATTCTTGTGTGAGTCCAGCTGGTTCTCCTTGCTTGTTCGAAAATATATAGGTTCACGCTTGTCGCGAGAGCTGGGGTTTAAGTGACAATCGGGTCCCTATGTATTTCCGCTTGACCCCTTACTACCGGCCATAGTAAGGGCATAGCTTCCTTGGTTAGAGCAATAAGCCTGACCTAAGTGAATGCGATTGTCTTGAACACCTCGTGGATCTTGTTCTTGTGGATGACACTGGTTACCAGGTCTTCTTATATACTGCACAGCAGTCTCTTGTTCTTGATCTTGGTTGTCCTCAGCTAGAAAAGCATCGACAACAAATGGTATTCTTGGGAGGAATAAGGAAGGATTCAGGTACAATGCGTGATAGGCCTATGTGCATCTTGGTGAGCTGGTCTAGCCTCTCACACTACTTGACTACTTGTTACCTGATCATATCTTGAGCTTGATTACTTGTTGAGTTGGCTTAGCCTCTCCTATACTTGTTACTTGATGATACTTGATATATGTTTAGTTGAGTATCTACTTGTATTGCATGATAACATGACATATAGTTGCATGTTAATACTTACTGAGATTTATCTCACCCTTTATTTGTTTAATTGCTTCCCCCCCCCCCAGGAAAGCAGGGGATAGTACGCAGTGAGGCTCGACTTAGCTGGGAACTTACTCAGCAGGATATTCTTGTTCGAAGTTAGTGTCCTTTTTTATTTTGGTAAGGACGATCTTGTAGAGTTAATAAACTCTGGGCTTGTATTGGGGTAGTATTTCTTGTCCCTAGACAGTTCTTGTTGCTAGCTTATTTGCTAGGCATGTTCCGCTGTATGTAACCATTTTGGTTTAATTTTCTTGGTCTAGAATTCGTGTGAGCTATCTTAGCTCCCTACTCTTGAGTATATATATAATGTCAGTTTTGTTTTTAACAGTATTGTTCTGTTTCCCGTTAGTTTCTGTTTCTTGTTAATTACGCGCACTAGGTTCGAGGTTCTATTAAGGAATCCTGGGACTTGGGGCGTGTCAGTGTGGTATCAGAGCTATGGTTTAGCTCTAAGCCTGGATAGGGTCTATGGCCTAGGTTGTGTAACGCCATCCTATTTCTTGTTAAATATTTGAACTTGCATATTATGTGTTAGTTTTACTTGGGTTAACTTTTTAACTGCTTTAGAATATTAAGGTGGTTAAATGTCTAGTTTTGACTTTTGGGTCATTTGTGAAAATTTGACTTTAGGGGTCTTTTTGTTAAAAGTGAAACTTGAGGGGCCTAAGTGTCATTCTTTGAAACTTGAATGTATATCAAGTTGTGGGTTGCCTTCTCAGAGGCATTTTTCACCCAATTTCTTACGTTCACTCCCTCTGTTCTGAAAGCTAGGGTTAAAAGTTTCCCCTATTCCCGACTCCTCGAGTTTAATTATCCCTCCGTTCTTGATTCCGATCCCGGATTAATATTCGTGGCGTTGAATAGAGCGTTCCAGGCCGAACAGAAATAAGTTTTGGTCAACTTGAATTTTGACTAGGTAAGTTATTAGCTCCCCTTGCTTGTAATAACATGCATAAATGTTATTCTCGATACTTGTGATTGTTAATTTTGTGTTTGGGGTGATTTTTGTGGTACTTGTAAATCTGGGACAAAGGGAGTAAATTTCCCCTGTGTAAAATGATAAAAGGGACTTGGAAATATTAGAATGAATATGTTATGCCTTTGTTAGAGTGTGAAATTGTTAGTGTAAAGTTACTCCTACGTTTTGGGACGGAAATAGTTCAACCTGGGAAAGAAATGAGAATTTCGCATTTTAGTACACTGTGCGACCGCACAAAAATGATTGTGCGACCGCACATCTTTCTGAAGGGTTTTTCAAATAAATTGACTTGGTTGTGTGCGGCCGCACAGTCCATGTTGGGCGACCGCACAGTCACCTGAAAAACAAAGATGTTGTTTAAAGTTTGTATAAGTTGGAAGTAACCCTAGTTAAGGTATATAACCTTAGTATAAGATGTCCTAGCAAGTGTTGTGATACTTTAGGGGCATCATACTTGGTCTTAAATATGTATACTCATTGAATTAAAATGAGAACATAAGTATAAGAGTAGTATCTCTTCTTTATGTCTTGAAAGTGCTATGAACAAGCACTAATGTGTTATACTTGTTGTGAAGCCAATGATTGTGTACCTTAGAGGCATTAGCATAAGGTATTAGACTTGAACATCCTAAGAATAGGATTGGGATTTGGTAAGAGTAAATGTATAACTCTTATACTTGTTTGAATGTCCAAAGATTGGAAGTTATAACTTGAAGTATAAGACATTAAAAGCTTGTACGTGACTTGAACATCCATAGAAATGGATTAATACTTGAATATAAGATAATAAAATCTTGTACTTGACTTGACACCAATACATATGTATGGTAGTGAACTTGAAAGTGCTATGAACAAGCACTAACGTGTATGAGACATGTTCTTGTTGTGTATGTGCAAACATTGCATATAGTTGCTTGATAACAAGGTGACTTCTTGATTACTTGAAGCATGTTCCTTGTTGAGCTAGTCCACTACATTTGGATTAGTTCTTCTCCCGTTGTTCAAGTAAATATCTACTTGTACTTTCTTGTGTGAGTCCAGCTGGTTCTCCTTGCTTGTTCGAAAATGTATAGGTTCACGCTTGTCGCGAGAGCTGGGGTTTAAGTGACAATCGGGTCCCTATGTATTTCCGCCTGACCCCTTACTACCGGCCATAGTAAGGGCATAGCTTCCTTAGTTGGAGCAATAAGCCTGACTTAAGTGAATGCTAAATTCCCGTCCCGAACACCTCATGAATATCCATGAGTACTGATATTGAGAATGACACTGGTTACCGGGTCTTCTAAGATATACTGAATAATCAGTTCCTGTTATTGATCGTGATTGTCAAAGTAATACAAGCTTCGACAACAATGGTATTCTTGGGAGGAATAAGGAAGGAAGCAATATCCTTATAACTTGCTTGTTTAGCCTTATGTGCTACTTGATGAGTGGATTATCCTCTCATATACTTGTTACTTGATGATACTTGATAAATAATTACTTGAGTATCTATTTGAATTGCATGATAACATGTCATGTAGTTGCATCTAATAGCTTACTGAGATTTATCTCACCCTTTATTTGTTTCCCCCCCCAGGAAAGGAAGGATAGTGCGCAGTGAGGCTCGACATAGTTGGGAGCTTACTTCGCAGGTCGTGATCATATTTTGGGGCTTGTGTCCTTTTATACTTGGTGAGGACGATGTATTATGGGTTTTGTAACTCCTTTTTTGGGGTAGACAGTTCTTGTTGTCACTAGACATCTTGTATAGTACTCTTGATGCCAGCTTATGTGCTGGGCATGTTTCCGCTGTGTATGTATTAAGTTTGGTTTTAAATTTTCTTGTCTAGAACTGGTGTTGTGAGCTAGTATAGCTCCTTACTCTAGAGTATATATATCATGTCAATTTGTTAAACAAATGTCATTAAGTTTCTTGTTAAGTTTCTTGTTCCTCGTTAGGCACTCCATCCAGGTTCGAGGTTCTATTAGGGGATCCCGGGACCTCGGGGCGTGTCAGGTTGGTATCAGAGCTACCATGGTTTAGCTACCCTGTTTAGCTACCTTGGTTTGCTCTAAGTCTGGATAGGGTCTATGGCCTAGGTATGGGTGAGTCTTGGGGTGTTATTAATAACGCTAAGTGTTTACCTACAGGTACAATGAGTTCTGAAGGTACAAGTGGTAGTAATCAGCTGAGATCTATAACTCCTCAAGAAGAATTGGTTGATAATGTTGACTGGGATTATCCTAATCGCCTTACAAGGTTCTTGAAGCTGAAACCTCATAGTTTTGACGGGGAATTTGATTCTAAGAAGGCAGAGGAGTGGATTGAAAGCATTGAGAAGATCTTTACAGCCTTGAGATGTGCAGGTGGTGATAAGGTAACCTTTGCAACCTTTAAACTTGAGAAAGCCGCTGAACATTGGTGGCAAGTGTTGAGTAAAAGCTGGGAACTGGAAGGTGTACCTCAGACATGGAGAATTTTCTTAAAGCTTTTAAGTCACAGTTTATTCCAACAGTGGTCCAAGATAGAAAGGAAATGGAATTTCTTAATCTGGAGCAGGGAAGTCTGACCGTGGGGCAATACTCAACCAAGTTCACAGAATTGGCAAGGTATTGTGATCACTTAGTTCCAAACGAAGCCAAGAAGGCACAGAGGTTTGTTAAAGGGTTGAGGACTGAGTATAGGAAGCAACTTCTTTCTCTACAGCTCACTAGTTATCAGCAAGCAGTGGAGAAGGCTTATACTATTGAAAATGATATCGAAGAACACAAGGTGAAGTTGGGAACAACCATGACTGGTCGTGTATCAGAGAAAACTCAGGGATCTGGTTCTAGAGGTGGTAAATCTGGCCGCCAAGATCGTCGATTCCGACAGCCAACTGAAAGTAAAGGTAGTGTATCAACTGGTTCGAGGACAACATTCCAAGGTCCCAGGAGAGTATGTGGCTATTGTTCGAAAGAAGGCCATTCTGAAGACAAGTGTTGGCTAAAGCAAGGAAAGTGTATAGTGTGTGGTGAAGCGGGGCACTTTGCTAGAAATTGTTCTAAAAGTAAAGTAAATCAAGTTTGGGGTACAAGTCAACCAGCCTCAGGTTCCAAGAGAGATAGTGGGGGTCGACCAAAAGTTCAGGGTCGAGTGTTTGCTTTAGATCAGCAGGGTGTAGCTGAGTCTTCTGCGGTCATAGGAGGTATTATATTACTTTCTAGTACGAGAGCGCGAGTCTTGATAGAACCAGGCTCATCTCATTCTTATGTGGCATCTCATTTTGTGTCGCATTTGCATGTTCTTCCTGATTCTATGCCTTATGTGCTAGAAGTATCTTCCCCTATGGGAGATTGCATGTTTACTTCTGAGGTTTACAAGGAATGTGAGGTCCTTGTGGGTGATCATGCCCTTCTTGCTGACCTAGTCGTGTTACCTATAAGGGACTTTGACGTGATTCTTGGCATGGATTGGCTATATGTGCATCATGCATCTGTTGATTGTTATAGAAAAGTAGTAACTTTTTCTATTCCTGGTTTGCCTGATTTTACCTTTGAAGGTGATAGGCCTTTATGTGCTATACATGTTATTTCTGCTTTAAAAGCTAGAAAACTTTTATCTCGTGGTTGTGCCGGGTATCTCGCATGTGTACTTGATCAGAGTTTATCTGTTCCCAAGATGGAGGATATTCCTGTTGTGTCTGAATTTTCAGATGTGTTCTCTTCTGAGTATAGCATGCCACCTGATCGAGAGCTTGAGTTCTGTATTGAGCTATTACCAGGTACAGCACCAATCTCTAAAGCACCTTATAGAATGGCTCCAGCTGAGTTGAGAGAGTTGAAAACACAGCTTGAGGAATTGCTTGAAAGGGGCTTTATCAGGCCTAGTGTATCACCGTGGGGTGCACCAGTGTTATTTGTCAGAAAGAAAGATGGGACTCTGCGATTGTGCATTGATTACAGAGATCTTAATCAGGTAACTATTAAGAACAAATATCTGTTACCTCATATTGATGACTTGTTTGATCAGCTTCAGGGTTCAGTAGTGTACTCAAAGCTTGATTTGAGAAGTGGTTATCATCAGTTGAAAATCAGATCTGAAGATATACCAAAGACAGCTTTCCGTACCAGGTATGGGCATTATGAATTTATTGTTATGCCATTTGGCTTGACAAATGCTCCAGCTATATTTATGGATTTGATGAACCGTATCTTCAAGCCTTATCTTGATTGTTTTGTGGTGGTATTCATTGATGACATTCTTGTGTATTCTAAATCACGGGCTGAGCATGAACAACATCTCAGAATGGTATTACAAGTTCTTCGTGAGAAACAATTATTTGCAAAATTCAGCAAATGTGCTTTCTGGTTAGAAGAGGTTTCATTCTTGGGGCATGTTGTGTCTGCTACTGGTATTGCAGTAGATCCTTCCAAAGTTGAAGCAGTTGTGAACTGGAAGAGGCCAACTACAGTGACTGAAATCCGTAGTTTCTTGGGCTTGGCTAGTTATTATCGGAGGTTCATTGAGGAATTCTCCAAGATTGCTACTCCATTGACTAATATGACTCGAAAAGCTATTTCTTTTGAGTGGAATGACAAATGTGAAGCGAGTTTTCAGGAGTTAAAAAGGCGTTTGACTACAGCTCCAGTCTTGGCTTTGCCTAATGGTTCTGAGCATTTCATGGTTTATACTGATGCTTCTAAAGAAGGATTGGGTTGTGTTCTGATGCAAGATGGCAAGGTAATAGCTTATGCTTCTCGAAAATTATCTCCTTATGAAAAGAATTATCCTACTCATGATTTAGAGTTGGCTGCAATTATTTTTGCTTTGCATAAATGGAGGCATTACTTGTATGGAACCAAATTTGAGGTTTTCACTGATCATAAAAGCTTGAAGTACTTGTTTTCTCAAAAAGAACTTAACATGAGGCAACGTAGATGGATGGAGAAATTGAAGGATCATGATTGTACTATCCTTTATCATCCAGGAAAGGCCAATGTTGTGGCAGATGCACTGAGCCGAAAGACTTATATTTCTTGCTTGATGATTCGTGAATGGAAGATGTTTGAAGATTTGTGTGATTGGAGTCCTTGTGAATCAAATCATGGAGTTATCTTTGCTAATATAAAAGCTACTTCAGATTTACTCCAATAGATCAAAGAAGCTCAGGTAACTGATTCTGAATTGCAGAAAATCATTAGTGGAATGAATGAAGGAAAGCAACCAGATTTTTCTTTTAATAATGATGGAATTCTTACCTTCCGAGGTCGAGTTTGTATTCCAGTTGATCCTGAGATAAAGAAGAAAGTTCTTGAAGAGGCTCACAAAGCCAAGTATACTATTCATCCTGGAAGTACTAAAATGTACCAAGACTTGAAGAAACATTTCTGGTGGAACAATATGAAAAGAGAGATTGCTGAGTATGTTTCCAAATGTTTGACTTGTCAACAAGTAAAAGTGGAACATCAACGTCCAGCAGGTTTGTTGCAACCATTGGAAATTCCAGAGTGGAAATGGGAGCATATTACTATGGATTTTGTGACTGGTTTGCCACGTACCAGACGAGGCCATGATGCTGTTTGGGTTATAGTGGACAGGTTGACTAAATCAGCTCACTTCTTGTCTGTTTCCATGGGATATTCATTGTCTCAATTGGCATCTTTGTATGTTCAGGAGATAGTCCGACTACATGGGGTTCCTGTGAGTATTGTATCTGACAGAGATCCTCGTTTTACTTCTCGATTCTGGCAGGCTCTGCAGGGTGCTATGGGTACTAAGTTGAATTTCAGTACTGCTTTTCATCCTCAATCTGATGGGCAATCTGAGAGACTTATACAGTTTCTTGAGGATATGTTACGTGCTTGTGTTATTGATTTCAAAGGCAGTTGGGATACTCATCTTCCTTTGGCTGAGTTTGCTTATAATAACAGTTTTCAGTCTAGCATTGAAATGGCTCCATATGAGGCTATTTATGGTAGAAAATGTCGATCTCCTATATGCTGGGATGAAGTGGGAGAAGCTAGACTCTTGGGTCCTGAAATGGTTCAACAGTCAGTTGAGAGTGTGAAACTCATTCGAGATAGATTGCGCACAGCTCAGAGTAGACAAAAGAGTTATGCAGATCATCGTAGAAGGGATCTTGAATTTCAGGTAGGTGACTTTGTATTCTTGAAGGTCTCTCCTCGTAGAGGTATAAAGAGATTTGGGAAGAAAGGAAAGTTATCTCCTCGTTATATCGGTCCATTTGAGATTCTTGAAAGGTTGGTAAGTTGGCTTATAAAGTGGCTTTACCTCCTTCTTTATCGGGTATTCATGATGTATTCCATGTATCTATGCTTCGCAAGTATATGGCAGATGAATCACATGTTCTTGAGTATGAGGCTATTCCATTTCAGCCTGATTTGTCTTATGAGGAACAACCGTTGAAATTCTTGACTGGAAAGAGCAAGTATTGCGTACCAAAAGAATTCCTATTGTGAAGGTCCTTGGAGGAATCATGAAATTGAAGAGGCTACTTGGGAAACCGAGAAAGAGATGCGAGATAAATACCCGAGCCTATTTGAAAACTTTGGTAAGTAAAATTCGTGGGCGAATTTTCTTTAAGGTGGGGAGGATGTAACGCCCATCCTATTTCTTGTTAAATATTTGAACTTGCATATTATGTGTTAGTTTTACTTGGGTTAACTTTTTAACTGCTTTAGAATATTAAGGTGGTTAAATGTCTAGTTTTGACTTTTGGGTCATTTGTGAAAATTTGACTTTAGGGGTCTTTTTGTTAAAAGTGAAACTTGAGGGGCCTAAGTGTCATTCTTTGAAACTTGAATGTATATCAAGTTGTGGGTTGCCTTCTCAGAGGCATTTTTCACCCAATTTCTTACGTTCACTCCCTCTGTTCTGAAAGCTAGGGTTAAAAGTTTCCCCTATTCCCGACTCCTCGAGTTTAATTATCCCTCCGTTCTTGATTCCGATCCCGGATTAATATTCGTGGCGTCGAATAGAGCGTTCCAGGCCGAACAGAAATAAGTTTGGTCAACTTGAATTTTGACTAGGTAAGTTATTAGCTCCCCCTTGCTTGTAATAACATGCATAAATGTTATTCTCGATACTTGTGATTGTTAATTTTGTGTTTGGGGTGATTTTTGTGGTACTTGTAAATCTGGGACAAAGGGAGTAAATTTTCCCCTGTGTAAAATGATAAAAGGGACTTGGAAATATTAGAATGAATATGTTATGCCTTTGTTAGAGTGTGAAATTGTTAGTGTAAAGTTACTCCTACGTTTTGGGACGGAAATAGTTCAACCTGGGAAAGAAATGAAATTTCGCATTTTAGTACACTGTGAGACCGCACAAAAATGATTGTGCGACCGCACATCTTTCTGAAGGGTTTTTCAAATAAATTGAATTGCTTGTGTGCGGCCGCACAGTCCATGTTGGGCGACCGCACAGTCACCTGAAAAACAAAGATTTGTTTAAAGTTTGTATAAGTTGGAAGTAACCCTAGTTAAGGTATATAACCTTAGTATAAGATGTCCTAGCAAGTGTTGTGATACTTTAGGGGCATCATACTTGGTCTTAAATATGTATACTCATTGAATTAAAATGAGAACATAAGTATAAGAGTAGTATCTCTTCTTTATGTCTTGAAAGTGCTATGAACAAGCACTAATGTGTTATACTTGTTGTGAAGCCAATGATTGTGTACCTTAGAGGCATTAGCATAAGGTATTAGACTTGAACATCCTAAGAATAGGATTGGGATTTGGTAAGAGTAAATGTATAACTCTTATACTTGTTTGAATGTCCAAAGATTGGAAGTTATAACTTGAAGTATAAGACATTAAAAGCTTGTACGTGACTTGAACATCCATAGAAATGGATTAATACTTGAATATAAGATAATAAAATCTTGTACTTGACTTGACACCAATACATATGTATGGTAGTGAACTTGAAAGTGCTATGAACAAGCACTAACGTGTATGAGACATGTTCCTGTTGTGTATGTGCAAACATTGCATATAGTTGCTTGATAACAAGGTGACTTCTTGATTACTTGAAGCATGTTCCTTGTTGAGCTAGTCCACTACATTTGGATTAGTTCTTCTCCCGTTGTTCAAGTAAATATCTACTTGTACTTTCTTGTGTGAGTCCAGCTGGTTCTCCTTGCTTGTTCGAAAATGTATAGGTTCACGCTTGTCGCGAGAGCTGGGGTTTAAGTTGACAATCGGGTCCCTATGTATTTCCGCCCGACCCCTTACTACCGGCCATAGTAAGGGCATAGCTTCCTTAGTTGGAGCAATAAGCCTGACTTAAGTGAATGCTAAATTCCCGTCCCGAACACCTCATGAATATCCATGAGTACTGATATTGAGAATGACACTGGTTACCGGGTCTTCTAAGATATACTGAATAATCAGTTCCTGTTATTGATCGTGATTGTCAAAGTAATACAAGCTTCGACAACAATGGTATTCTTGGGAGGAATAAGGAAGGAAGCAATATCCTTATAACTTGCTTGTTTAGCCTTATGTGCTACTTGATGAGTGGATTATCCTCTCATATACTTGTTACTTGATGATACTTGATAAATAATTACTTGAGTATCTATTTGAATTGCATGATAACATGTCATGTAGTTGCATCTAATAGCTTACTGAGATTTATCTCACCCTTTATTTGTTTCCCCCCCCCCCCAGGAAAGGAAGGATAGTGCGCAGTGAGGCTCGACATAGTTGGGAGCTTACTTCGCAGGTCGTGATCATATTTTGGGGCTTGTGTCCTTTTTACTTGGTGAGGACGATGTATTATGGGTTTTGTAACTCCTTATTTTGGGGTAGACAGTTCTTGTTGTCACTAGACATCTTGTATAGTACTCTTGATGCCAGCTTATGTGCTGGGCATGTTTCCGCTGTGTATGTATTAAGTTTGGTTTTAAATTTTCTTGTCTAGAACTGGTGTTGTGAGCTAGTATAGCTCCTTACTCTAGAGTATATATATCATGTCAATTTGTTAAACAAATGTCATTAAGTTTCTTGTTAAGTTTCTTGTTCCTCGTTAGGCACTCCATCCAGGTTCGAGGTTCTATTAGGGGATCCCGGGACCTGGGGGCGTGTCAGGTTGGGTTAGTCTTGGGTGTGTTTTCGACGCCGAGTGCTTCGTTACTTGTTGTCATACCAGGCAGAGGACTGGTGTTGATAGTGTTGATCCAATTGGATTAGATGGTTTGAGAATCGAGAGCGCGTGTCTTTAAAGACTTAGGCGTATCTATCTTGTCTTGTGGAAATTGTTTCGTGCTATATGTGCATGCTTGTCCTTATCTCGTGAATTATGTGGAAGTGTATTCTCTAGTAAGAGACTACGTGCTTGATATTGTTATGAATAAGAGCTTGATAGAAGTGTGGGTGATAACACCCTATACGTTCTATGTTAATTTGGTCGTGTCACCGGTATGGGACATTGATGTGATACGTGTCATGACTTGACTTTCTATGTGTTAGGTCATTCTTGTTTACCACAATAGATGGTAATTATTTCTATGCTAGTATGCTTGACTATATATGTGAGCATGATATAATTATGTGTAATATTCATGTTCTGCATTGAGAGTTCGAACAGTGTTATCGAGATTGTACTGGGTATTTAACCTATGTGATTGACAGTGGAATTTCTATACCAAACCAGATGGATGTATCCATTCTTGATGAGAAACTTGGATTATCTTGAGTTGTGACAGTGCGAATACAGTGCTGACATCTGGATTAATGTTCTTGACCTCGATTGAGTTAAAAGAGTTGAAGATTCAACTTGAGAAATTTCTTGATAGAGGATATATCTATTTTGAAGTGAGTATCTGTGTTGACCTATAAGTGGAAACAACCAAGGTACGCGTGTTCTTGAGATTTTCTTGATCTTGTTAGAGATTCATGAATGAATTTCGAAGGCAGCTCCATTGTTAACTATATGACACCGAGAGCTACATCTTTTGATGGATTGTCTTGATGGATTGATATACGTAAAGTCAGTTTTGAATATTGAAACGATGGATGACCACGACTCAGTATTTGAGATTGCCTAGTGGATTTGACCAGTATTACAGTGATCTGGAGGATATGACCAATTCTATTATTTTTAGTGGATATGTCAAGTTTCACCGATATAGTGGATTGACTAATCGACTCTGTTTGACTTTATGTGTTTCGATGTTATAATTGATGCATCTTGATTGCATGAAATATTTATGAGTGTCTGTGCATAGTCTTGATGCTCTTGAGTTCTATTTGCTGATTATATATGTTATAATCTTGATCTAGTAAAAATTCGAGGACGAATTTTCTTTAAGGTGGGGAGGATGTAACGCCCATCTTTATTCTTGTTAAATATTTAACGTGTTTGTTAAATTCTTGGCTAGCATATTTATATGCTATTTTATTTGAGTTAATTATTTAACTGCGTTAGAAAGTTAAGGTGGTTAAATGTCAAAGTTGAAAGTTTAGGGGCCTTTTTGTCAAAGTTAGAACCTGAGGGGCCAAAGGGCAATTTTTGAAACTTGTTAGTATAAAGTGTTGTTTGCCTGAGAAAGGCAAACCATTCTTAATTCTTCTCGTACGTTCTTTCCTCTGTTCCATAGAAGGGAGTTCAATTTTACCCTATTCTCGACTCCTCGAGCTTAATTATCCCTCCGTTCGTGATTCTGGTCCCGGATAAATATTCGTGGCGTTGAATAGAGCGTTCCAGACCGATCAGAAATTAATTTGGGTCAACTTGATTTTTGACTAGGTAAGCTATTGACTCCCCCTTACTTGTAATAACATGCATATATGTTATTCCCGCTACTTGTTTTTGTTAAAATTGTGTTTTGAGCAATTTTTGTGATACTTGTAAATTTGGGACGGAGGGAGTATTCGTATGAAAACAAGATTTAAATAGACTTGCAAATGCAAAAGTACCTGGGAATGAAAAGTATTGAAAAATTATACTCCTACTCGTGAGACGGTAAAATAGAAACTTGATTTAAGAATTATTAGAAAAATTGTACCATTATTTGTGATACGGGGAAATGAATGGAAATATCCCTAAATGTTTATAGTAGTATATTAGAAAATTGTACTTATACTTTTGGGGACGGTGAAATATTAAATTGGAATAAAAGGAAATTGTCCTATTATTTATGGGACGGTAAAAGAAATGAATTGAGCCTGAAATAATGTTTTGGGTATTGCCTAAGAATTAGTAAAAGGTACTCCTACGCTTGGGACGGGAAATTTCTTAGCCTGGGAAAGAAATAACAAATTTCACATTTTGGTACCTTGTGCGACCGCACAAAAATCCTTGGGCGACTGCCCATCTTTCTGAAAGGTTTTTCAAAGGAATTGACCTGCTTGTGTGCGACCGCACAGGCCATTTTAGGCGACCGCACAGTTACCTGAAAAACAAAATGTTGTTTAAAGTTTGTATAAGTTGGAAGTAACTCTAGTTAAGGTATATAACCGTAGTATAAGATGTCCTAGCAAGTGTTGTGACACCTTAGGGGCATCAGAACTTGGTTTTAAACGTGTATACTCATTTAATTAAAATGAGAACTTAGTCTTGTACATGGACACTTGTAGAACTCAAATGAGAGCTTAAGTATAAGAGTAACAACTCTTTTATATGTCTTGAAAGTGCTATGAACAAGCACTTATGTGTTATACTTGTCTTGAAGCCAATGATTGTGTACCTTAGGGGCATTAAAACAATGACTTGAGATTGAATATCCTATGTAGGGGATTAAGAACTTATAAGTATGAGTTGTATAACTCATTTACTTAATTTGAACTCGAAGTATTCTTGGTTTAGGTTTAGGGTACTACCCTAGATGGCCTAGATGAGTGTTGTAGAACACTCTAGTACTGGAAAATTGTCCCTTTGTGAACGAATGAAATGTGAACTTGAATCATAATTAAATGATAACTTGAGTATAAGAGTAGTAACTCTTTTATGTGTCTTGAAGTCAATGTTTGTGTACCTTAGGGACACCAACTGATGTCTTGAGCTTGAATGTCCTAAGAAAAGGATTGGAAAATAATATGTGAAAGATGTAATTCATCTTCCTAGCTTGAACTTGAAATATAAGATAATTAACTCTTGTACATGTTTAACCATCCAAAGAAATGGATTGAGAACTTGGATATAAGATGATAAAATCTTGTAAATGTCTTGAATGTCCTGAATGTCCTGAATGTCTTGAATGTCTTGAATGTCTTAAGTTGAGACAGTAACTTGAAGTATAAGACAATAAAATCTTGTACATGACTTGAACATCCAAATAATTGGATTAAGACTTGAAAATAAGATTATAAAATCTTGTACGTGCCTTGACACCAATATAGGTGTATAGTAATAAACTTGAAGGAGTCTTGATGTGTATATGCAAATCTTGCATATATTTACTTGATAGAATGTTACTTCTTGATTACTTGATACATGGTAT
The DNA here is from genome assembly GCA_026119855.1 of Campanula takesimana. NCBI lineage: Eukaryota > Viridiplantae > Streptophyta > Magnoliopsida > Asterales > Campanulaceae > Campanula > Campanula takesimana. The sequence continues at coordinate 1,060,800 of JAOWBW010000474.1, read as the reverse complement.
GAATAACCAAAAGAGTTGGGATATGGAACTAGATAGAGAATGATTAACTCTACTACATACTTGAACTTGATACGTGGGTATTGTAAGTGTTATGAACAAACACAAAAGTGCTAGTGATTGGTTTTAATCATGTATATACTTAATAAAGTATAAAAAGAATAAAGAAGATATCTTGTCTTGAAATGGTTCCTAAAGAAAATAGGGACTAGTGTAATATGAAGATAATTCATATAATCGTGAATACTACGATTTAAATTAATAAGAATGATTACAGAACACAATATGTGTTAGAAAATTTATTCGATTACTAACGATACATATACGTGAAGTATGACTGTGTCTAGGTACCAGGTGACCTATTCTACTACGTGTTTAGAGTCTAAGGTGTTGGGCTCTACTTGATAGTAAGGGTATCGTGATAGACACTTTAATGTGTTAAACGTGATATGAATATGTACGTGCAAACTTGGCATGTGACAAAGTGATATACCCTACTACTTGACTGAAGTCTGTTATTAATGGACTCTTACTTGGATTGATCGTGTTACATGGACACCTTATGTGCCAGTGTTATCTTGGTTTGTATTCGCAATAATTGCGTACGTGTACTTGTATTCTCGTAAGCACATGATACATAATTACATGGTGCATATTCTCGTGAGCACATGATACATAATTACATGGTGCATATTCTCGTGAGCACATGATACATGATTACATGGTGCATAAAGAATAGTCCACTAATAAGGGACTGAGTTCTTTTCTCGTAGTTCAAGTAAACATCTACTTGTGCATTCTTGTGTGAGTCCAGCTGGTTCTCCTTGCTTGTTCGAAAATATATAGGTTCACGCTTGTCGCGAGAGCTGGGGTTTAAGTGACAATCGGGTCCCTATGTATTTCCGCTTGACCCCTTACTACCGGCCATAGTAAGGGCATAGCTTCCTTGGTTAGAGCAATAAGCCTGACCTAAGTGAATGCGATTGTCTTGAACACCTCGTGGATCTTGTTCTTGTGGATGACACTGGTTACCAGGTCTTCTTATATACTGCACAGCAGTCTCTTGTTCTTGTTCTTGGTTGTCCTCAGCTAGAAAAGCATCGACAACAAATGGTATTCTTGGGAGGAATAAGGAAGGATTCAGGTACAAATGCGTGATAGGCCTATGTGCATCTTGGTGAGCTGGTCTAGCCTCTCACACTACTTGACTACTTGTTACCTGATCATATCTTGAGCTTGATTACTTGTTGAGTTGGCTTAGCCTCTCCTATACTTGTTACTTGATGATACTTGATATATGTTTAGTTGAGTATCTACTTGTATTGCATGATAACATGACATATAGTTGCATGTTAATAGCTTACTGAGATTTATCTCACCCTTTATTTGTTTAATTGCTTCCCCCCCCAGGAAAGCAGGGGATAGTACGCAGTGAGGCTCGACTTAGCTGGGAACTTACTCAGCAGGATATTCTTGTTCGAAGTTAGTGTCCTTTTTTATTTTGGTAATGACGATCTTGTATGAGTTAATAAACTCTAGGCTTGTATTGGGGTAGTATTTCTTGTCCCTAGACAGTTCTTGTTGCTAGCTTATTTGCTAGGCATGTCTTCCGCTGTATGTAACCATTTTGGTTTTAATTTTCTTGGTCTAGAATTCGTGTGAGCTATCTTAGCTCCCTACTCTTGAGTATATATATCATGTCAGTTTTGTTTTTAACAGGTATTGTTCCTGTTTCCCGTTAGTTTCTTGTTTCTTGTTAATTACGCGCACCAGGTTTGAGGTTCTATTAGGGAATCCCGGGACTTGGGGCGTGTCACAAACGCAAACCCAAACCCCATTTCATAAGGTTTGAGGATTTCGGAATGCCCATAAGCAAGGTATTTGAGGGATTGGTTAAGCAAGGCCTTACAAAGCCTCTTGTCAACTTCTAACCCAAAAACCCTGAGAAGTACCTCAATGTTAACAAGAAGTGTGCTTTCCACAATTACCATGGGCACAATACCGACGAATGCTCTGTTGTGAGATGTATCATTCTAGGTTTGATTAAGGAGGGAAAGATCGAACGCCCCCACGCCCCCGATACAGCCAATGACCCGAGCATCAACATGCTCGAATTCGTGACTTCCCCAATGGTCAATAAATGGAGTGATGTCCGCCCTAAGGAAAAGGAGCCCGTGGTTGACAATGTTGTCAATCCCAAAGTAGGAGAGCCAGTTTTGGAAAAGTTGAAAAATTCAGTGTCAAAAACACCTTCCATCGGCCTCCCCTTAGGAAAAGTCAAAGTCCATTGTTAGGATGTGTGATAAGCCTTTAGGAAAAATCAGTTAAGGTGTCTGTTAGGTTTAGTTAGGGTCTTGACTCCCCGGTAGATGCCATGTGGCGATCGTGCTGAATCCATTGTCAGTTTTCTTAATAAGATTATTATCATTATTTCCTTGTTAAAAATTTACATAAAAAAATGTGTGTGAGTCTTTCACTCAAAACAAAAGTGTGCTTTTCCAACAAAAAAAATGGAGATCAAGTTTTCTCAAAATAAAAGATCATGTTTTCCTAAAAGGCTAATCCACTAATGAAGCGTTCTTCTTAAATCATGGTTATAATTTCACCTTGAGGTTTAATATGCTAAAAGTCCTTCGTGGTTCTGTCCATTGGAAACATTGACCAAGGACCCCACATCTGAATTGGCGTCTGAGAGAACCATCCACAACAAGATCAAAAGGTTGGAACAACGTCTACAAGGAGAGGCCCGTGCTTCGGAAGCCCAAAAGCGGCTTCATCAAATGGAGATCCGTACCTTCATCTAGTGCCATGCACGAAGGCTATGCACCTTGAAAGGAAATCGCCAAAAAGAGATGGCCAAAGCAAACTCCCAACTCATTAGTAGACGAATCCGGCAATTACAACGCCAAGCCAAGTGGAGATCTCGCGACATCTTTCCCGATGAAATGGAACCCGAGTTCCCCATGAAAGACATGGAATATGTTGCTGACAACCCCTCCAACCATTGAGGAAGAAAATGGATTATCGTGCTTCATGGTATCCCATCCCTAAAAAAAAAAAAGGGTCTTCCAACCTCGTAGGATCTAGACTTTCACCAAAGTCCATCTTGGACTGTGTCTTTTTATTTTTACAAAGGTCAACACTTGGGACATGTCTGTATAAAGTTATCTAAATAAAAGAGTAATTTTCATTCTCTTCTCTCTAGACTTGAGACATTATTTGCAATATACATTTACTCTTGAAATTGCCTTGCTTGTTATTATCAATTGATTGCTACGTCCCTAAAATGATGAATTGACTTCTAAGCATACTAGTCAATGACGACTCATTAAGGATGAATGGACCTAACACAAATGAAAAATGCTAAATGTAAACAATTAATCTTGATGTGAATAAATGTTGTGATCAATTGGCATGAAGAAACCGTTAATGGCAAGCTTTCCCCGATACACATCCCCGATACACATTCCCCGATACACAACCCGATACACCTTTCTGATACAAATTCTCGATGCAAATCAAAGGCATCCCAAGACAATGAAAAGGCAAGGGTGTTGTTGCTCAACCGCCAAGATTCAACCGTGATCGCGCGTGCGCAACCAAGCGAAGGGCTTCCCGGATCTTCAAAGTCAAAGCAGAAAATGACAGACATGCCACCAAGGGGCTACAAATGAGCCAATGCCCAAGAAATCAAGTTGGGGCTAATATTTCACCTCTCCCACCAAACAAAAAAAAATGAGAAGAGGGAGAGGAAACAAATATGTGAAAAGAAGGAAATGAATATAAGTGAAGAGGAAGTTCGCCTCAAAAGCTCACTGCAAAGTTCGCCCCCAAAGGGTTCGCAAAAAAGGAAGTCTATCTCAAAAGACAACCAAGAGGGTTCACCCCAAAAGGTCCATCCCAAGGAGTTCACCTCAGAGCAAAGTGATTTACATCAAAAGAGCAACAACATCCTTCAAAAGGACACCGACTTCAGCAAAAGACGATTCACACGGCCGAACTACGACGACCTGAGCTCCTCAAACTGAGGGGAACGTAGGCAACCTTCGGGTCCGGTCACAACATGAAACAAAACCATCAAACCGTAGTCCTCTCAAAATGACCAAGTTCTCGTCCCTTGGTCCCTTCAATGACCAATTTCCCAGACAATGACTAATTCCACCTTCTAAACACATTCTTCTCCCGATCTTGCCATTGATCGAATCTTAATCTTAATTGATCACAACATTTATACATGTTAAGGCTAATTGCTTGCTATAATCTTGACTTAATGACAAACATGGTCCATTCAAGCAATCATTTGATGATATTAACTAAGGCAAATTTCAAATGTCTCAACAAGTCTTCTTTTCTCCATCTTAGGAAAGAGCTAAACACTTATGTTCTATCAAGCAAGGGCTTCCTCCCATTTCATGATACATTGCTCAAAGAGCTCATCAATATAAAGGGACTCTCTCCCAAATAAATTTCCCTTGCAAGTTTCCTCCAAGAAAAATACTTTGAGTACCTGTTCTATCGAGTTGGCTGGATCACTCATAAAAAAGAAAAAAAAGAAAGGCACCAAAAAAGTAGCCCGCTAGGTCGAAAACCCGCAAGGGCGGCCTAGGCAAAAAACAGGGTGTGCCATAAAAGACGTAAAAGGGCGGCCTAGGCAAAAGAAAGGGTACGTCATGAAAAAGGGATGGGTTCCTAACCTCACTTCAAAGGACAAAAGATGATATTGGAGCTACCCCGCCATCGACACTGACAAAGGCATGGGGCTACCCTGACATAAACAATGACAAGGACATGGGGCTACCCAACATCAACGACAACAAAGGCATGGGGCTACCTCAACACCGACAAAAACATGGGGCTACCCCGACAACGACAAAGACATGGGGCTACCCCGACATCAATGACAACAAAGACATGGGGCTACCCTGACATCAATGACAACAAGGACATGGGGTTACCCAACATCAACGACAAAAAGGGTTCTCTATTCCCGATCACTCCCAAGAAATGGACAAAGCTCCGAAGGAATTTATGCATGCCAAACCTCATGGTTAAGTTAAAATCAAAAATTTGACTAACATGCTTCGTTAAAAGATTTGCCTTTAAGAAATAAGCATTTCCAAATTTGACCATTTGGCGTCATTTGTCAAAAACAATGTTTCAAGAAAAATGTTTTTGATCAAAGAATGATTTTCCAAAAATCTTGGAATTTTTCGTCCACAAAGGTCGCCCCTAGGCTCTCCCCCGGTGTCAAGAAAGAGTGTCAACCATACCGTAGAGTTGAGTTGAGCAAAGTCCAAATTTTGACCAAAAGGGGTCAAGTTAAAATGTCCCGACCGTCCTTATTGGGACGTAAGACCAGTTTTCCCGTCAAACTCCCCAAAGATGGAGTTGACCCAAGCCTTGACCCAGAGTGGTCATTTTAGGCTAAAGCCTTTGCCCCAGCAGTCCAAAATGATGTAAGACCATCCTTTAAGTCAAACCTCTCCATAGAGCCAAGTTGACCAAATCCCGCCTCTGACCCACCGAGAGTCATGCCCGTTCCTTGTAGTCAACCCTCTCCATAGAGCCAAGTTGACCAAATCCCGCCTCTAACCCACCGAGAGTCATTCCCGTTCCTTTTAGTCAACCCTCTCCATAGAGCCAAGTTGACCGTATCTCGCCTCTGACCCCCGAGAGTCATGCCGGTGCCTTTTAGTCAACCCTCTCCATTGAGCCAAGTTGACTGTATCTCGCCTCTGACCCCCGAAAGTCATGCCCGTGCCTTTTAGTCAACCCTCTCCATAGAGCCAAGTTGACCGTATCTCGCCTCTGACCCCCGAGAGTCATGCCCGTGCCTTTTAGTCAACCATCTCCATAGAGCCAAGTTGACCGTATCTCGCCTCTGACCCCCGAGAGTCATGCCCGTGCCTTTTAGTCAACCCTCTCCAGAGCCAAATTGACCATATCTTGCCTCTAACCCCCGAGAGTCATGCCCGTGCCTTTTAGTCAACCCTCTCCATAGAGCCAAGTTGACCATATCTCGCCTCTGAACCTCAAGAGTCATGCCCATTTTCTTTAGGAGAGAACGACAGATGTCGCGACCCCGACCCTGCGGGCCCGGAACTCGCGAGCTGGACGTCGACTTAACACAAAATACTAAAATACTGAAGATAAAACTTTCCATTTTTATACCCAAAAGGTTTAAAACAAAGTTTTAGAAATCCAAGTTAACAACAACAAAATACTACTAGTATAAGCTCCATAAGCTTACACCAAAATACAAAAGATTACAATCTTAATGACGTCATTGTTGGTAAAACTATCCCCAAAAGGTTATACATTTAAATATTGCAAACTGATCAATAACAACCTGCCCAAAATCTCAATCCTCTCGACGTCCTCCTTGAACCGCAAATCCTAATCCTTTCCTCCTGGGGGGGGGTTAAGGATAAACAAAGATAAAAGAAAGGAGTGAGATAAATCTCAATAAGTTACTAATGCAACTACATGACATGCTATGATGCAATAACAATAATAATATCTCACATAGCACGTAGCAAATATCATTTAACAGATAGCAGCGGAAATAAGCAAGTAACAAAGGATACTGAGCCAAGGTTTCCCCAATAAAGGATATAACAGTCTGATCAATGACGATAGGGCCGCATCGAAGAGCAGCATGAATAAGCAGCATCGAAGAGCCGATAAACCAATCAACGATAGCAGCATAATAGCTGAAGAGAAAACCCCGGTACCGGAACCAATAACCAAACAATAACTGAGTATACAACACAAAGTCGCAACCCCTTATAATAGCTAGACTGTTCCCAAGAAAGGAGCTAGCTCATCTCACATCCAAGGCCAATCTGGAGAAGGAAAATAATGGGGCAAAACAATGGTCAACATTATAATGGACTCAGCTCGTTGCCATTATAATCTTTTCCATCGCCCGACACAACCACAAACACCAGCTGGACTTTTAAATAAATGCCAAGTAATAAATACTAGCTCAAATAAACGACTCATGATTCCGAAGTAGGGAACCATACCAATTAACCACCAAGAAGATGAAATAAAACCAACCACACATAATAAGTGCTCAACCATTTCCAAACAATAAATAAATCAAATCCCATAACACATTTGTTCACAAAGGAACCATTCCCAACATTAGAGTATTCCACAAAGACCATTTAAACCAATTAGGGTGGTACCCAAAACCTAGACCAAAATGTATCCTAGTCTTTAACCCAACAAAATATGATTTCCAGAAAAAGGGGGCGGGCGGGCGCTCACTCAAGGTCGGGCGGGCGCTCATTTCACCAGTAAGTTGGCCGAAGGAAAAAGGTCGGGCGGGCGGGCGCGCGGGCTTGAGAGGGCGGGCGCCCGGTCTGCCTTCAGGCCGGGAAACAGATCTTGGTTTCACCATTTTCGAACCAAAACCAAATTTCTCACAAATCAACACTCCCAACTTGATCCCCAAAGTATCCAAACAACATCTAACTTAAAGGGGACCTAAATGACACCATTTATCAACCAAAACCAAGATTAAATCCCAACATTCATAACAATCACAACTTTTAACCAAAATCCAAATAAATTCCAAATAATTTCTAAACTCAACCAAAATGACATAGATATCAACAAGAACATCAATAGAGTTAAAGATGAGCATTTTTAACATAAATGGGGGAAAAGTAACTTACCCGGATTTTATGAAAGTTGACGAAATTCGAATTTTCTTTGTTCTCTACGATCCTATCGACGATCTAAACAAGTTTCAAGTTATGAGAAACAAGAGATAATGAGGGGAAGATAGGTAGAATGTAGAGAGAAGAAAGGGGAGAAACTTACCCAACCAAGGAGAGAGAGAGAGAGAGATTATGCTGGGAAAGGGAGTATGAGGTGAGGGAGAAAGAGAGAGAGTAGGGAGAAGAGAGGGAGTAGGGAGATGATTATTTCCCAAAACTTACACTTAGACCCCCTCCCCACTAACTACACAAACTCTAATACTTCCTACTAACAACTAAGACCAAATAATACTACACTAGCACAAATGGCCCAAATAAAATGCTAGGCATAAATTATTATAACGCATAAAATGCACACATAAATTATTAATTAAATAATAATTTAAACAATTAAATAAGAAATAAATAAATAATTAGATATTTATTATTAGAAAATAGAGGCGGGTTTTCAGGTCGTTACAATCTACCCTCTTTAAAAAGAATTCGCCCACGAATTCACTCATCAAACTTCACAACACGCGGTCATAATGAGGCGACAACATATCGACTCTTCCATAGCACTCATAACCTCAATCGAGTACTCCACAAAATTTTCAGACATAGTCTCCACGACTCAAATAAACCAATATATATTAATCACATACATATCTCAGGTATACTCATATTAAACATTCTAAAGTTAACTTCCTCTTTCATACCGAATTTCACATTCTCAAGACTATCACTTAATCACCAATTCCGAGACATAGCTGATTTGATCCTAATTAGCCTTACGCTCATACTTAGTTTTCTAAGGAGTTATATCCACCAACTCTTGATAGTCTGTCATCAACGTCTCAACTTGGTCCCAAAATAGAATAAAAGATATAATCCGCTAAGGCAATATCAACAGAATCACCACCAATCCCAAATCATAGATAGTTCCTATTTATTAAGCGTTACTCCTCGAAACATATACAAATACTTTATCACCCAAAATCGTTACACACCTCCATATCTATATGGAAGCATCAGTAGAGGTAATGGATTTATCAAATTTCGCTATAATGGAAAACTTAACATATCTCCAAGAAAGCATAACACTGATCACCCCTTTTAAGATAACAGTGATACCAGCCCAAACCACGAAACTACATTAATACCGAAATTATTATCATTACATTACTCCAATCCTTGAAAGTTTAAAACAGTTCCAATTACTCAGTAGTCCGCAAACAATCCAAATTTTATCTTCAAAAGATTTCCTCTAACTCCCATTTAAGTTAACAACCCGTGCTTATATACCCAAATGAATTTTAACAAATTCTAAATCTTCAATGGCTAACCCAATTTAGACTTTCACGTATACATTTATTATCCCAATATTACTTATGCTCAACAGTATTAACAACATAATAATCCAATTAGCGAATAACATTTCAATTGACCAAATGCAAAATCATAGCATCCTTTAATATGCCCAAGCATTGATACCCAACTTTCTTAACATACCCTTAATCCAAATCGAGAAACGCCACCAAGGTAAGATTTAGAGCATAAAACAACCATTTAACTAAAACTCAAAATGCCTTTAATACAATTCGAGAAATTCTCGCCCTCTCAAAATGTGCTTAGTCCTTTCAAACTTAACGCGCTTACCACCATTAATGATGATAACTTCCACAATATACTAGTCACTCATATCCAATCATGCATTCCTTCATACTAACCAATTCCGAGGTACTCACGAAGATGTACTAAAGGTAAACAAAATCTCCTATCATGAAATCCTCAATTGAATCCTCAGCTCTTATAACCCAACCGATACAATATGGATATTGATCTAATTATTAGCACTACCACCTTGTACCAAAACAACTCACTTTACCCAAGTTCCTCTCCACATACTAGGCACTATTCAGGAGAAAATAGAAATCTCACAAATGATACATACACCCAACAATTCGGTATAGACATCCCACTGACACCTACCTAAGTTATATATTCAAATCCCATATAAGAAGAGATGAGTATAATTCTACCCAAAGGAATGGTCTCAAAACGATTTTAGGAAATCAGGGATAGAGAAGGTAACAATCCTCCTACAACAATCGATTAAAGCATGACATTTCCCTTCTCAAAATAACATCAAAACCTTATAATAGTAATATGACAAATTTAGCAGGTAAGTTATACCTACCTTTAAGCACAACATGAGCACATAAGACTCCATCAGATATCCTACACTCCTCCATAGGAGTAGACACTGACAACACATAAGTCAAAGACTCAGGAGAAATAAATGCAACTAAATGCACAAAAACATGAGAATGCGATGATCCTAAAATGCACGCGCTCGCTCTCTCGACGCAAAATAATACCTCCTGAAATTGCTCAATACCTAACGAGTGCTGGTTGATCACAAATACCCTACCCTGAACCTTTAGGGTTTCCCAAAGTATCTCTCTTATGACCTTGTGCAGTACCAGCGTCACTCCCGGATGGTTGATATCTGCCCCTAAGACAATCTCTCACAAAATGCCACAACTGACCACAATTCACACATTTTCCTTGTTTCTTCCAACACTTGTCTTCTGAGTGTCCTTCCCTCTGACAGTAACCGCAGATTTTCCCATTTCGTGTCCCCTGATTTGTACCTTGATTTCTCACTATCGGCTGCCCTCCAGAGTTATCTCGGTTATCCGATCGTTGCGGTTGTGACTTGCTCTGCCCTCCTTGTTTACTCGGGTTAACCATCTCAGTCTTCCTCTTATGTTCCCCAATGTCTTGTTCTATCAAATAGGCACGGTCCACCGCATCCTAAAAAAGTTGGATTCTCTGGGCTATTAACTATGTCCTAATAGCTGTCTTCAAACCCCTGACAAACCTCATTGCTTTCTGCTCCTTGGTCCGCACAAGGTAGTCACAATACCTGGCTAATTCTGTGAACTTAGCTGAGTACTGTGCTACTGTCAACACGCCTTGCTCCAAATTGAGGAACTCGATCTCTTTCCGGTTCTGATCCACTAGAGGGATGAAGTGTTCCTTGAATTTTCTCACAAATAACTCCCAAGCATAAGGGACAAGAGTAGCATCCCAACTGGCCTTCAGTGCCTTCCACCAATGTTCCGCAGCCCCAACTAACATATAAGCTGCAAACCGAACCCTATCCTCATCAGTGCAACCAAAGACATCGTAGATTTTCTCCATTGACTCTATCCATAGCTCGGCCTTCTTCACATCAGGCTCACCGACGTACTCACTCGGCTTTAACTTCAAAAACTGTTCCACCCCATAACGTGGAGGTGCTACATGTTCCTCTCTCGGCCCGTGGTCATGAATTGCTTTCATTGCCGCTTCAAACATCCCCTGAAACATTGCACGGTTCTCTTCCCGTAGATCATTCTGATTCGGAGTCCCACTAGAACCTTCACCAGCTCTTCTTCTAGCCATTTAGAACAAATACTTGCATAAAACATCAACCGTTACTCACTCCGAACATAACTACCCTCCTAGGTTATTCTAGTCCACCTATACTTATACTTAGAGCTAAACCATAGCTCTGATACCAACTGTCGCGACCCCGACCCCGCGGGCCCGGAACTCGCGAGCTGGACGTCGACTTAACACACAAATACTAAAATACTGAAGATAAAACTTTCCATTTTTATACCCAAAAGGTTTAAAACAAAGTTTTAGAAATCCAAGTTAACAACAACAAAATACTACTAGTATAAGCTCCATAAGCTTACACCAAAATACAAAAGATTACAATCTTAATGACGTCATTGTTGGTAAAACTATCCCCAAAAGGTTATACATTTAAATATTGCAAACCGATCAATAACAACCTGCCCAAAATCTCAATCCTCTCGACGTCCTCCTTGAACCGCAAATCCTAATCCTTTCCTCCTGGGGGGGAGGTTAAAGAAAAACAAAGATAAAAGAAAGGAGTGACATAAATCTCAATAAGTTACTAATGCAACTACATGACATGCTATGATGCAATAACAATAATAATATCTCACATAGCACGTAGAAAATATCATTTAACAGATAGCAGCGGAAATAAGCAAGTAACAAAGGATACTGAGCCAAGGTTTCCCCAATAAAGGATATAACAGTCTGATCAATGACGATAGGGCCGCATCGAAGAGCAGCATGAATAAGTAGCATCGAAGAGCCGATAAACCAATCAACGATAGCAGCATAATAGCTGAAGAGAAAACCCCGGTACCGGAACAAATAACCAAACGATAACTGAGTATATGACACAAAGTCGCAACCCCTTATAATAGCTAGACTGTTCCCAAGAAAGGAGCTAGCTCATCTCACATCCAAGGCCAATCTGGAGAAGGAAAATAATGGGGTAAAACAATGGTCAACATTATAATGGACTCGGCTCGTTGCCATTATAATCTTTTCCATCGCCCGACACAACCACAAATACCAGCTGTACTTTTAAATAAATGCCAAGTAATAAATACTAGCTCAAATAAACGACTCATGATTCCGAAGTAGGGAACCATACCAATTAACCACCAAGAAGATGAAATAAAACCAACCACACATAATAAAGTGCTCAACCATTTCCAAACAATAAATAAATCAAATCCCATAACACATTTGTTCACAAAGGAACCATTCCCAACATTAGAGTATTCCACAAAGACCATTTAAACCAATTAGGGTGGTACCCAAAACCTAGACCAAAATGCATCCTAGTCTTTAACCCAACAAAATATGATTTCCAGAAAAAGGGGGCGGGCGGGCGCTCACTCAAGGTCGGGCGGGCGCTCATTTCACCAGTAAGTTGGCCGAAGGAAAAAGGTCGGGCGGGCGGGCGCGCGGGCTTGAGAGGGCGGGCGCCCGGTCTGCCTTCAGGCCGGGAAACAGAGCTTGGTTTCACCATTTTCGAACCAAAACCAAATTTCTCACAAATCAACACTCCCAACTTGATCCCCAAAGTATCCAAACAACATCTAACTTAAAGGGGACCTAAATGACACCATTTATCAACCAAAACCAAGATTAAATCCCAACATTCATAACAATCACACCTTTTAACCAAAATCCAAATAAATTCCAAATAATTTCTAAACTCAACCAAAATGACATAGATATCAACAAGAACATCAATAGTGTTAAAGATGAGCATTTTTAACATAAATGGGGGAAAAGTAACTTACCCGGATTTTATGAAAGTTGACGAAATTTGAATTTTCTTTGTTCTCTACGATCCTATCGACGATCTAAACAAGTTTCAAGTTATGAGAAATAAGAGATAATGAGGGGAAGATAGGTAGAATGTAGAGAGAAGAAAGGGGAGAAACTTACCCAACCAAGGAGAGAGAGATTATGCTGGGAAAGGGAGTATGAGGTGAGGGAGAAAGAGAGAGAGTAGGGAGAAGAGAGGGAGTAGGGAGATGATTATTTCCCAAAACTTACACTTAGACCCCCTCCCCACTAACTACACAAACTCTAATACTTCCTACTAACAACTAAGACCAAATAATACTACACTAGCACAAATGGCCCAAATAAAATGCTAGGCATAAATTATTATAACGCATAAAATGCACACATAAATTATTAATTAAATAATAATTTAAACAATTAAATAAGAAATAAATAAATAAATAATTAGATATTTATTATTAGAAAATAGAGGCGGGTTTTCAGGTCGTTACAAGAAATCCATCCCGAATCAAGCGGCCATGGTAAGTGAAGGTATGGACATCATTCACGCTTCTTCAAATCACATCACAAACAAAAGAAATTTCTCCATTCTTGCAACAAGCACATATATCTACAAAGCATACGCATAACAGGTAAAAGAACACAATAGAAGCAGCAGACGGATTCTCAGATCTCGCCAGGCCTTCTCTAGACTTTAAATGCGGCAGACGGATTCTCGGATCTCGCCAGGTCTTCTCTAGACTTTAAATACAGCAGACGGATTCTCGGATCTCGCCAGGTCTTCTCTAGACTTTAAATGCGGTAGACGGCTTATCGGATGTTGCCAGGTCTTCTGTAGACTTTAAATGCGGCAGACGGATTCTTGGATCCCGCCAGGTCTTCTCTAGACATTAAATGCGGCAGACGGATTCCCGAATCCCGCCAGTCCTCTATCAGCAAAAGTCGCTCATACAGGGAGCGCACCTCTATCTCTTGCAATTTTAATAATTCCTGCTTTTTATCAAGTCTTTATTTTCTTTTGTCGATGTCCTCGGCGGTTGTCTTTCTTTCGTTGACGCATTTTTCTTTGCAATCCACATCGCCGAGGGGCTCTGTAGACACCCCGCCTTGGACCTCTCACCCCGATTGCATACATAGTATTTTTATTTAACTTATTTTTGTTAATTTCTGTTACTTCCATTAAGTTCCTAACTGATTCCGTTAGTTTTGGACTAAACTGCATAACAGAATTAACTTTAGAATCATTTCTGTCATTCTGTCATTTTTACCCGCAGGCGCCTCCGGCACTGCTAGTGAGCCGTGCGCGCGTCTCGCCCCTAAAGTGGGACTAGCGCGCTTCCCACTTTGGCAGTAACGGATTGCACCATTTTTCCCTCCCTTTTCTTATTTACAACATCTCTTCTTGATACAAAAAGAACTCGTGTTACCTCCACATTCATCCCCCCTAAGTTTGTACCTCCCAAATCCCATATTCTAGCCTTTTCCCTAAAACAAAATATTTGATCTTTATTTCATTTGATTTTCTATTTATTATTTAATGTTCTTTATTTTCTTATTAATTAGAAAAGCTTCTTTCCCTCCTTTCTCTACGTATTTAAACCTCTCATTTCTACCTTAGAAAATGATGGAATTTGAGACTTGAACCTAAACTCTACACAAATTCTCTCAAACACGTTTCTCTACAAAAACTCTACATAAATTGTTGTACAACAATTTCTCTACAAACAACTCCATCTCAAGTCAAAGTTCAAGTCTTCTTTCTCCTTCTAAAGGTACAACTTTTCTTCTTCTTATTTTACTTGTCTAGTCATTGTATGCAATCTCCATAAAAAGGAATACAACCAAAAGGCCACTTCACTATTGAAGTTTGGTCAAGGTTATATTCCAACATTCTAAACTCTAGTTTAATTTACTATTCTTCTCTTAATGTAATCTTTAGCATAAATCAATAAAACAAGTTTCTTTTTATTTCTCTTTTGTAATTCCCCTTTTCTTTACATTATAATTGTTAGCACTTTTCTCATATTAAAATAAGGATATTTAGCATTAGAACACCAATAGTAGCAAGACCCGTGTAAGCGGGGCGGAGTGGGTGTTTAAGTATTTCCCACTCCATCACCTAACCCCCGAACCCTTCTCTTCCTGAATCTCTAGTTTCGTAATATTAAAATAAGCTATTTCTTTAGGTTTTTCTTATGTTTCCTCAATAACATAGGCGGCGACTCTACAATTAAAACAAATTAGACATCCTAGGATCCTTCCACCGCTCTAGCCAAGTTGTGGTTTTCCTGGGGTATCTACAGTGGCGACTCCGCTGGGGATAATTTAGAGGGTTAAACTTGCGTTTTTATTTTTGGTGTTCTTCATTCTATTTTTTGGGCATTCTGGTGGGAAGCGTGCGACTCTGACCTTCTTAGCCTAAGGTGCGCGCCTCCGACCTTCACCACCAGAATCGCCTGCCTCTCATCTCATCCTTCAATTCTATGTTTTTGTGCTAACAAATTCTGCAGGGGAAAGTCTTCTTATTTAGGGTCAAGGCAATCCCTTGAACCCACTAATTTGCAGGTTTTCACCCAGAAGCGGGCACCTCTGCCCTTCTTACTCTAACGCGCGCGCCTCCCGAGTAGGTAGCCCAATGCGCGCGCTTCTGGACACATTCCCAGAACAGAACAGTGCACAGAAACAGAACAGTTTTGACAGTGTGTGGGCACCAGGCCTGCATATAACTTCTTTTACTTTCTGTTTATTTTATCGGTCACACGGGTGATTCGAAAGTTGTAAATATGTGATTATTTGCTTTTCTTTTGTTTTTTTTTTTTAAAAAAAAGGGAAAATATTTTGTCACTTGGCTTGACCTCACACTACATGCACATATTCTTATGAATCGCTCACAATCGAGTCGCACAAGTTCATAACCTCAAACCCGTCGACGCCCGTCCTAGTGTAACGACCCGAAAACCCGTCTCTATCTTCTTAGTAATAAATATTTAATTATTTATTTATTTCTTATTTATTTATTTATTTATTTAAATTGTTTATTTATTTAAATAATTATGTGTGCATTTTGTGTTTCATAATATTTTATGACTAGCAATTTTACTTGATCATTTGTGCTAGTGTGGAGTTAGTGGGTCTTAATTGATAGTGGGGAAAAATGGGTTTAATGATTCTTAGTTGGGTCTAGAGGGGGCCTAGGTGTAAGATTTGAAAATAATTCTATTTACTCCCTCCCTACTCCCCCCTTCTCCCTCACTTTTCCTGCACACACAC
The DNA here is from genome assembly GCA_026119855.1 of Campanula takesimana. Taxonomy (NCBI): domain Eukaryota; kingdom Viridiplantae; phylum Streptophyta; class Magnoliopsida; order Asterales; family Campanulaceae; genus Campanula; species Campanula takesimana. Next base: position 1,044,625 of record JAOWBW010000474.1, on the reverse strand, counting down.
ACACACACACACTCTTCTCTCTCTCTCCTCCATTGAAGGTAAGTTTCTTCTCCTCTTTCTCTCTCTATTTCTTATTGCTCATTTTATGAAAAATGTTTAGATCGTCGATAGGATCGTGTAGAGCAAAGAAATTTCAAATTCCATCATCTTTATAAATTCCAAGTAAGTTGCTGTGTCCCCCATTTCATGTTAAAATGTTCATCCTAAACTCATTGATACTTTTGTTGATAAATATTACTTCTTGGTTAGAATTTGAGTTAATTGTCAGTATACCCATTTTTGCGAAAAATGAGTTTGGATCATTATTTGATTTGAGTTGTTTGGTTGTTGTTGTATAGGCCTTTTTGAGTTTAGAAGTCGTTTTAGTACATGGGTAAGCTAGTTAGAAGTATTGATTTTGAGTAGTTTTGAAGGAGTGAGGTCTTGGGTTGAATTTTTGACAAACCCAGGTGTCTTGCCGAATTCCGGCAGTGCGGTTTGGTAATGCGGTTTGGTAATGCGGTTTGGTAGTGCGGTTTGGTAGTGCGGTTTGGTAGTGCGGTTTGGTAATGCAGTTTGGTAATGCGGTTTTGGTAATGCGGTTTGGTAGTACGGTTTGGTAATGCGGTTGTAGGGAGGTTTTATAGGGCGGTTTTGTAGGGCGGTTTTATAGGGCAGTTTTGTAGGGCGGTTTTGGTAGAGCGTGATATGGTGATTGGGTACCTGTAGTTTTGATTAGCTTCTTTATGGTGTATTCATTCGGACTTCCTATTTGGAGTTCTAGGGGTAAAAATATAGGGAGTTGATAGTCCTAGTATATCTTTATGAGTAAACGTTTAGAGAAATTTTGGTAATAGTCATTGTACTATTTGTGACCGACCGTTTGGGTTGTGCTCTTTATGAGTAACTTGTGAGTATCATCTTTACGATGTGTTTGGTATGTGCCTTATCTTGGAGTCATCATGTTTTGATGGTCAGTGTAGTTGGGCTCTCTATGGGCAATCTCGTTTATCGTTGTTGGATTCTTTTATGAGAAACTTCTTGTGTTCATTGTTGTTGAACTCTTCATGAGTAATCGTTTGTATCTTTATGGTGATTAATTGGTATGGTTCCCTACTTTGGAATCTTTGGTTGTTTATCGAGCTAGTATTTATTACTTAGCATTTATTTGAAAGTCCAGCTGGTATTTGTGTGTTTCGGGCGATGCGAAAGATTATAATGGTAATGAGCTGAGTCCATTATAATTCTTGACCATTGTTTTGCCCCATTATTACCCTCCTTCAGATTGGCCTTGGATGTGAGATGAGCTAGCCCCTTTGTGAGCATTATAGCTATTGGTTTTGGGCTTTGACTGTGTGTCATCGTCCCCTTGTTGTTATTGGTTCCGGTACCGGGGTTTTCTCTTCAGCTATTATGCTACTATGAAGATGGGTTGATTGGTTTCCTTCAGCTCTTATGCTGCTACGTTGATTGGATGTCTTCAGCTGTTTATGCTAACACGAAGATTGGTTGATTGGAATTGGTTCAAGCTGCGTAGCAATTGTTATATCCTTTGGTTTAAACCTTGGCTCAGTATCCTTTGTAACGTGTTTATTTCAGTCTTATGTGCTGCATGATGAGTTAGTCGTTATTTCCAACTGGTATGGGACGGTTGGCGATAGGGAGCTTTCTCATTTGTTGTTATATGATTTACTTGCTCAGTTATATAATTGATTTGCATGATATTATGCCATGTAGATGCATTTAGTAACTTACTGAGATTTTATCTCACCCCGTTTCTTGTTTCAAATTGTTTTTCCTTAACCCCCCCCCCAGGAAATCAAGTGGTAGCGTTGTGAGGTCCGTTGTAGCGGGAATCTTCTGAGCAGGTTGATCGTCTTTGGGATAGTTGCTCTTCGGAGCCTTTATGTATTTTATTATGGGTTCGTAGTCGTTCAGTGTTTTGTATATACGGTTGTACTTTGGGTATTTTGTTATTAGTTGTTCTTGCTTCCGCGTTTGTTTCTAGTCTCTGAGTTATAATCTTGTTGAGGTATTGTTTGTTGGTATTGGTTTATAGTAGAATTCACGCGCCCGTTTTGGTATTTAGCATTTTGGAGATGAATATTTTGTAAATTTTATGTTTAAGGATTTTAGTATTTTCTGGGGCGTGACACCTAGAGAGTTTCAAGCTCCACACGACCTTGACTCTCTCAAAGCAGTAAACCTCAACCCGTGGCGTAGTTCACGAGTACATGCCGGGGGTGACCTTAAGCCTCTCTTTAACCGAGCACAAGCCAACACAATTCTAGTTAGGATCTAACACTCCGTGACAAAGTCGGTTTTCGTGTATCGAGATTTCCCTAAACTAATGTCATCAAATCATACATGCCGTTTTCAAAAGAAACAAGTGGTCGTTATGGATGAAATAAAACTCCATCCCCAAAGTGGTTATTATAGACGAAAAAAAAACTCCGTCCCCGCATGTATGCTTTATGACATTAATTTAGTTTAATCCCGTCATATGTAGGTATCACAAGCGTGGTGGAATCCGATGAGTATATGGGACCACGATAAGGTCTATATACTAGTGTGACGATTCCACTATATTTCTAGAAACCCCAAAAAGGACTCCGTCCTTCCGACTTTTGTAAATAAAAAAAAATCTTTTTCTTTATGTGGTTGAGTCTTTTCTCTTGTTTGTGGGTGAAATTATTTTACTCAAAAGGTGTTTGTGGGCCAATCTAAGAAAAACCGTGCTCTTTCAATAGGTCCAATGGCCTCCAACGGCAACAACATCAAGAGTGAGAACATTTCCGTGTCCAACGAAAGGCTTTTCAACTTAATAAAAGCCATGGGGGAACAAATGGATAGACTTGTAGAGGATGCCCGCCGCAAGGATGATTTGTGGCAAGTCCATTTTGATCTCGAGAGGAGAATTCACGAGGAAGAAGTGTCCAAACTCAAGGCCCGTTTGCAAGAATTCACCGACAACAAGGCAAATGTCAATGGTAAAACATGCTCAAGTGGCCTGCCCCTTAAAAGTCAAAAAGGTTCCGCCAACAATCGAGTTTTCACTCCTCTCCTAGGAATGACCCAAGCCGAAGCATTTGAAGTTTTGGTAGAAAGTGGGAAGGTCCGACCTTTGGAAGGGTTCAAGCCGAAGGGGATACGTAAAAATCATGCACATGATGAATGGTGCAACTACCACAAGCATAGCGGCCATACTACTGAGGGGTGCTTCGCTCTCCAAAACGTCATCCAAGATTTGAGAGAAGGGAAAGAGAAATGGAGATCCCCGGCCTCTAAAGAAGACAACTACACAAGTTCTGCATTGAATCTCTCCAGCAAGTCAATTCCCCACCGAGTCTACTCCGGAATTGCAAAGTGCTCGATAAGGCATGCCACAATCAAAGGTTGCTTGGGGTTATTGAAGTAAGAGTTTTCTCCAACAATGTGCATATTTGGGTTCATGTGAAAGAAGCCCCATGGTAACTATGATTCGTGTATTCTTTCATGACTCATCCCAAGAAGTCCTTTGTCAAAGACTTTGGATTCCGCATTCTCTTCACACTACGAACCTTGAAGCCGGATTGAGATTTGTTGAAGGCCGCTGCAGCCTTTTGGGATTGTGACAGTCACACTTTTAACTTTTCGGCGAATGAAATGGTGCCGACTGTTGATGACTTTGGTGCCATTCTTGGCATGCCATTGGAGGGTCAAATTGCCGTCCCCAAATACCATCGAGGTGTGATTGACTCTTGGTCCGATTTGTTTAACCTTCCTGTTGGAGATGTGAGGAAAATGTTGCATGGTACCGTGGTTGACATAACGGAGTTGCCGATGTTCTTCAGTTTGCATTCGGAGTATACGGTGATTCAGTCCTTTAAGAGGAATGCTTTGGCAATTTTCCTTTTCAGTGAAGTTTTGTTTGTCACTATTGGAGATCATGCCCTAGGCCCTTGATAAAGGCCTTACGTTACATCATGTTCTCATTTGTTATGGAGATAACAACCCTGGATTATTATATGTTTTACATATTTGTTATAATAATCCCCATCCCTAGCACTTATAAAGAGCTAGCATGAGTTTAATGGATAATCATATGATGATTATAGCGCATAGGATACGGATTAAACTTGTGGGTACATGTTAGAGAACAAGTACTGGATAGACCCGTTATGAGATTTATGTCATGGTCAAATGTCCTAATTAAATCTCATAATAGTCATATCATTTTATATTCATAGACCTGAGATTATCATGGTCTTCCACATGATGAACATTATGTTTGACGTACTCAAACGCTACCCCTACCCGGTTGTTATAAAGGCTACGATTGGCATAATAGGATTCTTATAGGGAAGAATGATAAGTCAATATGGAATTTGTCCCTACTCAAGAGAGATATCTGCTTAGGCCACTCGTAGAGTGAGATTGATAAAATGCGTGGCCACGCTCAAATGAATTGATGTGATCAATATCATTTGCTCATAATCAATCTACTCAAGATCGAGAAAGCATTGAACGAGATAAGTTGATGTCGACCATGACTTATGTTTAATTAGATATCGCGTGACAAAAGGATTGTGATATGTTCTATAAGGATAATGAACTTCGTTAAGTTATATTAATTGGATAGTCATGATGGCTTGCTAGAGTCCTCTCATGACTTATAGGTTTGACCTTGGTTTGACTCATTGCCAACTTAATATAATCCTATGGGGTCACACAAAAAAGAACGAATTGATCAAAAGGCTAAAATTGGAAAAAGCTGAAAGTCTGGCAGGTTCGGTCCAAATGGCACGAACGTGCGGTTCGGTGACCATGCATTTCTGTGAACGTGCGGTTCTGTGACCATTTGGTTCTATGCGCATGACTGTGCGGTTCTGTGCGCACGACCGTGCTAGTTTTCAAGCTCGACCGTGCTAGAATTCAACTTCGGCAGATCAGGCTCGGACCAATTGGCACGGCCGTGCCATTTGGTGAGCAAGACCGTTCCAGAGTTTCTGGAGCCAGATTTTGGAAAGTTTAATTGGGTGACGGGATTAGGTCTCAACAGTCCTTAAGGGTTAAGGATTTTTTTGTATAAATAATCCTCTTTCACCAGCCATTAAACTAATGCAATGCATGTGTTTGAGAAAAACATTCTTGAGTTTAGATTGAGAATCAAAAGCTCAAGAATACCAATAAATTCATATAGCCTTTGAATATTAGAAAAGCATGTTTTCTAATGGGTCTAGCAATCTAGATCTAGAATGGTTCTAGATATTCGTTCGCGTGTGGATACACATAGAGGATGTTTGCTTTAGCACCTCAAGTTCGTGTTCCTGTGATCCTGATTCAAAGAACGAGAAGAACGAGGAGATCAAATCTTAAATTAGCATGTTGACGCTCCCGTTTTGCTTCTTTTTCCTATTCTCTAAGACTTCCTTCATTATCTCATCATAAGTCACAACGTAGCAAGAATTATCAATTTCATTCATATCATTGGAGCCCTCATTCACAATGGTAATTGAATGAGTGGTCTCCTCAAACTCGCCTAACTCTATTACATGGACATCACCCCTACTAGGAACTATGAATTCCTTTTTGTCGATGAGGTCTTGGATGATGCTACGGAGGACAAAGCATTCCTCGGTAAGATGGCCACTATGTTGATGATAGTCACACCATTTGTGATGGGCATGGTTGGTGTGGATCATATTGGGCTTGTATCCTTGTAGAGGTGTAATTTTCCCTTTGGCCTTGAGGGCTACAAAGGCCTCGGTGTGAGTCATGACTTGAAGAGGAGTGTAGACACGGTCATTTTGAAACTTTTTGCCTTGGGGCGGAGGGACTTTCTTGTAATTTCCCTTATCGGTGGTGACGGCATTGACTGAAGCCTCTTTTATTGAGTTAGAGGCAGCCTTGTATCGGAAGCTAGGAGCAGTTTTTTTGATCTTTTTGAGCAAATAATCCATTCGGACCCCTGCCTCATACATTTGAGAAAATTCGGAGTAGCAAGCCCCACTTAGGTGGGTGCGGAGATCAATCTTGAGACACTTGAGGAATATGTCCATTTGCTCCTTGGTATTAGGCCTCTCGACTAGTTCAGCAAGTTTGTCATTCCACCTCCTTGTAAAATCAATAAAGGACTCATTGTCCCTTTAGGTGGTGTTCTCAAGCTCTTTCTTGGTCGGGCGGTGAGTGGTGTTGCCTTGGTATTGACTTTTGAAGGTAAGCATGGCGGCGTCCCAATCGAGGCGGATTGTGAGCGGGAGAGTTGCATACCAATCTTTTGTGGCCCCCTCGAGAGTATGAGGGAAACATTGTGCCATCACTTTTGGAGAGACCTTCTTTAGAACCATGGCCCATATGTAAGTCTCAATGTGGGCCATCGGACAAGAGTTGCCCTTGAACTTGCTGATGTTGGGCATTTTAAACTTGTCGGGGAGAGCGGCCATTGTGCTCATGAGAATTGATGACTGATAAAGTCTTGTATCGGAGCCTTTCCCCAAGTTGATACCGTTGAAGAGTTGGTTAATGTAAGCCATGATTGAATCGACCATCTTGTGATCCTTTCTTTCGATGCTTGGTTCCCCCATTTTCTTGGAACGGGCACTAACATAAGGGCTTTCAAACAAACCCTTGGTCCACTCGGACTCTTCATTGTCATCCTTGCCTTTACCCTTGGAAAGCTTGGTGAGCTTAACCTTCATTTGATCCATTTCGGTTTCATGAGCCTCCCTTTGATTGTCAAGGTGGGATTGCCAAAGATCATCTTTGTTTTGGGCCTCCTTATTGAGAGTGGAGACTTGCTCTTGGAGAGTTTGGACCATAGCTGAGAGTTGATCAAGAGACATGGTGTTGTTGGTGTTGGAGTTGCTGGCCATTGATGCTGTCGGAGCTGTTGGAGTGATCAATTCATGAACTAGCCGGTTTGCTGAATCTCGGTAGATGCGGTAAGTACCAATTGAACCTAAATTGAAGAAGAGGCCCTTGTCAGTCTTGAGTAACACTTTCAGTCCATAAAGAGGCTTGAACACACAATGGGCACACGACTCGAACCACATAAAGAAAAAGACTCTTTTTTTTATAAGTTGGAGGGAAGGAATCCCTTTTGGGTTTTCTAAAAAATAGTGGAATCGTCACACTAGTATATAGACCTTCTCGCGGTCCCATATACTCATCAGATTCCACCACGTTTGTGAATCCTACACGTGTCGGGATTAAACTAAATTAATGTAGTAAAGCATACATGCGGGGATGGATTATTTATTTTCGTCCATAATAACCACTTGGGGACGGAGTTTTATTTCGCCTATGGTAACCGCTTTTTTCTTTTGGAAATGGCATGTATGATTTGAAAATATTAGTTTAGGAAAATCTCGGCACATGAAAACTGACTTGGTCACGGAGTGTTAGACCCTAACTAGAATTGTGTTGGCTTGTGCTCGGCTAAAGAGCGGCTTAAGGTCACCCCCGGCATGTAGTAACGAACTACGCCACGGGCTGAGGTTTACTGCTTCGGAAGAGTCAAGGTAGGGTGGATCTTGAAACTTCCTAGGACGGGCCTCGACGAGTTTGGGGTTATGAACTTGTGCGACTCGATAGTGAGCAATTGATAAGAATTAGTGCACGTAGTGTGAGGTCCAACAAGTGACAAAATATTTTTTGTTTTTTTTTAACAAAAGAAAAGCAATTAAACACGCAACTTACAACTCTCGAATCACCCGTGTGACCGATAAAAAGACATAAAATAAAAACAGTCCGGAGGTCCAAATTAATTCTGATGCAGGCAACTGTGCCCACACCCCATCATTCTGTTATGTTCTGGGAACCTATTCGAGTTCTGGAAAACTGCCTAGAAGCGCGCGCCTCTGGCCTGTGATGTGGGATGTGCGCGCATTGCGCAGAGTAACTGGGAGGCGCCCACTTCTAGGTAAACCTGTCAGACACTTGGACTCAAGGGATTGCCCTGGTCCTGAACATATTTTCAAACCCCTGCAAAGATGATTAGCATAGAAAAAGAAGAATAGGAAGAACACATAGGAAGCGGGCGATTCTGGTCTCTGATGTGAGACGCGCGCACCTTAGGCCAAGAGGGCCAGAGGCGCACGCTTCCCACCATCAGGAACCAGAATGCCCAAAAAAATATAGACTATGAACAAAACGCAAGCTTAACCCTCAAGCAGTCCCTAGCGGAGTCGCCACTGTAGATACCCTGGGAAAGCCCACAACTTGGCTAGAGCGGTGGGTTATCCTAGGATGTCTATTTTGGTTTTAATTGTCACGCCCCGGAAATCTTACAAATCCATAAGTTTTAAAAATTTTATAATATACATCTCCAAAATGTAATATACCAAACCGGGCGCGTGAATTCAACTATAAACCAATACCATCAAACAACACCTCAACGAGATTATAACTCGGAGACTAGAAACAAATGCGGAAGCAAGAACAACTATTAACAAAAATACCCAAAGTGCAACCGTATATACAACACACTGAACGACTACGAACCCACAATAAAATACATAAAGGCTCCGAAGAGCAACTATCTCAAATACGATCAACCTGCTCAGAAGATTCCCGCTACAACGGACCTCACAATGCTACCACTTGCTTTCCTGGGGGGGGTTAAGGAAAAACAAGTTGAAACAAGAAATGGGGTGAGATAAAATCTCAGTAAGTTACTAAATGCATCTACATGGCATAATATCATGCAAATCAACGATAACTGAACAAGTAAATCACGTAACAACAAATGAGAAAGCTCCCTATCGCCAACTGTCCCATACCAGTTGGAAATAACGACTAACTCATCATGCAGCACATAAGACTGAAATAAACACGTAACAAAGGATACTTAGCCAAGGTTTCACCAAACTGATAGAACAATCGATGCGCAGCTTCAACCGATCAACCAATCAACAATAGCAGTATAACAACTGAAGAGAACCCCGGTCAGAACCGACCAATCAATCAATCAACCCATCAAGCCATCTTCATAGTAGCATAAAAGCTGAAGAGAAAACCCCCGGTCAGAAGCGACCAATCAACCGATCAATCAAACAACCATCTTCATAGTAGCATAAAAGCTGAAGAGAAACCTGGTACCGGAACCAATAACAATGAGAGTGTCACAAAGGACAATAACCATGACACAAAGTCATGCTCGGTAGCTAGATACATTCCCAACGGAAGCTAACTTATCTTTTCCAAGGCCAATCTGGAAAAGGGGTAAAGAAGGGGGCAAAACAATGGTTAACATTATAATGGACTTGGCTTTGCCATTATAATCTCTCCCATCGCCCGATGTAACAAATATGCCAGCTGGGCTTTCAAATAAATGCTAAGTAATAAATACTAGCTTAATTAAACAACTTAGGGTTCCAAAGTAGGGAACCATACCAAATAATCACCATAAATATGCAACGGTTACTCATGAAGAGTTTAACAACAACGATAAGAAGAGTTTCTCATGAAGAGCACAACAACGATAAACGGAATTTCTCATAAAGAGCACAACCCAAACGGTCGCTCACAAATAGCACAATGACTATTACCAAAATGACCCTAAACATTTACTCATAAAGATATACTGGGACTATTAACTCCCTATATTTACACCTAGAATTCCAAATAGGAAGACCGAATAAATACACCTTAAATCTAGTCAACACCGTAGGTACCCAATCACCAATTCACGTCTTACATCCGTCCATCAACGAACCAATTCTTAACCTCAAACACCCAATAAAATCCCGAAGTATAAAACTTAGAACTTAACTGAAGAACCTATCCCATCTTGTATTACTCGAAGAGAGCTTAGAAACGATAGTTTACACACCTAAAACGGAGTCCGGACGAAGAAGTTATGGCCTCCGGAAGATCGACCTAATTTCTGGAAAAAGTGGGCGGGCGCCCAGAATTTAGTGGGCAGTCGCCCGGAACGCTGTTGCCAAGCTAAAAGAGGCTGATTTAGTGGGTGGTCGCCCAAAACTAAGTGGGCGGCCGCCCAGACCCCAAAATACACCCGAATTTCACTCCTTTTGTCCTAAATCTTGATATAACAACCCTTATACCTCCCACCATTAAGGAGCTCGACCCAAACCAATTCTAACTCCATTAAAACACCATTTAACTCCAAATATATCAAACAACACATAACTCATCACCCCAACCCAACGATCCATCACCTAATCTTCACAAATCACTTCGAGAACAACAATTTCTTCCATGGCTTCCCAAATCGATTCGATTGGAACAATCACGAACACATCATAAGATGCCCAAACATTCCCAACAATACTTGATCAAATTCCATAACACCATTGTTCACAAAGGAACCAAATCTCAAGCACTAAAGTGTTCCACGGTATTAACTTAAGTCAACTAGAGTGATACTTCGAGCCTAGATCGGGCTTGAACCATAAAACCATTCGAAAACAAAGGTACTCAGGACAGCTGGTATGGGCGGTCGCCCATAGCCAGTCCGGGCGGTCGCCCAAAACCCACACCCAAGCCCAAAACCAACTGACTTCATAGGCGGTCGCCCAACCCAAAAGTGGGCGGTCGCCCACTCACTTTTACTCAAATTCTCCGGATCAACTGATCTCATGGGCGGTCGCCCAAACTACCCATGGGCGGTCGCCCACGCACCCAGGTCGCCGGAAAACGGCAAGAACCAAATGGGTTCTTCCATTTTCTTACCCAAAACCAAATTTCTCACAATCAACACTCCCAACTTGATCCCCAAAGTACCCAAACAACATCTAACTAAAAAGGGGACCTAAATAACAACATTTATCAAACAAAACCAAGATTAAATTCTAACATTCATAATAATCACCATTTTTGACCAAAACTCAAATAAATTCCCAATAAATTCTAAACTCAACCAAACTTCCAATATAACACACCAGCATTATATAAACATGATATGAACATTTTAGCATAAAAATGGGGGAAAAGTAACTTACTCGGATTTTCTCAAAGTTGCCGGAACTCGAATATTTTTTGTTCTCTACGATCCTATCGACGATCTAAACAAGTTTCATGTTTTAAGAAATGAGAAATAACAAGAGGAAGATGGTTAGATTGAAGAGAGAAGGTAGAGAAGAAAACTTACCTTTTTGAGGAGAGCGAGAGAGAGTTTTGCTGGGAATGGGAATTGGTGAGGGGAAGGGTGAGGGAGAAGAGGGGAGTAGGGGGAATTATTATGAAAACTTACACTTAGGCCCCCTCCCCACTAACTACCCAACTCTAATACTTCTACTAACAACTAAGACCAACTAATACCACACTAGCACAAATGTCCCAAATAAAATGCTAGTCATAATTTATTATAACACATAAAATGCACACATAAATTATTAATTAAATAATAATTTAAATAAATAAATAAATAATTAAATATTTATTACTACGAAAATAGAGGCGGGTTTTCGGGTCGTGACAATCTACCTTCCTTAAAAAGAATTCGCCCACGAATTCACTCATCAAAATCACAATGCGCGGTCATAATGAGGCGACAAAATATCAATTCGCATAAGCACTCGTAACCCCAAATCAAGTACCTATTAAAGATTTCAGACATCAATTCCATGACTCAAATAAACCCACACATATTGAACACATACATATCTCAAGCATAATCATGTCAACGTCCTAAAGTTAACTTCCTCTTTCATCCCGAATTTCACATTCTCAAGACTATCACTTGTTCACCAATTCTGAGACATAGCTGATTTGATCCTAATTAGCATCACGCTCACCATCAACCCTTAAATCATCAACATCCATAAGTTTTACTTTTCCGGTCCACCCGTACGCATTGACGATCTAGACATCATCCCAAGTAATCATACTACTACCCGAACAAATAAGAGAAGGAATATGGCTAACGATTATTGTCACCCAATGACTCAATGATATACTCAAAAATTTACCGTCATCAACTATCCGATCAAATGAGATTCCCCTACCACACTCACTTCCTCATGAGATAAAACATAATACAGTCAAAATCTTTGAATTTCTCAAACTACTTGCATTACCTCATACTTAGTTTTCTAAGGAAATATCTAGAAATTCAAAACATTAAACAATTTCGAGCTTACACAACTTCTTAAACTATGAAAAGCTAAAGAAATTTCTCATCCTCCAAATGTTCACCGCGTGACTATATCTCTAAGGATTACCATTAGAGTAGCAACTGTAACGATCCGAACTTTTCACAATCTTTATTTTCATAAATATCAATATATTACAACTTACAACTCTAAAAGATATTACAAATGATCACTAATAATCCGAAATATTCAATAAACTGTTCCGTCCCAATACAGAATCATAGTATCCTTTAATAAGCCAAAGTATCTATACTCAACTTCCTTTACAAATCCTTAATCCAAACGAGAACGCCACTAAGAAAAGATTCAGAACCAAGTGACAACTGTTTAACTAAAATCCAAAAATGTCTTTAATATTGCTCGGGAATTTCTTCCTCAAAATATGCCTAGACCTTTAAACTTAACGTGCTTACCATCATTGATGATTATAACTCCCACCATATACTCATAACTCATTTTGCTTTAACTCAACTCCAGTCATGTACTAAAATGATTCCAAAAGTATCATAACTCAACTTCTTATTATGACCCATAATAAATTAAGTATTTCCTCATACTAAACAATTCCGATGCACTCACTTAGATGTACTAAAAGTAAAGAAAAACTCCTATCAAGAAATTTACAAATTGAATCCTTAACTCTTTTAACCCAACCGATACTATATGCTCACTGATTCACCCATCAGTATTGTAGCTTATCTCAACTCATCATATAACCCAAGTTCTCTATCGGTCAAGCGACATATTGCACTCCATATAAATTATACCTAATATTTCAAAATTAATATTGCCAACAGAATAAGCTAAATTCCCAGTACAACCTTATAATAAAGATTTTCTGACTTTCAAGATAGAACCTGAACATTATATATACTTAGTATGATCCTAAACGAAGTCAAACATACTCATATAGAAATATTCTCCACCTATCGATGGCACACAAGAAACTCGTATCATATAGAAAGCTAAACCATACCACTTAACTCATCAATATCCCGCATAGGTGACATAACCAGATCACCTTACCTCTATCAGTAGCGATCACGAAATTCCATACTCGAGAATACACCTCAACATAAATCACTTAACGAGAACAAACATAAGAATATAGCACAAGAAATTTCCACTTTACGAAATAGGTACGTTCAAGCCTTCAAAACTCGTACTCTCGATTCTCAAACCGACTAACCCCAATGGAACTAACATTATTGACACCAATTCTATACTGGATATACCACATGAGAAGAAACACTCGACGTCAATATCACGACTCATAACTCAACCAACTTCTACCTTAACATCATCCTTCAAGAAAACTTAGTTTTCTAGGCCACTCAACTTGTAACACCCAAGTATTGAAACCTATTCAATATCAGAGTTCTTATTCTCCTTCAAGATCTAAAACCATTGCTCTGATACCAACTGTCACGCCCCGGAAATCTTACAAATCCATAAGTTTTAAAATTTTAACAATATACATCTCCAAAATGTAATATACCAAACCGGGCGCGTGAATTCAACTATAAACCAATACCATCAAACAACACCTCAACGAGATTATAACTCGGAGACTAGAAACAAATGCGGAAGCAAGAACAACTATTAACAAAAATACCCAAAGTGCAACCGTATATACAACACACTGAACGACTACGAACCCACAATAAAATACATAAAGGCTCCGAAGAGCAACTATCTCAAATACGATCAACCTGCTCAGAAGATTCCCGCTACAACGGACCTCACAACGCTACCACTTGCTTTCCTGGGGGGGGGGGTTAAGGAAAAATAAGTTGAAACAAGAAACGGGGTGAGATAAAATCTCAGTAAGTTACTAAATGCATCTACATGGCATAATATCATGCAAATCAACGATAACTGAACAAGTAAATCACGTAACAACAAATGAGAAAGCTCCCTATCGCCAACTGTCCCATACCAGTTGGAAATAACGACTAACTCATCATGCAGCACATAAGACTGAAATAAACACGTAACAAAGGATACTTAGCCAAGGTTTCACCAAACTGATAGAACAATCGCTGCGCAGCTTCAACCGATCAACCAATCAACAATAGCAGTATAACAACTGAAGAGAACCCCGGTCAGAACCGACCAATCAATCAATCAACCCATCAAGCCATCTTCATAGTAGCATAAAAGCTGAAGAGAAAACCCCCGGTCAGAAGCGACCAATCAACCCATTAATCAAACAACCATCTTCATAGTAGCATAAAAGCTGAAGAGAAACCCGGTACCGGAACCAATAACAATGAGAGTGTCACATAGAACAAGAACCATGACACAAAGTCATGCTCGGTAGCTAGATACATTCCCAAAGGAAGCTAACTTATCTTTTCCAAGGCCAATCTGGAAAAGGGGTAAAGAAGGGGGAAAAACAATGGTCAACATTATAATGGACTTGGCTTTGCCATTATAATCTCTCCCATCGCCCGATGCAACAAATATGCCAGCTGGGCTTTCAAATAAATGCTAAGTAATAAATACTAGCTTAATTAAACAACTTAGGTTTCTAAAGTAGGGAACCATACCAAATAATCACCATAAATATGCAACGGTTACTCATGAAGAGTTTAACAACAACGATAACAAGAGTTTCTCATGAAGAGCACAACAACGATAAACGGAATTTCTCATAAAGAGCACAACCCAAACGGTCGCTCACAAATAGCACAATGACTATTACCAAAATGACCCTAAACATTTACTCATAAAGATATACTGGGACTATTAACTCCCTATATTTACACCTAGAATTCCAAATAGGAAGACCGAATAAATACACCTTAAATCTATTCAACACCGTAGGTACCCAATCACCAATTCACGTCTTACATCCGCCCATCAACAAACCAATTCTTAACCTCAAACACCCAATAAAATCCCGAAGTATAAAACTTAGAACTTAACTGAAGAACCTATCCCATCTTGTAGTACTCGAAGAGAGCTTCGAAACGATAGTTTACACACCTCAAACGGAGTCCGGACGAAGAAGTTATGGCCTCCGGAAGATCGACCTAATTTCTGGAAAAAGTGGGCGGGCACCCAGAATTTAGTGGGCGGTCGCCCGGAACGCTGTTGCCAAGCTAAAAGAGGCTGATTTAGTGGGTGGTCGCCCAAAACAAAGTGGGCGGCCGCCCAGACCCCAAAATACACCCGAATTTCACTCCTTTTGTCCTAAATCTTGATATAACAACCCTTATACCTCCCCACCATTAAGGAGCTCAACCCAAACCAATTCTAACTCCATTAAAACACCATTTAACTCCAAATATATCAAAGAACACATAACTCATCACCCAACCCAACGATCCATCACCTAATCTTCACAAATCACTTCGAGAACAACAATTTCTTCCATGGCTTCCCAAATCGATTCGATTGGAACAATCACGAACACATCATAAGATGCCCAAACATTCCCAACAATACTTGATCAAATTCCATAACACCATTGTTCACAAAGGAACCAAATCTAAAGCACTAAAGTGTTCCACGGTATTAACTTAAGTCAACTAGAGTGATACTTCGAGCCTAGATCGGGCTTGAACCATAAAACCATTCGAAAACAAAGGTACTCAGGACAGCTGGTATGGGCGGTCGCCATAGCCAGTCCGGGCGGTCGCCCAAAACCCACACCCAAGCCCAAAACAACTGACTTCATAGGCGGTCGCCCAACCCAAAAGTGGGCGGTCGTCCACTCACTTTTACTCAAATTCTCCGGATCAACTGATCTCATGGGCGGTCGCCCAAACCACCCATGGGCGGTCGCCCACGCACCCAGGTCGCCGGAAAACGGCAAGAACCAAATGGGTTCTTCCATTTTCTTACCCAAAACCAAATTTCTCACAATCAACACTCCCAACTTGATCCCCAAAGTACCCAAACAACATCTAACTAAAAAGGGGACCTAAATAACACCATTTATTAAACAAAACCAAGATTAAATTCCAACATTCATAATAATCACCATTTTTGACCAAAACTCAAATAAATTCCCAATAAATTCTAAACTCAACCAAACTTCCAATATAACACACCAAGCATTTTATAAACATGATATGAACATTTTAGCATAAAAATGGGGGAAAAGTAACTTACCCGTATTTTCTCAAAGTTGCCGGAACTCGAATATTTTTTGTTCTCTACGATCCTATCGACGATCTAAACAAGTTTCATGTTTTAAGAAATGAGAAATAACAAGAGGAAGATGGTTAGATTGAGAGAGAAGGTAGAGAAGAAAACTTACCTTTTTGAGGAGAGAGAGAGAGAGTTTTGCTGGGAATGGGAATTGGTGAGGGGAAGGGTGAGGGAGAAGAGGGGGAGTAGGGGGAATTATTATGAAAAACTTACACTTAGGCCCCCTCCCCACTAACTACCCAACTCTAATACTTTCTACTAACAACTAAGACCAACTAATACCACACTAGCACAAATGTCCCAAATAAAATGCTAGTCATAATTTATTATAACACATAAAATGCACACATAAATTATTAATTAAATAATAATTTAAATAAATAAATAAATAATTAAATATTTATTACTACGAAAATAGAGGCGGGTTTTCGGGTCGTGACATTAATTCTTAACGTCGCCACCTATGTTTTTAATGGAACATAAGAAAAACCTAATATTAACCCTATGTTTTGATACGAAAATCAGAGATTCTTGTTGTGAGGTTCGGGGGTTAGATTACAAGATGTTTTTGGTGCCAAAATGAAGTCACAAAGATAAATTTCCCGGGTAATATCATGTAAAATGAGCAAGGGAGGGATTCTTGGACATAATCTGTAACTGACGCCCAGATGCGCGCGCCTCCTACCTTGAGAGCGGGATGCGCGCGCGTCTGGCCAATAGAGGCAGAGGCGCGCGACTTTGAAATGGCTTTTTCGACAGAATGGACTAGAAAGTCAGCACTGTTACTCAGTTTAGTCCCTGGACATAACAGAGTAAGTCAGGAACTTAATAAAGTAACAGAAACTAACGAAAAACACTTAAAATAGGAAGAAACACAAAATCAAATGTGCGATCGGGGTGAGCGGTCCAAGGCGGGGTGTCTACACTACCAAACCTCTCTAAAACTTTCTTGATGTATATTTTCTAGGATAAGAACAGTTTTTGTTTGGTTCTGTCTCTATATATATCCATGCCCAGAATGTTCTTTGCATTGCCGAAACCCTTCATCTCTGCGACCAATAAGCCTTTTAGCTTCTGAATCTTTGACTTCTTGACTGTTGGTATCATATAGCTGTCAAATCTCTCGTACCACTGCCTAGGCGATTGCTTCATCCTACAAACTTGATCTTCCTTACCAGGAACTAGGAATCCTTCCAACTCTGTCATGTATATCTCTCCCTCTATTGCTAGCAACACTCTGATCGAAGTGTGTCTGGCCACTAGTGCGAAGATCCCATTGTAGTCCACCTCCTCTCTCTGTGTGAAACCCCTTGCAAAAATGTGAGCTTTATACTTGATCCCTTCTGCTGGTGACATCCCTTAATTTTTCTTGAAGATCCACTTGCAAGTCACAATCTTTCTGCCTTCTGGCCTTATGGTCAACTTCCAAGTCTGATTCCTGTGAAGAGACTCCATCTCATCACCCATAACCGCATACCAATGAGATGACTCTGAACATGTATCTGCTTCCTTGAAAGTAGAAGGTTTCATAAGAGCGGGCTCTACTTCCTCAGCAACCTGAAGTGCATAAGACACCAAGTCTTCAAATCCATACCTCTTAGGAGGCTTCCCGAAATTAGCTCTTCTAGACCTTCCTTTTGTAACCCATGTTCCTCGGGAACTGAACTTGAACTTTCTGGTGCTTCATTCTTTGTCTCTGTTGGTGGATCCTGATTAACATCTGACTGTGGGACAACTAACTCTCAGTATCTTGTTGCTCCACCTGTTTTTCATCATCTGACTGTGGGACAACTAACTCTTTAGTATCTTATTTCTCCACCTATTTATCAACACCGCCAACACTTGAAACAATCATGTTTTACCAGTCCATACCTCATAGGTAACTTTGGAGGCCAATACCGGTGTGGGATCCATGATTAATCAAGTAACATGTTGTACTAACCGCTTCTTCCCAGAATCGTTTAGACAACCCTGCATTGGAGAGCATGCACAAAGCTCCCACAAGAAATGTTTGATTCATCCGTTTTGCTATACCATTCTGCTGTGGCGTGCCTCTGCTGGTGAGATGTTTAGAAATCTCCACCTCTCTGCAAAATGAATCGAACTCAGTGCTGCAGAACTCCAAACCATTATCTGTCCGGAGCTTCTTGATCTTCTTCCATATCTAGTTCTCCACTACCGTCTTCCAGTCCTTGAAATTCCTTAAAGCCTCATTCTTGTGATTCATGATAACCACCCAAGTCCTCCTCGAATAATCATCAACCATAAATAAGAAATATATGTGCCCCCTTAGAAATTCCTGACGTGAAGGTCCCCAACACTCTGAGTGGATGTAATCTAGAGCTCCTTTTGTGTTATGTATGCCCTTGGGAAAACTATTACGCTTCATCTTCCCTAGCACGCAATACTCACAAAACTTAAGATCCTTGATCTTAAGGCCACAAAGAAGATCTCTTTTAGTCAACTCATGCATCTCTCAAGTGCTCATGTGACCGAGCCTGATGTGCCACAGCTTAGACATATCTTCCTCGTTCACCTCTTCTGATGCAGCCATAGTCGACTATGCAAGCGTCTTTCCTTGGAGGAAATACAAGGAGCCCCGCTTAAGGCCATTCAGCACCACTTCTAAACCGTTACAGACACTAACTGCTCCACCTTTACCTTTGAAACTGAACCCTTTGCTGTCTAACTGACTAAGATAAATCATATTCTTCGTCATAAGCGGAACGTGTCAAACCTCATTCAAAGTTTCAACCCTACCATCATGAGTCCTGACCTTGATCGAACCAATACCGATAACCTTGCAGACTGTACTGTTGGCCATGCTTATATCACCGCCAACTATCTGCCTATAACCGGTAAACCATTCTCTCCTAGGACTTATATGGTAAGAAGATCCTGAATCAAGAATCCATGCATCAGATGCGCATGTTGATTCTGATGTTACCTAGAACATAATCCTCTTCTGAACTGCTAACTCTGGCTATCATAACCTCTGCTCTGACTTGTGCCTTACCTTGATTCTTTCTGGGACAATCGAACTTCCAATGCCCGTTCTCTTTGCAGAAAATACAAATATCCCCAGGTTTCAGACCCTTCTTGTATGAAGAATACCTTGATTGCTCTTCTTCCCACTAGAACCCCTGCTACTGCTACTAGCAATCAAACCTGATGACTGGGTATCTACGTCATTCCCACTCGCCTTTCGGTGTAATTCCCTCGTCTTGAGAGAAGTTTTCACTTCCTCTAGAGAGATCCCATCTTTATGGTTTATGCACGAATCGACATAATATTCATAAGACATAGGTAAAGATACTAAAAGTTGCAAGGCTGCATCCTCATCATCCACAAATACTCCTATATTACATTGTTCAAGTAATGCAGAAGTATATCTATCAAGATGATCATTTATGGGCATACCTTCGGTCATACGACAATCATGCAGCTTCTTCTTCAGGTATAACTTGTTGGTCAATGAACGTGTCATGTACATATCTTCCAACTTTAACCAAAGATCGCTTCTGGAGTCTGTTCCTGCAACATTGGTTAGGATCTCATCATCCAACTGTCTGATGATCTTGGTGTGATTCTTCTGATCTAACTTATTCAACGCTACTTCCTCCTTCGCGGCTACTTGTTTGTCCTTATCTAACCCTTATGTGGTGATCGCCTTACCCTTGACCCATCTTCTTGTTCTCTGAAGCGGAATCCCTGAACCTCTAACCACGAACCAAAACTCTGGTAAAACCAGAGCTCTGATACCACTTGTTAGAGCAATAACAAGACTTGACAAGAAAAGCGAGCGATCACAAGAACACAGATTTATGTGGTTCACCAACTTGTCTACGTCCACGGGGAGGGGAGAGAATATTATTATCAATCTGGAGAAACAATTACAAGATCACACTATTACTGCTGCATGAATTTTAATCACAAAATTCCTTACTGTGCAACTGTAGAACTACAGACCTCTCTGAGCACTCTAATTTCATCTATCAGTTTAACACTGAGGCTGAATTTGATCTAAACTAATGGCCTCTATTTATACCAGTAAAGTCTATCTCAAAATCTGCTGGGAACTTGGAATACGAGTCCAAAACTGACTCGAAATCCTTCCTTCTGCGGAACTGCAATTTGCACGAAATCATACTGCTGTTTGGTCACAAGTCCGCCCGGGTGTAGTGAATGGTCCAGTCGGACCCTTGCATATGTTAGTGTTGGTACCCTAGGCACATTTGTTAAACGTTGTATATGTTATCATTATATTTATATTAATAAAGAGATGTTAGATTATTATTGTTGTTCATGTTTACTTATAATAATCTCCGTCCCTAGTACTTGTGATGCACTAGTATAAAGGCTAAATGATCATGGGATGATCATATTAGATTTATGGGTACTTGTTTGGAACAAGGTACTGGACATGACCCGCTGTATGAGATTTATGTCATGGTCTATGTCGTACATATATCTCATATTAGTTATGTTATTTGAATCCTTAGACATGAAGTTTGTAACGACCCGAAAACCCGCCTCTATTTTTCTTAGTGATAATTATTTAATTATTTATTTATGGTTTATTTATTCATTTAAGTTATTTTTTTATTTAAATAATATTGTGTGCATTTTGTGGGTTAATGTTTTATGACTAGCATTTAATTTGTTATTTATGCTAGTGTAGAATAGTTGGGTCTTAATTGTTAGTGGGGAGTATAAGAATTTTTGAGTAGTAGGGGAGGGGCCCTAAGTGTAACTTGTTAAAAACCATCTTACTTACTCTCTCATCCTCCCTCCCTCACCTCCCCCACTCTCATTTCCCTGCACCCTCCATCTCTCTCTCTCTCTTCCATTGCCAAAGAAAGGTAAGTTTCTCTCCACCTTCTCTCTTCATTTTAACCATCTTCCTCCCATTATTTCTTAATGCTCATTTTATGAAAAATGTTTAGATCGCCGCTAGGATCGTTTATATCCAAGAAAATTCGAATTCCGTCATCTTTGATAAATTCCAAGTAAGTTGCTTTTCCCCCATTTTTATGCTAAAATGTTCATCTTTAGTTTATGTAATGCTTTAGTTCATATATACGTCATTTTGGTTGAGTTTGAGATTTATTTGTATTTTGTTCATCTTTTATGATTTTTGAGAATGTTGGGATCAAATCTTGGTTTTGGTTGTTAATGATGTTATATGAGTTATTTTAGACTCATAAGTTGTTCTAGTACCTTATTATATTTGTTAGAGGTGTTGGATTTTGGTTTGGTTTTGGTTGGGGTTGAGTTTTGGATGAAACCCAGGTAAACTTGCCGAATTCCGGCAGTCAGGGCTCGTGGGCGACCGCCCATGATTGGTTTGGGCGACCGCCCATGAGATCAGTTTGTTTTTAATGTTGGAGTCAGGGTTTTTGGGCGACCGCCCATTAATGGGTTGGGTGACCGCCCATGGAGTCAGTCTGATGGGATGATGAGTCATGTGTTGTTTGCTATATTTGGAGTTAAATGGGGTCTTAATGGAGTTAGAATTGGTTTGGGTCGAGCTCCACAATGGTGGGGAGGTATAAGGGTTGTTATATCAGGATTTAGGACAAAAGGAGTGAAATTCGGGTGTATTTTGGGGTCTGGACGGTCGCCCACTTAGTTTTGGGCGACCTCCCACTAAATCAGCCTCATTTAGCTTGGTATCAGGGTTCCGGGCGACCGCCCACTCAATTCCGGGCGCCCGCCCACTTTTTCCAGAATTTAGGTCGATCTTCCGGAGGCCATAACTTCTTCGTCCGGACTCCGTTTTAGGCGTGTAAACTATCGTTTCGAAGCTCTATTCGATTAATACAAGATGGGATAGGTCGTTCAGTTAATTTCGAAGTTTTATACTTCGGGATTTCATTGGGCGTTTGAGGTTAAGAGGAGTTGTATCGATCCTTTGTGATCAAGTTTTGCAAATCCAATTGGGTGACCTTGTTGAGTTGTTGTGATCATCTTTGTGATATAAGTGCGGATTTCATACTTTGAGACCATTTAATTGAAAGCTATTTTACTGATCGGATTGATTTTAGGGTAAGAGTTAGTCTAGGTTTTAGGCGATATCCTATAGTACCTAGAGGGTGGTTTTGGAACACTAAAGTGTTGGGTTTGGTCCGTTTGTGATCATGTATGAATAGGTGCAACCTTTTGGGTTCATTTGGGGTGTTGAGAATTGGTTCGTTTATGAACGAATATAAAGCATGACATGGTGATTGGGTACCTGGGGTTTTGATTAGCTTCTTTATGGTGTATTCATTCGGACTTCCTATTTGGAATTCTAGGTGTATAAGTATAGGGAGTTGATAGTCTTAGTATATCTTCATGAGTAAAGGTTTAGGTTCCTCTTGGTAATAGTCGTTATACTATTTGTGAGCGACCGTTTGGGTTGTACTCTTTATGAGTAACTTGTGAGTATCATCTTTAGGATGTGTTTGGTATGTGCCTTATTATGGAATCACCATGTTTTTATGGTCTTTGTTGTGGGACTCTTATATGAGAAACTTCTTGTATTCGTTATTGTTGATCTCTTCATGAGTAACTGTTTGCATATTTTGTGATGAGCTTGGCTTGGTTCCCTACTTTGGAATCATCGCCCCCGTTGTTGTTTCAAGCGAGTATTTTTTTTACTATGTGCTTGTTTAAAGTCCAGCTGGTTATTTGTGTATCGAGTCAGGCAATGGATAATGCTATAATGGCACAGCCAAGTCCAGTATAGCATCGCCCATTGGTCCTTATTCCTCATCCAGATTGGCCTTGGATGGGTTGAGCTAGCTCCTTTTGTGAGTATTCTAGCTACACGTTTTGGAGCATGACTTTGTGGCATGGATCCCGCCCTTTATGGCACGTTACTTTGTTATTGGTTCCGGTACCGGGGTTTTCTCTTCAGCTATTATGCTACTATGAAGATGGGTTGATTGGTTTCCTTCAGCTCTTATGCTGCTACGTTGATTGGATGTCTTCAGCTGTTTATGCTAACACGAAGATTGATTGATTGGAATTGGTTCAAGCTGCACAGCAATTGTTATATCCTTTGGCTTAAACCTTGGCTCAGTATCCTTTGTAACGTGTTTATTTCAGTCTTATGTGCTGCATGATGAGTCAGTCGTTATTTCCAACTGGTATGGGACGGTTGGCGATAGGGAGCTTTCTTATTTTGTTATACGATTTACTTGCTCAGTTATATAATTATTTGCATGATATTATGCCATGTAGATGCATTTAGTAACTTACTGAGATTTTATCTCACCCCGTTTCTTGTTTCAAATTGTTTTTCCTTAACCCCCCCCAGGAAAGAAAGTGGTATCGTTTGAGGTCCGTTGTATCGGGAGTCTTCTGAGCAGGTTGATCGCCTTTGGGGTAGTTTCTCTTCAGAGCCTCTTTGTATATGGTTGAAAGGTCGTGGTTGTCCAGGGTTATGTATTTACTGTAGTCCTTTGGGAATTTATATTATTAACAGTTGTTCTTGCTTCCGCGTTTGTTTCTAGTCTCCGAGTTATAATCTCGTTGAGGTATTGTTTGTTAGTATTGGTTTATAGTAGAATTCACGCACCCGGTTTGGTATTTAGCATTTTTGGAGATGTTAATTATGTAAATTTTATATTTATGGATTTTTAGAATTTTCGGGGCGCGACAAAGTTATTATAGTCTTTCACTTGATGAACATTACGTTTGACATATTCAAACGCTACCTTTAACCAGGTAGTTATAAAGAGTATGATTGGCATAATCGGATTCATGTAGGAAAGAATAATAAGCTAAATGGATTTGTCCCTCTTCGGAGAGATGTCAAGCTTGGGCCCCTCGTAGAATGATGTTGATGAAATGTCTGGCCAGACTCAAATGAATTAATCGGATCAATGTTATTTGGATTATCAACATATTCGGGATCGAGAAAGTATTGAACAAATATAAGTTGACTTGTTGACCATGACTTGTGTTCAATGACATCGTGGGCAAAGGGATTGTGACGTGTTCTATAAAAGGAATGCGAACTTGTATATAGTTACACTCTTTGGGTAGGTATGACGGTTTGCTAGAACCTAATCATATCTTATCGGTTTATGATTGAGCCCATTACCAACTTAGTGTAATCCTACAGGGTCACACACAAATAGAACGAATCTTAAAAAAGGACTTAAATGGAATTTAGGGTTGAAGGACCATGAAGGGATTTTAGGAATTTAGAGGACAAAAGAAGAAATCTGGGAAAAGAAAGGGGTCCGGGCGGACCTACATAGGGACTCGGTCAGACCATATGCAGGATCCGGCCGGACCTAGTTAGTAACCCGGGTGGACCTAAGGCTTCGGCCTGGGACTTTTCTGATTCCGATTTCTTGTGGGTTTTGTCACTTGTTACCTATTTGGAATAGGTGTAACAAGTATAAAACTCCCCTCTAGTTACCCTAATAAGCCCTAATTATTGTGATAGCTTTGTGGGTGCCTCCAAGGGTTTGAGAGGATTATTTTCTTGTTCTAAGATCTCTTGGGTGAAGAACAAGAATACACACACATATAATAATTCCATATAGTTCTTATAATTGTGAAAGCGTGTTTCGCAATTTTGTTCTAGAAACCAAGATCAAGTGTTCTTTATATTCGTTCGAAGGTGAGGATACCAATAGAGGGTGAAACTTATCACCTCAAGAGTTCGTGCTCAAGCTTATGTTCGTGATCAAAGTTTCAAGTCTCAAACAAGAAGAGGTTGTTAATCAAAGGCATCAAGGGTTAGTATTGTAGTATTTTGTTGGTCCCAAAGGGGCAACAAGGGTATGAAAAATGCTAGAGGGGGGGGGGGTGAATAGCGTTTTAAAATTCTTTTCAAACCCTTTTGCAAATTAATGGCAAATGCGCACAACTCAAATTTTGGCTAAGTATAGCGCGCATCAAGAGTGTGAAATGCACAGCGGAAACTTAAAGCAATCACTTATGCGCAGGTGTATGCGCATGAGTGTAAAAACGCACGCGCTAAGTTTGGCTTAAAGAGAGGCGCAAAATGGAACTAAGGCAGAAAGCACACAAACACAATTCAAACAGTGCAAGACAATCTACAAAGATCAAATAAAACAATATATCAGAAAAGCTTAAATGTAGAATGAAAAGCACAATAACAAGACAAGCTATTTGAGGGGCTTTTACAAGATTACAAGAATCAAAACTCAAATCTAAATCTATGCTTTAAAGAAAAAATCCTAAACAATAACCGGTGTATCTCTAGAAGTATGATCGATGAGATCGGAACTTCAAGAGGTGTGTGTGTGTCAGAAATCTGGGCTATTTAGATTTATGAGATGGAGAGCACAAGATTCTGGTGTTACAAGGATTTAGGATCTGGGCTTGGTAAAGTAAGAGGATATGAAGGTTGTTCTTGGGAATTCTTGAAATAAGCAAGCAATCTTCAAATCTTCAAGTTTCTCTCTGAAAGCAAAAACACAAGCAGCTTGGAAATGAGGATGAGCAAGGCTATTTATAGTGGAACTTCAAAAACTAGCTGTTGGAGCTCTGAGCAAGGACGATGAGCTTGCATAATGTGATTGGCGTGCATGTGTCCTTTATAGCCGTTGGAGACAAAGCATAAAGACAAAATTCAAACTTCTTCTAGAAGGATGACAGTTGTCTTCATTTTGAATTTCAAACAGAGGCGCGTCTCCATCTACGAGTATGCTGAGTGTGCTTGTTTTATCGTATGTACACATCAGCACATTGACTCATTCCAAAAAGCGTATCTTGACTTGACGCTTTCCAAGCTTCTATAATATGAGGTCAAAATATAAGAGAATGGACCAAGGTGAATATGCGTGCGCATGGATGTCATGCACATGGATTGCGCAGATTGGGTGCTGCACATGGAAGTCATGCACATCACACTTGGTCAACAGCAAATGAGACCTCAAATTAAAAGTGTAAGATAAGAGAGCTGTAAGGACCAGGTCTGAAGGACCTGCGCATGGGAGTCATGCGCAAGTGATGGATGCGCAGATGATGATCTGTGCATGGTCTTCATGCTTGCTCCTTGGTCTTCTACAAATCTTGAAATTAAGTAAAGCGCTTTCCAAGCTTCAAGAAAATGAGGTTGTTGAAAGATAAGCATAAGGACCAAGTTAATCTGCTCTGCTCATAGAAGTCATGCGTATAGAGAATGTGTAGACGTTTTGCTCATGAAAACTAAGCAAGTGTTGTTCTCCAAATGAAAGGGAGCAGATAATGTTCTGTGTATGGAAATGAGCAGGTAATGCTATGAGCGTGGAGAATGAGCAGGTGTTGCTCTGCGCATGGAAAATAAGCAGGTGATGCTATGCGCGTAGAGAATGAACAGGTGTTTACTGCGCATGAAAATGAGCAGATGATGCTCTGCGCATGAAATGTCCTGCGCATTATACTTGGTCTTCAGTAATTGAAACCTCAATTCTAAGCATAAGCCCTAACCACTAAGCCTATTCTAAACAGTGGACTTAACTAAAATTTGAAGTTATAAAACTTCTTACAAAGGATCCTAAAGTCCATAAAATATACTTAGGTGATGGTATCAATCAATTCTAACATAATTGGGAGGGTTAAGAAATAAGCATACCCAACAATCTCCCCCTAAATGATTGATGCCATTACCTACTATAACAAAGGCAATTCATTGAACTTGATAATAAAATGTCCATAGAAATGAAAATGGTAAATCATGCCTCAAGTCAATGCACACACTAGCCAATGTTATAGATTTCTAGTCTATTAAAAAAGATTGAACTTACAATATGGGAAAGACAAAAATAACATGCAGCGTATACAAATGATATGAAATTTGGTTTAATTATGCGTTTAAACTGAATGTTTAAACATTATGCATAGAAAATATGAGAGTTAAGATTATGCGCATGAAGTTTGAAATAATGTGTTCATTGTTCCAGAAATGAAAAGTTTGAATTGAACAAGGTTTTGGGAAAAGCAATGATGCATTATAAGATTAGTGTTAACCTTTGAGAGAGCGCTGCGCACTTCATCCTGTAGCTTCCCAAATTGCTTTGCGCAGAGCTTCAATATCAAAAGCGGGAGCATCAAATAGGAACTTTTTGCCTTTGTTAGATTACTCTCCCCCTTAATGGCACAATCAATGGCCTATAGCATACTGTCCTGCGCATTGAGCCTAGCAGCCTGCGCATCGAGCCTAGCAGCCTGCGCATCCAGTTACTCTTGAATTTTTGCCTGCGTAGTGACCACCTGAAAGTGTTGGGTTTGTGCAGCAAACTGATTGGCTTGAATAGTTTGAAGCATGGCAATGATTTGGCGCATGTCAGTAGAGGAACCTGAGGGATCTGAGGGAGCAGAAACCAGAGGAATGATATACTGAGGTCCACATGGCATACGCATGAGGTTCATGCCCAACAATAGAATGCGCAGAGTTTCTTTGAAAACTCATAAATATTTTGCCTTATGTGCAACATCTTGTGCGCTTCAAATGCGCAGGTGCATGAGGTAGTTCCTAACTTAGAATATTATCAAGTAAACACAAGATCATTAGCAATTGTAAGGATCCCCCCCCCGGGGCGAAACTGGCGTTCGTTCGAGGAAGAAATGCCAAACAAGTGTAACTTAACAAACTTAACGGAGTTGCCACATTTGTTAACTTTTAACCCAACAAATGAAAATGGTTAGAGATTTATGAGTTTGGAGATCAGGTTATGCCTTGGGAAGAGTTTTACGTCACCCAAGCCGCCTCGGACAAAGCCGAGTCTCCCTTGTGCTTGTTAACGAAAAAGTGCATGTGTGTGTGTGTATTTAACGAAAAAACTGTGAAGTTAACTGGTTATCGATTTTAACAGAACAAAAGAGGTTCATTTGCACAGATCTTGACAGAACAAGACAGAAAATAAAAATCGTCCCTCTGACCCAACTCAGCCGTACGGCTATACAAGGTCTTCCCGGGGATTTTACAGTTTGTCCAGAAAATGTCCAGTTTCAGGCAGAAACAGAGCATTCTGCTGAAACTGGACTGAACTGTTTATTTTAGTTTGCATTTTCACAAACAAGCTTTGATTGACATCATTCATATTCTCATTAATCACTAAATGGACCCCAAATACATGGCTTTGGGTGTGATTAAGGCAATCATTGGAGAAGAATTAGAAAAGGTGATGAATGTGGCCTTTGAGCCAAGATGGCCATTTTGATGAGTAAAGATTCAAACTTTACCATCCAAAATGGGATCTTTATACAAGATTAAACCTTTAGGGACAACAAAATCAACAATTAGATCATAAAGATTGAACCTTTATGACCCCAAATATGATGAATGAGTGGCTAGATCAAGGTTTGGGTGATAAAGATGGAGGCTTTATCACTCCAAATGATCATCATGGCTAAATACAACATAAAGACACATGCTTTCACCATAAAAATGGATCATCAAGCTATTTAAAGACAAGAAATTAACAAATCATGATCTTCTTTAGGTTTTAACCCCTTTTCACATACTTAGATGTGAGGGAACCTTGAATCATTTCATGATTTGGTTCCAAGGTATATAATAAGAATATAAGGTGCTTGAAAAAGGAAAAGACTTGCAATATAAAGGTGCTTGACAAGGGCAAGGCTTGAAATGCAAGTAAATAAATAACATGAATAAGAACAAAAAATTTGAGATGGAGAGAAGATGGGGAGAAAGAGGCTTCACCTATGGTGGTTATGGCCTATCTTCCTCTCTTTTCACTCAAGTATTTGGTGGTCTTTCTCTCAGATTGTATTTCTGCAGAGTTTCACCTATAAAACTATGTTTCTCCCCCCTGAATGATCAGCAAGGGTCTCAATTTATAGGGACTGAGGGTGCCTAAACCAGCTATACGGCTAGGCGTTCCCCACATCCAAACCATCCGTACGGCTAAGCATGGCGAGCTTCTGGATTTTTCCAAGTTAATTCCAGAGCAGTCCTGGAATTTTAAGTTTATCCTAGTAAGGTCCTAGCCTATCAGTTTATCCCTGCATGGTGCTAAGAGTTCCTCTAAGGTTGGTCAATTTCAGATTGGGGTACTTACAGAGCCCCTCGGCAACATCGCTTTGGAAAAGCGGGGTTGTCGATAAAAATAAGCATCCTAATCTAATGGGAGGACGGCTTAACCGATTTTGGTTTGCATGGATGGACCTAAAGGTATAGGATTCCTACGTATCCCGTTTATGGGGAATCAAGCCTAACGTAGTTCGGAGAGGGGTGAGAGACTTTAAGGCTACTCAAACCTAAGGGCTAGGTGGATATCTGTCATCCTTTCCTAGGGTAACGGGCATGACTCTTGGCGAGTTCAGAGGCAGGACATGGTCAACTTGGCTCTATAGAGAGGGTTGACTTACACAAGGAAGCGTGACTCTCGGGGTCAGAGACGGGACATGGTCAACTTGGCTCTATGGAGAGGGTTGACTTACAAAAGGACGCGTGACTCTCGGGGTCAGAGGCGGGACATGGTCAACTTGGCTCTATGGAGAGGGTTGACTTACACAAGGAAGTGTGACTCTCGGGGTCAGAGGTGGGACATGGTCAACTTGGATCTATGGAGAGGGTTGAATTACATAAGGAAGCGTGACTCTCAAGGTCAGAGGCGGGACATGGTCAACTTGGCTCTATGGAGAGGGTTGACTTACACAAGGCAGCGTGACTCTCGGGGTCAGAGCCGGGACATGGTCAACTTGGCTCTATGGAGAGGGTTGACTTACATAAAGAAGCGTGACTCTCGGGGTTAGAGGCGGGACATGGTCAACTTGGATCTATGGAGAGGGTTGACTTACAAGGATGGTCTTACGTCATTTTGGACTGCCGGGGATAAGGAACTCAACCTATAATGACTATTCTGAGTCAAGGTTCGACTTGAGTCAAATCCACCCTTGGGGAGTTTGACGGGAAAGCTGGTCTTACATCCCACTAAGGATGGCCGGGACAAGGTTTTCTAAACCTAAGAGTTCACTGGGCTTAAGTCAAGGACAGCCTAAGACTTTATTGGGCTTATGTCGAGGACGGCCTAGGACTTTACTGGGCTTATGTCGAGGACGGCCTAAGGTTTCACTGGGCTTATGTTAAGGACGGCCTAAGGTTTCACTGGGCTTATGTCAAGGACGGCCTAAGGTTTCACTGGGCTTATGTCAAGGATGGCCTAAGGTTTTACTGGGCTTATGTCAAGGACGGCCTAGGGTTTCACTGGGCTTATGTCAAGGACGGCCTAAAACTTTACTGGGCTTATGTTGAGGATGGCCTAAGGTTTCACTAGGCTTATGTCAAGGATGGCCTAAGGTTATGCTCATTCTAGGCAAAAGACGAGCTTACAAATCGCCGGGTCTTCTTAGGTAAAACGGGCTTACAAACTGCCGGGGACCTTTAGGCAAAGGCGAGCTTACAAACGGTCGGAGACTTTCAGGCAAAGACGGGCTTACAAACGGTTGGGTCAAAAAAATCAATGGGCTTACATCGTGTGGGGACCGCCTAGTGTATGCTCACACTAGGCAAACTCTCACAAATTTTTACTGGGCTTACGTCAATGACCGCCTGAGTGTTTTTTCAAATTCATGTTGCATGATCCAAAAGAGGGAAAATATTTGGGATATTTATGATATGGTTGGGATGGGGCTTTGAATGAGGGGGTCATAAAGCCAATCTTCCAACAAGAAATCATCAATTCTGTCAGGGCCAAAGTAGACGTACGGCTAGAGCAGTAAGTGCCTTTTTCGCATTGAATTTTATTCTTGGCCTAGTCATCTCCTTAAGTTCCTTAGCCTGATGTCCAGAAGCAATTCATTTCCTTCGTCCTTCAAGGTTTTTCTTTCCATGGAGTCTTTTCTCATGGAGAAACCACCAAAATTGTCCAAGATTGATCAAGAGTACTTTGAGGGCAATCTTAGGCTTTGTATGCGGCATCATATGAGGGAGAACAAGGATATCTTTCAAGCCAAATTTGGGCTCAGATCCCTTTGGTCTCTCGAGGAATTTATCCCGGATCTTGAACTTTTGAGGGCCGCTGCGTCCTTTTGGGATATCCGGAGGCACGTGTATTGCTTTTCTTACAATGAAATCACCCCGACCTATGAGGATTTCAAGGCTTTGGTGGGGGGCGTGGACACAGAAGTCATTGCTCTCCCTTCAATTAGCGACACGATGTGTGTCGAAAGGTTGGCCACTCTTCTTAGTATTCCTTTAGAAGAGGCTCAATACATGGTCCTTAATCATACCTTTATCGGCATTTCGGACCTTCCTGAGAAATTTATGGATCGGACGGATGAGGCCTCTTGGAATGCCTTTGGATTGTGCCTTCTCACCTTTTTCTACATGGTTGGCTCCAAGGGTACTTGTCACAGGGTCCTTTTGAGTGTTCTCGAGGAAAGTCTTGCGGGGAAAGATATCGTCCCTTTGGTCCTAGGAGAGACCCTTCATGGTATGGACCGCTTAGCCTTGGGTGATAATTTTATGCACAGTGGCAGCCCCGCTCTTCTCACTATGTGGCTGTAGGAGAGGTTAATGGCCGTTCCTAAGGCTCCTCTTTCTACAAACCATGGTCTTATTCTTTGAGAGTCATACTCTTGGATTTTTCCTAGGATGATTGGGAAGCTTACATGGCTCAGCTCCGGACTTCACAGATCCGTTGGCGGGTCCCTCATTGGCGCATTGGCTCTGCAAGGGAGTGTCAGGATGGTTCTCCTATTGTTCAGGTGCCGGGACTTTTGGGATCATCTTTCTACATCCCTTCGTTGGTTCTCAGACAGTTTGGATTATTGCAGACCCCTTTGTCGGAGTGGTTGGGTATTAACCCGGAGTACTTGAGACCTTCGAAATTATCTATGTGGGATCCATCCACCATCTTATTCCTTACCCGGTCGTAGGCGTATTCTTTCTTTCCTGCTCGGATACTTCTCAGGAGCGTGGCTAGCACGGTCTTAACCACAGCTTACTTGGATTGGTATGAACAGACTATGGGACAGACTCAGAGGCTTATTGAGGAGAGGTGTGAGGCTATTCTCGGAAGGGAGAATGACACTAGTAGGACTTTGAGAGAGACCGAGGCCGTGGCGAGCGGCCACAACCAGACTGGGGATATCGTTGAAGACTATCAGATCATGGCCGACAGGAGAAGGGTCATGGTGCCTAGGATAGGGGCACGGATGGAGGATCTCCGAGCTAGGGTTGCGGTTGGCACAGCTTTAAGGACGGCCAGACTTTTTGAGGAGGCGGGAAGAGCTCCTGACCTTGGAAGGAGGGATGTCGAGTTCTTTGTTATCAAGAAGAAGAAGACTCGGAGAAGCCAAAAGAAAAGGTGGACAAGTGAGGAGCGTTGATGGCTCTATGTCCTAAGCATCCACCCATTGCCATTGTAGACACATTAGTTTATTTTAGCGTTTTATTTGTATTTTAGCATGTCATTGAGTCGAGAGTGTTACCGTGCTTGAACTCATCAAATAAGTGTTTTAACCGTGGTGACAATGGTTACTTATTATGAAGTCTCCTTTAAGAACCAAATTTGAATTTTATTTATTTTTGAGACCGGACCAATAGTTGGATGCCTACGTTCCCCTTTTACAAATAAGGTTTAAGGGGCTCAGTTCATCGTAGTTCATTTTCATGAATTCCTGGTGCGACCCTGTTTTTTCTCTAGACCGCCCAAACGGGTTTTCAATCTAGGTGGGTATATTCTTTTAGCACACGTTTTTTTTTTTAAACAAAGTAACAACGAAGCTTATCACCATTGATCGGGTGCATGAAGGGATTGCCATCCAACAGTCTCATTGCTCCTCCCGAAAAAACCTCTTGCACCACAAAGGGACCGATCCATACGGGTTCCCATTTTCCGTCGGGATTAGACCTTCCTGGGGGTTTTCTTGTTAATTAGGTCTCCGACCCGAATTTGTCGGGGCTTAACTTTCTTGTCAAAGGCTCATGCCATTCTCCCTTGGTAGGCACGGATGTGTTCCATGGCTTTCAAACGGCGTTCATCTAGCAAGGCCAGTTCATCATGCCGACTTCGGAGCCAATCTACCTCATGAATTTTATTTTCCAATAGGATCCTTAGAGACGGAACTTCCAATTCAGCCGGGAGCATGGCTTCCATCCCGTATGTTAGAGCGAAAGGGGTTTCTTCGGTAGCTGTTCTGACTGACGTTCGGTAGCCCCATAATGCTAGATGCAGCTTTTCGGGCCAATCCCTACCCCTTGTTGCCATCCTTTTGATGATTCTCTCAAGTGTTTTATTAGCGGCTTCTACCGCACTATTAGTTTGAGGCCTATAAAGGGAGGACTTGTGGCGGGTGATTCAAAATTCTCCTAACAGTCGATCACATTCGCCCTCAAAGTGCGATCCATTATCAGTGATGACCTCATTCGGGACTCCGTAACGGCACATGATGCTTTATTTCATAAATTCCGCGACCTTCCTTGAGGTCAAGACCTTGTAGGATTTGGCTTCGACCCATTTTGTGAAATAGTCCACGGCTACCAAGACGAATTCATGACCATTGTTCCCGGGTGGGTAAATCTTTCCAATGATGTCAATGCCCCAAGTTGAGAAAGGCCATGGGGTTGTCATGCAGTACAAATGATAAGGCAGCACGTGATTAAGGTTGGAGAACCGTTGGCACTTATCACACTTCTTCACGAACTGTATGCAGTCGGTCTCCATCGAGATCCAAAAATACCCCATTCGTAGGATGACTTGCATTAAGGCCCGAGCATTCATATGGGGGCCACACACTCTACTATGGACCTCTTTCATGAGTTCATATGCTTCCTTTGCACTTATGCACCTTAGGAGAAGGCCTGGATGGCATTTCTTATACAAGATGGCTCCTAAGATCACATAGTGAGATGCTAACCTTTTGAGGGATACCATGCCCTTGGCCTTAATCCCATCCTAGTATTCTCCTTCCTCATCTGTGAAGGAGGCTTCTCCTTCTTTGAGGAATCGGTAGATTTGATTGTACCATGGCTCTTCTTCTTCCTTCGTGATCCTACCTATCTCACAACAGTAGTCGGATTCTCTTTTCTGCCCACTCTAAAGGGTTTTATTGATTTTCCCTCGAGAATTTCTACCAAGGAGGCCAAGGTGGCCAAGGCATCTGTGAAACGATTCCCATCTCTTGGAAGGTAATGGAAACTGACTTCTTTGAATTGGGCCATGAGTTCCTCCATGTGGGCATGGTATTTTTGCAGCCCCGGGTCCAACGTCTTCCATTTGTTAGACACTTGGTTGATGATCAAGGCTGAATCCCTGTAGACCTCCAATTCTTTCACATTCCTTTCAAGGGAGGCCTCTAAGCCGGCTGTGCATGCCTCATATTCGGCGGCATTGTTGGTCACGTCAAAGTTCAATTTAATGGCAATAGGGGTGTGTTCGTCCTTCGGATCCACTAAGAGCATTCCAATGCCATGTCCCCTTTTGATCGCAGCGCCATCAAAGAATAGTTGCCATTTGTTTTCTCCCTCAAGAGCAAATATCCCTTCGTCAGGGAATTGGGGGTCAGTCTCCTTTTCTTCATTGCTAGGGAAATCTGCCAAGTGTTCCGCCATAACTCTCCCTTTGACTGCTTTTTGAGTCACATGACTGATATCATATTCTGCTAGGAAGAAAGACCATTTGGCAACTCTCATGGACAGAGAAGGCTTTTCTAATAAACATTTGATGGGATCTATTTTGGAGATGAGCTGTATAGAGTGGGAGTGCATGTAGTGCTTCAATTTTCTCACCACCCATACCAGTCCGGCACACGTCTTTTCAATGGCGGAGTAGTTAAGTTCGCTCCCATTGTAGTTTCCGGCTCACAAAGTAGATGGCATTCTCTACTTTTGATTTTCTCGAAGGTCCTTTGACATTCCTCGTTCCATTCAACTTTGGCGTTTTTCCTCAATAATTTGAAAATGGGCTCGCACGTGGGGGTCAGTTGGTTTATGAAACGACTAATGTATTGCAGTCGTCCCATGAAATCTTTCACCTCCGTTTGAGTACGAGGTGGCCTCATTTCAACAATTGCCTTAACCTTTTGGGGGTCAATCTCAATACCGCGTTCGGTGACCATGTACCCCAAAACTTTGCCACGGGAAACCCCAAAAGTGCACTTAACCGGGTTGAGCGTCATGGAGTGCTTTCTCAACCTATCAAAGAACTTCCTCAAGTCGATTAGGTACTGCCCATCGGTTCCTTTGGAATGGATGATCATGTCATCTACATACACCTCTATTTCTTTGTGGATCATGTTATGGAAGAGTGCGGTTGCGGCCCTTTGGTAAGTAGCCCCAGCGTTCCTTAGCCTAAAAGGCATTACGGTGTAGCAAAAGGTCCCCCATGGGGTGGTGAAGGCGGCCTTTTCTTGGTCTTCTTCGGCCATTTTGATTTGATTGTACCCGATGAAACCTTTTATGAAGGACTTGACCTCGAAACTAGAGGTCGTGTCTATGAGCATGTCGATGTTCGGGAGAGGGAAATCATCCTTGGGACTTACTTTGTTGAGGTCCCTGAAGTCAACACAACACCGGACCTTTCCATTGGCCTTTGTCACTGTCACTATGTTGGAAAGCCACGAGGGATATTCTATCACCCTTATAAAGCCGACTCGGAGCAATTTCTCAATTTCTTCTTTGACTTGCAAAGACCACTCCAGTTTGATTCGTCGAAGCTTTTGCTTGATCGGTTTTACCTCAGGATCCACGGGGATCTTGTGTTCCACAATCGAGGCGCATATCTAACCCTGGAACATATCCTTTGAAGTAGTTACCAATCTGTGTCTCTTTTGGCTCATCTGCAGTCCCCAAATTAACCTTAGTCAAAACTTCTTCGGCAGCTTGGGCACGGTTTTCCTCTCGGTTAACGTTTTTAGTTTTTAATTATTTAGTGTGTCTGCATTATTAGGTGATTCATCATTAACCGTTTTTAGATTGTTAATTAATTTATCATCTAATAAGTTGGCAATGAGGGGATACTCGGAAAGGTCCATCATTTCATTCAATTAAAGGGAATACAATGTTTGCCACAAGATCATAATCCTCGGGCGTGAGGCCCTCAGAGGAGATAGACTCAAACTCGAAGACAAGGGATAAAGGAGACTCGACTACATCAGACCCTATGACATTTGACTCTAGGGGGCAGGGAACCAATCTGAGTTTGGCAGTCATTTCCTCTTTGCTAGCTACTGGTCTGGAGAAAGTCACCCAATTCTTCAGAGGCATGTCATCTCGCCCCACCAAGGTGCGGGGATCGAGAATCTCAGGGGATCCGTCCCCTATTGCAGCAACTATTCCTTCCCCTAGATCAATCAAATCCGGTACAACCAATTCTTCCCCAAACAACCCTTGCATCACCATGCCATTCTATTCATCATCTGTGACTTCCTCTTTGGCTTTCTTGGGAGCCCCCTCCTCAAATTCGTACCTGTCATACCGACCCCAGGCGGGTTCTTCTTCCTTGCCGTTTCCTTCCATGGACCAAAGCTCAAATTGTTTCACCATCTCGAGCACCCCTTTGAAAGAGTACTCATGTGTCACTGCGGCCTTGGTGGGGATGGGAATTTCCAAGAATGCCCGCCTCACGGGATTGGTGGTTATCCCTCGGAATCTCATAAGGTCCTCTTGAAGCTGGTCCCAATTGGTCATCATTGGATCCGTTTTCCTGGGGGCTTTGGTCTGGACTCCTCCTTTCACGAAGTAGCGGCACATATCAAAGTTATATGGGTGGAGGTTACGAGTTTTGTATGGGACCCCTTGAGCTTTGGCTCGGCTTTTCTTTCGGGCCATTTCCTTATCCATCTTGAGGTCTTCGGGAGTTGGCTTATACCCCAAGCCGTAGAGCGTCTTTTGCTCCGTAATCTCAATGATCTTGTGAGCCCCTTGGAGCCTCTTTCCAAGACCAAGCCCCGGGAGGTAGTGCATCAGGCGCATCATTTTCATTAATGGAGGAATTTTATCCTTTGTGAGCGTGAGGTCTACGCAACAAACATGGGTCTCAAAAGGTATTTCTCTGAAGCCGGTCAAGACCATACCGCTCTCCTCGTGCTTAATTTCTAGCATAGGGACTCCGTTGGTGTTAGTTCCTTCTGTGGTGACACTATCCCCGTAGATGACCGTTAGGTTGTTCCCTTGCACGTATTTTACGCATTGGTGGAGGGTAGAAGCCACTCCATTGACCTTGTGAAGCCACGGGCATCCTAACAGGGCAGTGAATGAGATGGGGATGTCAAGTACTTGGAATTCCATTGCCACCACTTGTTTCCCAAACCAGAGATCCAAGGTAGCCACCCCTAAGACTGATCGTGCCATTGAGTCATACGCTTTGACCGTGATTGCGGAGGGTTTGAGGTTTTCAACATTAAGACCAAGTAAGACCATCATCTTGGCAGGGAGGACATTCATGGTGGACCCATTATCGACCAAGACCTGGGGAAGGCGATGGTCATTCAACTGTACCGTGATGTAAAGATCCTAGTTGTGGTTGGCTCCGAATTTGGGAAGATCCAAATCTATGAAGGTGATGATGTTTCCATACTGAACACTTCCAATCATTTGTACGGCTTCCTCGAGAGTAGCCGTGGTGGGTACCATAGTTTGAGCTAGTCATTCCTCCAACTTGAGCTTATGCGGGTGAGACGACGTAAGTAGGGACCAAAGGGATATGTTGGCTTGGGTCCTTTTCAGTTGAGTAAGGACGGGGTCTTCCTTTTCGAGATCCATGTCTCCCGCCTCTTTGGTAAAAGAGGGTGGTAAGCGGTGTTCCTGCGGTGGAGGTTTCTTAGGGTTCTCTGTGTGTACTTGCCCAAAGCGGGTCATCACACTTATTTCCGCTGAGTCGTGAACTTCCCCAATTCTTCCACGGGTGTTGGAAAATCCTTGGTGGAGTAAGGCCATGCTTGCTTTCTTAACTCATTCATTGTGATCATTCCCTTTGAGGCATATGCTGACTCACAGATTCCTCTGAGGGAAACAGGGCGGGTGTCTTGCTTTTCCAAACTCCTATGGTCTCTCAGAGTTTTTCCAAAGTCAATATACAACAGAAGTGGTCCGGAAACATCGACCCATCATCGCCAAACTGAGGTGGTGGCGAGAGTGGCGGCAAGGATAAGAAGTCATCTAAAGCTGGGAAGTCTACCTCTCCTCTCGGGGATGGGATTTGGGGAGGCAAATAGGAAGATACCTCATCATCATCATTTTCACAGAGAAACCGAAGCTCTTCGCGGGACATGGAGCGGATTACTCCTCTCATTTGGGCGAGGTGCCCTTCGTAATTGGAGGTTTCTGGGCTTCTCGTCACTACGGACACATTTCTCTCATTATAGGGACACACCCTTTCAACCAATCTTTTGCCGGTTGACGAGCTACATGGTTCTATGACATGGAAGTGATCGTTGTGAGGAGGACAACACTCTTTTGAATCATGCCTTTGGCCCTCCACCTCGTTCTTAATAGCCCTTTTCATTTCATCCCTGCACTCTTCGTACGTTAGATTGTGCTCAGTGAGCTTAATCACGACCAACTCATTGGCATTCTGGTGTTGGATCCTTGCACTCAGTATATATGTGCCACCATACAATCTGGGGGGCATTTCATCTTTCCCTCTTGTACACATGCCCACAGGATGTCCTTCCACCTCTCCCCAATTTCCACCAGTGGGTGTTAAATTCCAAGAAGGTTACCGGTGCTGGTTCTCCAAGCTCAATCATGTTCACACTGTTTTTCCTGAACTCAATCATGTTGACGGGATTGTTGTCGGGGAAGGGGTTGTTGACTACATTTGGACCACGAGGGTGTTTAAGCTTCTCCTTGTCAATCAGTCAAGGATGATGCGTTTTACCATGGAGCATTCATCGGTGTTGTGTCCGTGATAATTGTGAAAGGCACACTTTTTATTTTTGTCGAGGTGCTTCTCGGGATTTCTGGGTTGATAGTTAACCAAAGGTTTCACAAGGCCTTGTTTGACTAACCTTCAAACACCTTGCTTATAGGCATCCCGAAATCTTCAAACCTCACATACGGACATCTCTCTGAGTTTCCGGCCCTTTGCGGGACTTGTCCCGGGTTTTCCCTTGGATGTTGTTAACTACCCTGAGGTTTATTTCCCTTTGCCGGTGGTCGGAGGGCGGTACTGGTAGGAGCTACCACTGCCCTGGACGGAGGATTTCTCACTGAGGGCCTTCTCAAAATGGGACCCTGCGGATTGGAAATTTCCCCAAGCTTGTAATTCCATCTCTTGTAAAACTCACCAATCGGTTCATCATTCTTTTGTAAGGTTCCTTGCAAATCAGTGCGATTGGTTTCCCACTCCAAGTTAGACCGGTATTTGGTGAGGAATGCTTCTTTGATCTGGTCCCATGTGACCCGAGATTCATCTTTTAGGTTAAAGAACCATTTGAGTGCATTTCCTCTCAAAGATAGTTGAAAGTGATCGGCCATTTGTTGCACGGTACAACCCTTCGCCCTCATTGCTAGGGTATAGGCATTGAGATGAGTCTGGGGGCAAGCAGTTCCATCAAACTTATCAATCTCTGGCATTTTGAACCTGTGAGGGAGGGGAACAATTTTATCAGGGTCGGTGATTCCCGAGGTGGACTTCTTCTCGTTCATCCCCTCAAACTTTTCTTCCATTTGTTTCAACTTTTCCACCAACCATCCCATTTGGGGGTCCACAGGTGGGCTAGAATTGATGGATCCCATGGTTTGGGTTGTTACTGGCATTATGGTCGGAGGCACAGTGGTGGACTGTACTACCGGGGGAAGTCTTTGAGGTGGTACATGGGTGTAAACAAACCCATATCCCGGATTATTTGCTGGGATGTATGATGGGATGGCTTCAGGGGTTTGTGCTACCGGGTAGTGAAAAGGTACGGCACCCCTTGGGATGAGGTAGGCAAATCGGAGGTGGTAACCCGGCGGTGGCTGGGGCTAAGGGTGTTTGGTTTGTCGGGATCGGACCATATGGGTTGAATCCGGGCGGACACATGGGAGATCTTTCCGGGGGATGAAAGAAACTTGGGTGGTAGGCACACTTTGGCGGATGGTGGTTTGGAATGCGGAACATGAGGCCGCCACATTGGGGTAAGTTTGGGGAGGGGGAACTCGGTTATAACCCTGGGGTCCTACATTTTCAACCTCCTCTTCCTCCGTGATTTCCACAAAACCTCCATCATTCTCAAATACGACGGCTATCCCTCTCTGTCACATGGCTTCCACAACCCTATTCTGCATATCTTCCTGATGTTTTCTGACACTTTCTTCCCTGGCCCTGGCGGCCTCTAGAGCTTGTACCAACTCTTCCCTGGTGAGCCCATTAGGATCGACTGTGTTGTCACCCCCACTACTACTTCCTGCCAGACTAGTCATTTGAAGAAGTCTGAGTGAAGCTGCTGATGAACTGTCAGACTTGGCACTAACCAGACGACGACCCGGAATCCTGACCCACTTCTTACGAGCTGCGGAGGAGAGGGAGGTTCATTTCAGACTTAGGCATCAATCTTGGGCTAGTGTTTGGGAAAAGGCTTAGGCTCATGCAACATGAAATTTTACTGTCTTTATTTATCATATATTTTTTATTCCTGTTACTTAAAATGCATTTTATTGCTAATTGGTTGGAAAAGATTTCTCTTCTTTTTCGTAACTAATCTAAATCCTGGATCAGTGGAGGCCATCACTACGCCTATAGACCCCTCGTTTTTTTCACCTGTATTGCACACTCCCAAGGATGGACTATCCCGGGCGAGGGTCCTATAGGGCACGCAGCTTCCACCGACCGAAATAAGCCAAACCTAGGGTCTTAGTGCGTCACAAAGTTCCAATGCACGGGCCATTCTTCTCATAATTAAGCCCCGGCTAAGGTTAAGATTGACTTAACGCTTTATTGAAATTTCAGCATGACCTCGTTTAACGAGGGGTCTCGGACCTTAGCCTTGGGCTTAAAGATGATTAGGACGGGTCAAGCATTAGAGTTTAATGACGCGGTGTCATCCTATCCTTAATACATGACTTTGGTTAATTATGGTTGGAATTAACGCATAATTCAAGGACCGGGTCAAAGATGACCTTGGTCACACTTTCTTTCACGACGAGTCGTGACTCTGGCATTAACTTGGCCATAATTAGCGTTTGGACACGTATTAAGGACGTGATGACGTGAGCTAGACCAAAAACCAACTAAGGTCACGGTATTTGTGTGTCACGGACAAGTGTGATTGACTCGGCTCGGAAGGGGAGGTGGAATGGACCCGTGCACGCGAGAATGGCACAAGAGCACCAATCAAGCTACATCGTGGCATCCATCCCGGGTTTAAAGGGTTTTTGGAACGTGCAAAAGGTCGAGTGCGCGTTGTGTGAAGCCTTCTATGTTCCCTTTTGAGTCAAAATAGAAATTTTCAATGCGTTTTAATATCATGAGCATGAACAAGAGTATATACAAGACATGGACAAACAATTTAAATATGTAATTTGCACAAGTAATCAAGCAAATATATGAACAAGCGAGAGTCAAAATTTGTACATGGAAAGGTTGTGCACAACCAAAGGTTTTTGAAACCAAAATTTTACAACAAGAACAACAACCTTTTGAAAATCATTTGTACAAAAAGGTTGTGCACAACAAAAGAATTTGAGAAACCAAAACTTTTATAAAAAGGGGTAATGCACAATGAGGCTTTGAAAACCCAATTTTATGTCCAAACGATTTGTGCATTACCAAGCTTTGAAAATTCATTTTTGGCTAAGAAAAAAGGAGGTAAATGTGCACATGTAGAGGCTGTAAATGAAACCTGGACAAGAAGAAGCAAGGGGACCATCAGAATGTTTCTGCCCTGCACAAAATTGTTAACTTGAAACATTCTGTGGGCCCGGCAAAACCAGCCGTACGGCTAGGGTTGGAGTTCCCAATATTTTTGCAAATTTTCAGCTTCAATGTCATCAAGCCCCAGTTTATTGCAATCCCAGAACAGTTTCATTCCCAGAAATCAAAACAGAAACATAAAATACACAGAAAACACACACAAAGTCAACAAACGGGGACGGGAGTTTGACCCACACAAAAGTGTCCCCAAAGCTTCTAAAAAGAAGTTTGAAAACACTTTATTCCCCAGCGGAGTCGCCACTGTAAGGATCCCCTCCCTCGGGGCGAAACTGGCGTTCGTTCGAGGAAGAAATGCCAAACACGTGTAACTTAACAAACTTAACGGTGTCGCCACATTTGTTAACTTTTAACCCAACAAATGAAAATGGTTAGAGATTTATGAGTTCAGAGATAAAGTTACGGCTTGGGAAGAGTTTTACATCACCCAAGCCGTCTTGGACAAAGCCGAGTCTCCCTTGTGCTTGTTAACGAAAAAGTGCATGTGTGTGTATTTAACGAAAAAAACTGTGAAGTTAACTGGTTATCGATTTTAACAGAACAAAAGGGTTTCATTTGCATAGATCTTGACAGAACAAGATAGAAAAGAAAAATCATCCCTCTGACCCAACTCAGCCGTACGGCTATACAAGGTCTTCCCGGGGATTTTACAGTTTGTCCAGAAAATGTCCAGTTTCAGGCAGAAACAGAGCATTCTGCTGAAACTGGACTGAACTGTTTATTTTAGTTTGCATTTTCACAAACAAGCTTTTATTGACATCATTCATATGCTCATTAATCACTAAATGGACCCCAAATACATGGCTTTGGGTGTGATTAAGGCAATCATTGGAGAAGAATTAGAAAAGGTGATGAATGTGGCCTTTGAGCCAAGATGGCCATTTTGATGAGTAAATATTCAAACTTTACCATAAAAATGGGATCTTTATACAAGATTTAAACCTTTAGGGACAACAAAATAAACA
Organism: Campanula takesimana; assembly: GCA_026119855.1. Lineage (NCBI taxonomy): Eukaryota > Viridiplantae > Streptophyta > Magnoliopsida > Asterales > Campanulaceae > Campanula > Campanula takesimana. The sequence continues at coordinate 1,001,593 of JAOWBW010000474.1, read as the reverse complement.
TTTGGAAGCATAAAGATTGAACCTTTATGACCCAAATGTGATGAATGAGTGGCTAGATCAAGGTTTGGGTGATAAAGATGGAGGCTTTATCACTCCAAATGATCATCATGGCCAAATACAACATAAAGACACATGCTTTCACCATAAAAATGGATCATCAAGCTATTTAAAGAGAAGAAATTAACAAATCATGATCTTTTTTAGGTTTTAACCCCTTTTTACATACTTGGATGTGAGGGCCTTGAATCATTTCATGATTTGGTTCCAAGGTATATAACAAGAATATAAAGTGCTTGAAAGGACAAGACTTGCAATATAAAGGTGCTTGACAAGGGCAAGGCTTGAAATGGAAGTAAATAAATAACATGAACAAGAACAAAAGAGTTTGAGATGGAGAGAATATGGGGAGAATGAGGCTTCACCTATGGTGGTTATGGCCTATCTTCCTCTCTTTTCACTCAAGTATTTGGTGTCTTTCTCTCAGATTGTATTTTTGCAGAGTTTCACCTATAAAACTATGTTTCTCCCCCCCCCCTGAATGATCATCAAGGGTCTCAATTTATAGGGACTGAGGGTGCCTAAACCAGTTGTACGGCTAGGCGTTCCCCGCGTCCAAACCATCCGTACGGCTCAGCATGGCGAGCTTCTGGATTTTTCCAAGTTAATTCCAGAGCAGTCCTGGAATTTTAATTTTATCCTAGTGAGGTCCCAACCTATTAGTTTATCCCTGAATGGTGCTAAGAGTTCTTCTAAGGTTGGTCAATTTCAGATTGGGGTACTTACAGTAATGACAAATCATATGGACAATATTTAGCTAAGTTCAAGCATACCTATTTCTCCTCTCAAGAAGATAAATCTCTTTGCGTCAAGAGCCTTTGTGAGGATATCGGTAATTTGATTGTCTGTGCCCACGTGCTCTAAATGTATATTTCCTATTTCCATGTGGTCCTTGAGAAAGTGATATTTGATTTCGATGTTCTTTGTCTTTGAGTGCATGACAGGATTGTTGGAGACTACGATGGTGGACATATTATCGCAGAAGATTGGGCAGTTTGCTTCATGAATTCCATAGTCCACTAATTGTTGCTTCATCCAAAGGATTTGGCAGCAACAGCTTCTAGCAGCAATGTATTCAGCTTTTGTAGTGGAGATGGACACAGCAGCTTGCTTCTTGCTTGCCCATCCATCAAGTCGATTTCTAAGGAAATGACAAGTGTCACTAGTGCTCTTCCTGTCAATTGTGCATGCTGCGTAGTCTGCATCTGAATAACCTAGAAAATCAAAATTCGAATCTTTGGTGTACCAAAGTCCAAGGTTAACAGTTCCAGATAGATATCTAATGATACGTTTAACAGCAACTACGTGCGCTTCTCTGGGATCAGCTTGATAGCGCGCACAGACACAAACACTAAACATAATATCTGGCCTACTTGAAGTAAGATAAAGGAGAGAGCCAATCATACCTCGATATAAAGTTTGATCAACTTTCTTACCTTTTAAGTCCTTGTCAAGTTTGTTTCCGGTGGCCATTGCAGTGTCGTATGCTTTAGCATTCTCAAGTCTAAATTTCTTGATTAAGTCTTTTGTTTACTTGGCTTGATTAATGAAGATGCCATCATAAAATTGCTTGATTTGAAGTCCGAGGAAGAATATGAGTTCTCCCATCATACTCATTTCAAACTTGCTTTTTATGAGCTTCTCAAAGCGCTTACAAAGTAACTCATTAGTAGAACCAAATATAATATCATCGACATAAATTTGAACAAGTAAAGAATGATCATTATACTTAGCAATAAAAAGAGTTGTGTCATTTTTACCGCGCTTGAAGCCTTTCTCTAGTAGGAATTTGGATAAAGTATCGTACCATGATCTTGGAGCTTGTTTTAGTCCATACAGAGCCTTTTGAAGCTTGAAGACATGATTTGGAAATCTGCTATCTTCAAAGCCTGGTGGTTGAGCAACGTAGACCGTCTCTTGGAGTTCACCATTGAGAAATGCGCTCTTCACATCCATTTAATAAAGCTTGAATTTCATGAAAGAGGCATAAGCTAAGAAAATTCTTATAGCTTCAAGTCTTGCTACCGGCGCAAACGTTTCATCGTAGTCAATTCCTTCCTCCTGCCTATATCCTTGTGCAACCAGCCTTGCTTTGTTTCTTGTGATGCTTCCATTCTCATCCATCTTGTTTTGAATACCCATTTTGTACCAATAACTCCTTGGTCATGAGGTCTGGGTACTAAAGTCCCAACATTGCAACGCTCAAATTGGTTAAGCTCTTCTTGCATAGCAATAACCCAGCTTGAATCTTGGAGCGCTTCATCAATCTTCTTTGGTTCGATTTGAGAGATAAAGGAATGATACGCATCAAAGTTTGATGCTCTCCTAGTGCGAACCCCTACATTGAGATCACCAATGATATTTGTCGTTGGATGATCTCTTACTTCACGAACCTTGGGAGGTAAGTTTGGTTGAGTAGTAAGAATATGAAGATCTTCAATAGGAACTTCATTTGCTTCAGCATCAAGATCATCAAAATGATTTGCTGAAACGGAGAAACATCATGCGCAGGAGGGGGTGTCTGCGCATCAGGAGTTGTAACTTTTGGTGCAGCATCTGGTGTAGGCACATGAGATGGACTTGCTTGATTCTGATTGTGATTAGCTTGATTATCATTCTGCGTAAGAGCAGTTTGTGGCTGCGTACCTGTCTCATCATTCTCAGCAGAATCAGAATCATTTGGAGGCAAATTTGGCTCAAGGAGAGAATGCTCATCAAATGTAATATGTACAGATTCTATGATAACTAGAGTAGTTCTATTGAAAACACGAAAAGCTTTGGAATATTTGGCATACCCAACAAAGAAACCTTCATTTGCTTTGGCATCGAATTTACCTTTATGATCTTTGCCGTTGTAGAGGATATAGCATTTACAGCCAAAAATCTTGAAGAAAGCAATATTGGGCGCTCTTCCTCTCCATAGCTCATATGGAGTCTTATTGGAGGCTTTTTAAAGAGGGATCTATACTGAGTAAAGCAAGCAGTGTTGACAGCTTCTCCCCAGAAATACTTTGGCAGCTTTGCTTCTGCTATCATGGTTTTTCCATCCTTAATCAACGTGCGATTCTTTCTTTTCACAACGCCATTTTGTTGAAGAACTCCAGCAGCAGAGAAATTGTGATCTGTTCCATGATCATCACAATATTGAGTGACACCCTTGTTCTTGAACTCAGTACCATTGTCTGATCTAACACTTACGATGTCGTCTTCCTTTTGAGTTTGGAGCCTTCAAAAGAGAGCAGTCAAGATATCATAGCAGCCGTCTTTGGATATCATCATTTTAACCCATGTGTATCTTGAGTAGTCATCCACCACAACTAAAGTACACTTTTTTCCTCCAATGCTCACGGTGGTGATAGGTCCAAACAAATCCATGTGAAACAGTTGTAAACATTTGGAAGTTGAGGAAGCAATCTTGATGGAGAAATACTGCTTAGGTTGTTTACCAAGCTGGCACGCTGCGCATTTTCTGTCATGATGGTCAGCTACTCTGGGAAGTCCTTTGACAAGATTTTCCCATCCTAGCTTAGCCAAATACTTTGTGAAGAGTGCGCAGTGAAGCAGAAGAACTGAAAGATAGACATTAAAAACGCAGGTCCCCTTTATCCTTGGGTCCTAAAGTTAGCAACTTTTGACAACCCACTCCTGTCTAACCTTAGGAGTTTTACGTCCCTTGACATTAGGAGCAAATCGCAAAAGTCATTCTGCAGCCTTGTGACCTAAACCATCACACACAACACAATGATGTAAGCCACTTATAGATTGGGTTTTTACAAACTCTTTACTTTACTTTGGCTCAGCATTCTGAACTGGAGCAGTTGAACTAGCTTTGACAAGTATCATTTTCTGAGGTTTGGGTGCGCTTTTGTTAAGAATGCGCATCTGGCGTTGAGGCGCATTGCTTTCATGCGCATGGCCCTTTTTCGCAGATTTGACATTCGAAGTTGAAGCGCAACTATAGTCAGAATATGAGTTGTCATGCGCAGGTTCAACTTTAGCCTTACCCTTGGCTTTCCTAGTTTGCTTCTTTGGGTAGACATAATGGAAATATTGTCTCTGGACTTTCTCCTATCCTTTACCCATTGAAGCAGAATGCTTTGCTTTAGGAATTTCAACAGTTTGTTGGGGTCTAAAATCCTTTTCTCTTTCAGAGCAAATGGCGCATTTAAAGTTGTCACTAGTTGAGAACCCCAAGCCTTCCATATCTCCATTGGATTTTTGGGATTCTAGGATTTGATCCATAGTGACACGAGATTTGGTCCACTCATCAGTGATCTTTTTTAGATCAGCAACTTGAGCATCCAATTCTTCGTTTCTTACTTTAAATAGCGCATTTTGATCTGTGAAGAAACGGTTTTTTTCAGTAAGAGGAGTCATGCTCTTAATCTGCTCCTTAAGGAGGGTGTTTTCAAATTTTAAAAGAGTTTTCTCCGTCTTAAGCTGAGAAATTTCTCCAATTGATAAGTCCACTGCTTCTTTCATAGAGTTGAATCTTTTTATTACCTTTGCAGCTTGTTGGAATACAGACTCGTGTTCAGCAACAGAGTCATCATTCACTTTTACAATATCAGCAGGAATTTCAAAAGATTCCTTGCGCGAAGGCGCAGCTACAAACTTCTTTGATAGGTATGCTCTGGCAAATAAGTACTTGCCATTCTGTCTGCTTGGAGTCAGATGTCCCATCTCTACCAGTTCAGTGATAGTGGGACCTTTCTTCTTTGCTATCTTCCTTGGCTCATTCGGTGCGTTCATATCTGGAACGTCATTCTCTGAGTCGCTATCATCATCAGCATTGGCCATCAAGCAGAGCAGTCCATCCTCAGAATCATCATCATCACTGTCTTCAGTGTCAGTATCTATCCAGGTCTTGAGCTCCTTGTCTGCGCAGTCTTCTTCAGCAACCATTCCTCGCTGCTTAGAGGATCTCTGCGCACTGTTCCTCTTTATGTACTCAAATTTTGGAGTAGGGAATTTTGATGCAAGATGACCAGGCTTTCTACAGTTGTAGCAAACCAAGTCATCATCTTTCTTTGAGTCTCTTCCACGAGAGAACTTAGCTGGAGCTTTACTTGAGGATCCAGGTTTTGAGAATTTCCTGAATTTTTGAAATCGCTTTACAAACATAGCGAAGTCATCGTCATCCATTTCAAGTAAGGATGAAGTGGAGACTTTGTCTGAGGTTTGAGCAGGCGTAGGTTCTTTTTGAGCAATCATTGAGATTGCTTTTCCTTTTCCTTATGATTCCGATGATGACTGCTCAAAGGATATTCCTGATATGAATATCGTGAATAAACCTATCAAGAAATCAGCAGGTTTTCAAGATGTGAAAAAGAAGAAAGGACCAACCATCAACGAGCTTATTGAACAAGGATTTATTACTCCAACTCAAAGCGATGGTGGATTGTTATTTGCTAGATGTGATCTGAGCGCACGAAGCAAGCTCAGAAAAGGTAACTACATCAGACCTCAAGTTGAACCAATCTCTGTAATCTCTCATGATGAGGATATTGCCAAGCAAGAGAAATTGTTCTCAGAAGCTGAAAAGGTAATAAGTAAATTTGGCAAAATGAAGAAGCTTTAGCACTATCATGTGAAGAAATTTCCCAGCTTAAGACCGAGAAATCTCTTCTAAAATCTGAACTCACCCTCCTTAAGAATCAGATAAAGAGCATGACTCCTCTTACTGTTACAAACACTTTTCTAACGGAACAGAACTCGTTACTTAAAGTTCAAACCGATGAATTGGTTGCTCAAATTACTGATCTTCAAAAGACTACAAATTAGTGGTCCAATTCTCGTGTCACTATGGAAAGTATCTTTGAGTCCCAAAAAGCTTGTGGTGATAAAAGTGGCTTGGGATTCTCATCAACTAGTGACAACTTTAAGTGTGAGGTCTGAGCTGAAAGAGACAATGAATTTACATCTCAGCAAACTCATGAAATTCCTAAGGAAAAACATTCTATTTCAATGGGTAAAGGACAGGAAAAAGTCAAGAAACAAACATTCCATTATGTCTACCCAACGAAACAATTTGGGAAAGCTAAGGAGAAGAAAGTAGCTACAGATGAACCATCTCTTAGCAAAATCATTCTTGAAACAAAGCGCGCTCCTTCTACTAGTACGCATTATGCGCCTGGGAGCCATGTGCCTCATCGCCATGCGTATCCTAGCCCTATGCGCCCTACTAGAAAAAGCGCTCCAAAATTTCAAAAGAAAGATTTTGTTAAGGCTGGCTCATCTGACCCAAAGAAGAATGCTATCCCAAAGAAAAGTAAAGAGTCTGTAAAAACTCATGTGATTGGTGGCTTTCATCATTGTTCAATTTGTAATTGTTTTGGACACAAGGCCGTGGAATGCCTTTTGAGATTCACTCCCAATGCCAAAAAAATCCTAAGGTCAAGCAAGAGTGGGTCATCAAAAGTTGCTAACTCTAGGACCCAAAAGGAATAAAGGGGACCTGCTTAAATGTCTATATCTCAGGTTCTTTGCTTCATGGCTGGATCTTCTAAAGCTAGAACGTATGAATGGATTCTCGACAGTAGGTGCTCACGACACATGACTAGAGATGAATCCTTACTAAAAGATGTTCATGAAGAAAGAGGTCCCTCAGTAACATTTGGTGATAATAACAAAGGTCAAGTTGTTGCATATAGAAAGCTCAAGAAAGACAAAGTGTGCATTGAAAGAGTCTCTCTCGTCGAAGGACTCAAGCACAACTTATTATCCATATCTCAATTTTGCGACAAAGGATTAGAATGCCATTTCACTTCAACGCAATGTCTTATCAAGAATGGCAAAACTGGAGCTATACTACTCACGGGATATCGTAAGACAAATATTTATATTATTGATTTCCATAGTATGAACTCTAGTACTAATCTTTGTTTTGTAGCGAAAAGTGTGAGCGAAAATAGTTGGCTATGGCACAAGCGCATAAGTCACTTGAACTTCAAATGTCTATCAAAACTCAGCAGGGATAATCTTGTCAAATGACTTCCCAAGGTTGCTGATCATCATGACAACAAATACGCAGCTTGTCAACTAGGCAAACAATCAAAGCAGTCTTTCTCCAGCAAGACACATCCCTCAACTTCAAAATGTTTGCAACTGCTGCACATTGATCTATTTGGACCAGTCACCACTGCGAGCATCAAAAGAAACAAGTATACTTTAGTTGAGGTGGATGATTATTCAAGATACACATGGGTGGAAATGATGATCTCAAAAGATGATTGCTATGACATTCTTACCACTCTATTCATACTTCTCCAAACCCAAAAAGAAGATGACATCGTTAGTGTTCGATCCGATAATGGAACAGAATTCAAGAACAACGGTGTTGCTCGATATTGCGACGATCATGGGATAGATCACAACTTCTCAACCGCTGGAGTTCCTCAACAAAATGGTGTTGTGGAAAGGAAGAATAGGATGTTGATAGAAGCAGGGAAGACGATGATAGCAGAAGCTAAATTGCCTAAGTACTTTTGGGAAGAAGCTATCAACACTGCATGCTTTACTCAAAATCGCTCCCTCATCAACAAGCGCCATAACAAGACCCCTTATGAACTTTGGCGTGGTAGAAATCCCAACATTACATTCTTCAAAATCTTTGGTTGTAAATGCTATATCCTCTACAACGGAAACGAACATAGAGGTAAATTCAATGCCAAAGCGGATGAATGTATTTTTTATTGGGTATGCTAAGCATTCTAAAGCTTTTCATGTTTTCAATAGATCTACATTAGTGATAGTTGAATCTGTACATGTTACATTTGATGAACATTCTCTATTTGAGCCACATTTGGCTCCTAATGTTGCTGATGATTCTGTTGAGTCTATTGAGACAGGTGCGCACATTCCAACTGCGCATACACAAGATCAGACTTTATCAATACAAGGAAATCCATATACATCAGTTGCGCAAAGCTTTATAAATAGCGCACCAAGTGAAGCTTCAGTTGCACCAAACAATGCGCCTGAAGATTCTACTAATGCGCATCATCCTAATTCTGCATATGGTGTCACTCACTCTTTCAATTCTGAACCAGTTCAACCCCCAAACTTCAATGACTTTGATGCTGGTGAAGATGTGCCAATTGAAGACCTTCAAGTTACTACGACTCAACCTAACTTACCTCCTGAAATTCGTGAAGTTGGAGATCACCCAATCACAAACATCATTGGTGATCTTCATGTTGGAGTTCGTACAAGGAGAGCTACAAACTTTGATGCTTACATTGCATTTATCTCTTAAATTAAACCAAAGAAGGCTGATGAAGCGCTCCAAGATCCTAATTGGGTTGTTGCAATGCAAGAAGAACTCAATCAGTTTGAATGATGTAAAATCTGGACTCTTGTTCCAAGACAAAATGATCAAGGAGTGATTGGTACAAAGTGGGTGTTCAGAAACAAGATGGACGAGAATGGAACCATCACAAGAAACAAAGCAAGATTGGTTGCGCAAGGCTATAGGCAAGAAGAAGGAATTGTCTACGATGAAATGTTTGCGCCCGTTGCAAGACTTAAAGCTATAAGGATATTCCTATCTTACGCTGCTCACAAGAACTTCAAGTTATATCAAATGGATGTGAAGAGTGCGTTTCTAAATGGTGAACTCCAAGAACAAGTCTATGTAGCTCAACCACCTGGGTTTGAAGATGAAAGCTTTGTATGGGCTAAAGCAAGCACCAAGAGCATGGTATAATACACTATCCAAGTTTCTCATTGAGAAAGGCTTCACTCGCGGTAAAATCGATACTACTCTTTTCATTGCCAAGCATAATGATCATAAATTACTTGTTCAAATTTATTTCGATGATATTATTTTTTGTTCTACTAATGAATAGTTGTGCAAGCTATTTGAAAAACTAATGAAGAGCAAGTTTGAGATGAGCATGATGGGAGAACTCACATTCTTCTTTGGGCTTCAAATCAAACAAATGGATGAAGGCATATTTATCAACCAAGCAAAGTACACAAGGGATCTAATCAAGAAATATGGACTAGATAATGCTAAACCATATGATACTCCAATGGCTACCGGCAACAAACTCGACAAAGACTTGAAAGGTAAGAAAGTTGATCAAACTTTATATCGAGGTATGATTGGCTCTCTCCTTTATCTTACTGCAAGTAGGCCTGATATTATGTTTAGTGTTTGTGTCTGTGCGCGTTATCAATTTGACCCTAGAGAAGCGCACTTAATTGTTGTGAAACGTATTATAAGATATCTCTCCAGCACTGTTAACCTTAGACTTTGGTACACCAAAGATTCAAATTTTAAACTTGTAGGTTATTCAGATGCGGATTATGCACCGTGCACCATTGACAGGAAAAGCACAAGCGGCACTTGTCATTTCCTCGGATATCGACTTGTGTCATGGGCTAGTAAGAAACAAGCTGCAGTTTCTGTCTCAACTACTGAAGCAGAATATATTGCTGCTGGAAGCTGTTGCTGTCAGATTCTGTGGATGAAGCAGTAATTGGTGGACTATGATATCAAAGAAGAAAATTGTCCAATCTACTGCGACAATACATCAACCATTGCGGTTTCTGAAAATCCTATCATGCACTCCAAGACTAAGCATATTGACATCAAGTATCACTTCCTCAAAGACCACGTGGAGAAAAGAAATATTTATTTAGAACACGTGGGAACCGACTATCAAATCGTTGATATTCTTACAAAAGCACTTGATGCTAAAAGGTTCATTTTTTTTAGAGGTGAAATGGGTATGCTTGAACTCAGCTAAATTTTGTCCATAAAATTTGTCAATACTAATGCTTTTGAGTCTTCTTGATATTTCTAAGTTAGATGCCTCATACGCTGCGCATTCCATACGCACTTGATATTGCGCATAAGGCAAATCGTTTCTGAGTTTTTCTAAGAAACTCTGCGCATTATAGAGCTGCGCATATACTTCATGCGATTGCCTCGTGGACCTCAGGTAAGTTTTCTTTACAATAGTTACACCTAAGTCCTTGACTTGCTGAGTCAGCACATAATTTGCAAGGGTACTTGCGTAATTATGTATTTTCCCTCATCATTTGTTTTTAAAGTTTCTTGGGAAATTACTATTTTACCCCTATGCGCACGTCCCACCTCATTTAATGCAAAAGCATTGAGTGACGCACCATTAATGCTCGTTGTGTGCTATTTATGACGGAATAGGAAAATATTCTTTTTGACCATTAATGCCTAACACACGCGCGCGGCTAGGGCTTTTCACGCGCGCTCCTCATTGGTCCACGTCATCTGCGCGTGCGCCTCACTCGCGCGCGCGCCTCACTCACCTGACACACCAACTCTTGTGTCAGCGCACTGTGACGTCACCATACCCTTTTCGGCTATATCCATCTGATCTGCCGTCTTCCTCCTCACTTCTCTCCTTCAAATTTCTTTCTCACTCAAACGGCCTCACTTTTTCTCTCTACTCTCTGAGTTCTTTTTCTCTCTGTACTCATCACCTTACTTCTCCATTTTCGGGTATAATCTTCTATAAATATCTCTCTAATGGCTCCCAAGACATCTACATCTTCCAAGAAACCAGAGGATCCACAAATGGTAAGAATCTCTAACCCTTCTTTTCAGTTTTTCCGCCATTAAAGGTTCGAAGGTTCTATTTTTCCCCTTCATGATTTCTCTATGATTTGTTGATCATTTTTCGAATTATTTGATGCTGTGTGTTTGATTTGCTCATAGCTTTTCATATATGTAATTTGTTTTACGTTCAATGATCATTTGGTTGAATTTCTGTTGTATTTTCGAGTTTTTGTCTTTTCAAATTCTCTTCGGTTTTTCTCAGATCTTGGATGTATGTTCTTGTTATTGTTGTTGTGGTTTACTTGTTTGTGTGTGATTTTTCATTACGAACATTTTGATATGCTTTTTATGCATTCTGGAGCACTTTGACATTTTTATGTTCTTCGTGTTCTTCGTGTATTCTATGCATGTTCTTCATGTTCCTAGTGAATACTCTTATGATGTGCCTTAACATGATTTTTGGTTATGTTTCTACTTTTCGCGCCAATTTTTAGGCGTGCTGTTTCAAATTTATGTTTTTGGACATTCTTACCCTTTATATTTATTATTCATTCTAAGTATGGAGTCTAGTTCATGCGCTGCGCATATCGCTCATGCGCATGCGCATGCGCTTCTCTCCATGCGCATGTCCAGACCTAATTCCTATTTTTTTTTTTGTGCAGAACCTAAACTACTTTATTCCTAGTTGGGAACTTCGATGTGGAGGACTTGCGCCAAGATGCACTTGGGCGCTATATGATGGAGATTATGGACTCATCTAGTATTCTGCCTCTTTTCACTAAGGTCAAACTTTCATCCTCCCCTCCTACATCGACAAATTCTTTAGCAACGCAGAAGAAGTTGATCGCGTGTATGACGACATTACTGTCCCCTGCCTCAAAAGTTCTATCCGTGGGGTTTCTGTAACTATCAACTACGCGCATATCAGACAGACTATGGGACTCCCTACGTGCAATAAGAAGAAGCTATCACAGGATGTGCAAGATAAGGTTGCGCATAAGCTTATCAAATCCCTTCGTTGGTTGGTCAATACAACAACCACGATAGGAAGGAATTTGGAGAACTCATGTACCATCTCTGCACATTGATTGGAGACACCATTAACTGCAAGAATGGAAACAAATCCACTTTCATCAGCAAACAATGGATGTGCTACGTAGCCATTTATAAGAAGAAGCAGTTAAGCTGGGCTGAGATCATCTATGATGAGTTAGTGCATTGGGTGCGCGTGTACAAGAAAAAGGCTGCTGACACCAAGAGGCCACCTAAGTACAAGACTCACTGCAGAATCCTAATAGCTATCTTCATGCGCTTCCCCAAAGTGCGCAAATTGGTGGATGAGGACCCCTCTTTAAAGGTTGATGTGACTTCTATGCGGACGTATTCTCGCGTATTCTTTCATAATTTCTATCGTGAAGTTAACAACTTTAATTACTGCATGTACTGGGCTGCTGATCCAGTTGAGTTGTGTGAGGATATTCATCCTGATAACCAAGGTTCACCTCCAACTTCTGATAGTGAGCTCAAGGAAGCCTCCACATCTGAGTCAGATTTTGAAGAAGAATCCTTTTATGAGCCTGTTGTAAGCAAGGTGGGTGATAAAGAAAAAGGCAAGGGTCCAGCTACTGATGCGCCTCAGCGCAAGAAGAAGAAGGCCAAAAAATCTACTGCTGCGCCTGGGATAACTATCAAAGAGCCTTCTGCGCCTGCTCCTAAGCGTAAGGCTACTACTGACCCTGAGCCTCCTAAGAAATCAAAGAAGGCTAAAGCCCCTGCACCTGAAGAGAAAAAGAAAGCTAAGGATGATGCGCCTGAAAAGAAGAAGGAAAAGAAAAAGGACAAGCAAAAGAAGCACGATAAGGAATCAAGAACTCTATTGGATGAGTCTGATGAAAGTAGAACATGATCCTGCGCCTAAGTCAAAGCGCGCATCTACTCCTCCTCCTATGCCTCAAGAGGAAGATATCTTTGAAGGTGCTACAAATGATCCACTCATTAGCCCTTCCAAATCTACTGGAACCTCTAAGGCTGCTCAATCTCAGGGGGAGAATCAGGAGACTGCAAAGCCACTGCGCAATGATACTTGTAGTGAGGATGAGATCCCACTATCTGCAAAGAAAACCACTCCAACGCGCAGGGTTAAGAAGGTTGCTACCAAGAAGCGCGCTACAAAACGAACCATGGAAGATTTATCTGATGTTGATTCAGATCCTCCAAGGCATTCTCCTCCGCGCACTGAAAAGTCTGCGCGTGATATAGCAAGGGAAGCAAGACTTGCTGCAGTTGCGCAAAGAAACGTTGCGCAGCAAGCCCCACCAGTCTTCATTGATAATGAAGGCTTTGCTCATGATGCACCTGATCATACTGTCTATGAGGATACGCCAATTATAGAAGATGCAAATGACTCAAGCTCAGAAGACTATGATGTCCATCATTCTCCAATTCCTACGAATAACTCTTCAGTTCCTGTGCAAACAACTACTGCTGCTGCTGCTACTCCTATACAACCAACTGGGGCTTCATATACTTCTCCAATAATTCATGAAGTGCCTCCAGTTACTACTCCCTCGGATCCTTCCAGTTCATCAACTGACATGCGCCAATTCTTGGTCATGCTTCAAACTATTCAAGCAAATCAATTTGCCGCGCAAACCCAGCACTTCCAAGTGGTCACTGCGCAAGCTAAAATTCAAGAGCAACTGGATGCGCAGTCTGCAAGGCTAGATGTGCAAGCCAGTTTGCTACAGGCTATTGATTATGCCATTAAGGGGGAGAGTTCAACAAAGGCAATCGGTTCTGCTACTGCTGATGCGCAGGCAACCAGTTCTGGAGCTGCGCACATGCCTCAAATTTACGATGCGCTCCGCCAAGACTTAGAGCATGACTTTGGTATTATTACCACTGCACTCTCGAAGATTCCCTCTATACATGGTCTGTCTGAAGCTCTTAGAACTTTGGTAAATACTCTCACTGAGGTAATCCAGATTGAAACTGTCAAAGTTATAAACACCTTTGATAACTTTACACCTAAAGATTCCAGCTCTTCCTCCGCCTCCACCGATGCGCTAAAATCTCATGTCACTCACTTCTTAGTTTAGTTCATTGATACATTCAATGGAGCTATGAACCAAGCTATGTTGGATATGCAAGCTAGCCAGAACATGGTTCAAGTGGAGTTGACCAAATCTCTAGCGGATGCGCAGAAGGAGATTCTGGACTCTATTGCTTCTGCTCAGCAATCTCTGGCAAACCAATTTGGTTCCCTTGAGAATACATTTAACAGAGTCTCTGAAGAGCTTCGGAAAGACAATGATCTGATGCGCTCCGGCATGAAGACTTATGTGAACCAGGCTGTGGAATACAACGCCAAGTTTCAAGCTCTCAAGATTGAGATAATGGACAAGATTACCGGCCTGCAGAACGAGCTTAGGGAAGCACTTTCTAGGATTAACATAGACTAGAAATGTAATTTCTTTTGCTGTGCATATTTTGTAAGTTTTTTTTTGCGCTTTTGATTTTTGCTTATCATTTTTCTTCCATGTAAATCTTGTACCTGTAACTCTCGTCTTTCAAGTTTTAATGAGAAGAAATGCATCATTGCGTTTTCACAAAACTTTGTTCAATTCAAACTCTTCGTTTGTGGAATAATGAATACTTATTAAAACCTTCATCATGCGCATATTCATATCTGCTCATATTTCCATTGCATGATGTTTAAACATTCAGTTTAAACGCATACTCAAACTTAAACTCGTAATACTTTTGTATGCTCTGAATGATATCTGTCTTTCCCATAATGTAAGTTATTCTTTTGGATAGACTAGAAATCTATAACACTGGCTAGTGTGTTCATTGACTTGAGACATGACTTACCATTTACATTCTTATGGACATGTTTTTATCAAGTACTTTGTATTGCCTTTGTTGTAGTAGGTAATGGCATCAATCATTTAGGGGGAGATTGTTGGATATGCTTATTACTTAACACTCCTACTTATGTTAGAATTGATTGATACCATCACCTAAGTTTATTTTAAGGACTTTAGGACCCTATTTAAGAAGTTTTATAACTTCATTTTTTAGTTAAGTCTTCTTTATAGACTAGGCCTAGTGTTTAGGGCTGAAGCTTTGGTTTTTAGGTCTAAAGAGAAACTGGCTGAATGGGATGCGCATGTCCCCCATGCGCAGCGCACCATCTGCGCACTCAATGCGCATGGCTCTCATGCGCATGCAGTTCTGCCTTAGTCAATTCTCTTGTTTCTGACCTCACCTTTTATTAGCTTGGAAAGCGTCTTGACAAGCTACGCTTTTTGGAATGAGTCAAAGTGCTGATGTGGACAAACGACAAAACGTGCACACTCAGTATACACGTAGATGGAGACGCACCTCATATTTGAAATTCAAATTGAAGACAGCTGTCATCCTTCTAGAAGAAATTTGAAGTCTGTAAACTTGCTCTGTCTCCAACAGCTATAAAGGACAGCCTGCGCACCAATCACATTGCGACAGCTCATTGTCCTTGCTCTGCTCCCAAACGGCTAGTTCTTGGAGCTCAGCTATAAATAGCATGCTCATCCTCATTTTCCAAGCTGCTTGTGCTTTTGCTTCCAAAGAGAAAGTTTAAAGATTTGAAGATTGCTTGCTCATTTCCAGAATTCTCAAGAACAACCTTCACCTTCATACATTACCAAGCACAGATCCTAAACAGCCTTTGTATCACCAGAATCTTGTGCTCTCCATCTTAAAGATTCAAAGAGCCCAGATTTCTGATTCACACACACACCTCTTGAAGTTCCGATCTCATCGATCATACTTCTAGAGAAACACCGGTTATTGTCTAGGATTTTGTCCTTTCATAGATTATAGATCTTTGAGTTAGTTTGTTCTAAATCGTTGTAACTTGTAACTCTCTCATATAAAAAGATATCCATTAGAAATCTAAGACTAACCATCTTGGTACAGGACGTAGATCTTTTCCCGATCAAACCTCTCCAAATAGCTTGTCTCTATAATCTGTTTTGCTTTCTACATTTAAGCTTTTCTGATATATTGCTTTGTTTGATCCTTGTAGATTATATTGCGCAGATTGAATTGTGTTTGCGTGCTTATTGCCTTAGTTCCATTTTGCACCCCTCTTTAAGCCTAAACCTTAGCGCGTGCGTTTTACACTTCTGCGCATCTCCCTGCGCATAAGTACTTGCTTTAAATTTCCGTTGTGCATTTCACACTCTTGTTGCGCACTATACTTAGCCAAATTAAGAGTTGTGCACATTTGCCATTGATTTGCAAAAGGGTTTGAAAAGAATTTTAAAACGCTATTCACCCCCCCCCCATCTAGCATTTTTCATACCCTTGTTTCCCCTTTGGGACCAACACACATCCTAAATCCAAACACATACTTAGGCATTCTCATATCGTTCGAGAAATCATTGATAGGAAAAATGTAAATATATGCAGACTACAAACTGATGATAACGTTGCGGACCCGCTAACAAAGGGACTCCCACAATCCAAACATGATGGTCATGTTATGTAACGCCCCGAGCCCGAAAACCGGGTCGGAACGCTATCAAATTTGATGGACTGTCCTCACAAACCACCACGAGTCTTTCCAGCACGTTTTTGTCCTCACTCACGTGCTCACTGAGAAACTTCCCAGTGGGTCACCCATCCCAGAATTGCTCCAAGTCAAGCACGCTTAACCTTGAAGTTCTTATGAAATGAGCTTCCGAAAAGAAGATGCATCTTGGTGGTATAAGTAGTACCAATCAAATCATATCAAACATATCAGGCACACACAATTTTGGGTCGGGGTATTACATGTTAGGTCCATGGGTATTAGATACCTAGGAGAGTGGGCTAAGGGCAAGTGGGAGATTGTTAGTGTTGGTGCCCTAAGCACGTTTGTTAAACGTTGTATATGTTATCATTATATTCATATTAATAAAGAGATGTTAGATTATTATTATTGTTAATATTTACTTATAATAATCTCCATCCCTATTACTTGTGAAGCACTAGTATAAAGGATAAATGATCATGGGATGATCATGTTATATTTATGGGTACTTGTTTGGAACAAGGTACTGGACATGACCCGCTATATGAGATTTATGTCATGGTCTATGTTGTACATATATCTCATATTAGTTATGTCATTTGAATCCTTAAACATGAACTTATTATAGTCTTCCACTTGATGAACATTACGTTTGACATATTCAAATGCTAACTTTAACCAAGTAGTTATAAAGGGTATGATTGGCATAATCGGATTCATGTAGGGAAGAATAATAAGCTAAATAGATCTGTCCCTCTTCGGAAAGATGTCAAGCTTGGGCCCCTCGTATAATGATATTGATGAAATGTCTAGCCAGACACAAATGAATTGATTAGATCAATGTCATTTGGATTATCAACATATTCGGGATCGAGAAAGTATTGAACAAATACAAGTTGACTTTTTGACCATGACTTGTGTTCAATGACATTGTGGACAAATGGATTGTGACATGTTCTATAAAAGGAATGAGAACTTGTATATAGTTACACTATTTGGGTAGGTATGACGGTTTGCTAGAACCTAATCATATCTTATGGGTTTATGATTGAGCCCATTGCCAACTTAATGTAATCTTATAGGGTCACACACAAATATAACGAATCTTAAAAAAGGACTTAAATGGAATTTAGGGTCGAAGGACCTTGAAGGGATTTTAGGAATTTAGAGGACAAAAGAAGAAATCTGGGAAAAGAAAGGGGTCCGGGCGGACCTACATAGGGACCCGGTCGGACCGTATGCAGGATCCGGCTAGACCTAGTTGGTAACCCGGGCGGACCTAAGGCTTCGGCCTGAGACTTTTCTGATTCCGATTTCTTGCGGGTTTTGTCACTTGGTACCTATTTGGAATAGGTGTAACAAGTATAAAAATCCCCTCTAGTTGCCCTAATCAGCCCTAATTATTGTGATAGATTTGTGAGTGCCTCCAAGGGTTTGAGAGGATTATTTTCTTATTCTAAGATCTGTTGGGTGAAGAACAAGAATACACACACACATAATAATTCCATATAGTTCTTATAATTGTGAAAGCGTGTTTCGCAATTTGGTCTAGCAACCAAAATCAAGTGTTCTTGATATTCCTTTGAAGGTGTGGATACTAATAGAGGGTGAAACTTATCACCTCAAGAGTTCGTGCTCAAGCTTATGTTCGTGATCAAAGTTTAAAGTCTCCACCAAGAAGAGGTTGTTAATCAAAGGCATCAAGGGTTAGTATTCTAGTATTCATTATGCATGTATTTGATATAATCATATGAATTGATCTATGGGCTTTGGGTTTCATGAATTTTTAAATGCTTAATTCCGCTGGGCATGTTACTAGGAAACCCAACAGCATAGTCCGGCCGGATCCCTTATACTACCCTCCCGGATCCCTCTCCTTTTTCTAAAATCCAATTCCGACGTAAACTTGATCCACCCGGGTCCTCATTCTGGTACGCACGGACCCTTCTGGTGCACCCGGGTCCTTTGCCTGGTGCGTCCGGACCCTTCTGCTCTGCCTATGAATTGCGAGATTTCTCTGTTGTTTAATCCATTAAATTGGCATCCCAAATTCAAGGGCATTAACCCAACACATATAAATAAATCTTATATCTAAAATTTCATGGGATGGAGTTTTAAAGTCACACGATTTTGAATCAAATAATATATGCAAATCTTATTTACTTGGACCAAGACATCTTTTACTAGGAGTAGTAAAAGGGCCAGTAACTTATTAGACCTAATACATGTTGATGTATATGGTGCATTAAGTGGTAATGCTAAAAGAGGATTTTGGTACTACTTGGCAAAACTATTCAAAGATTCCAATTCGATCGTGATGATGAATAATTGAACCAAGTATAACAATCATCTTTAAGATTGTGAAATTGTTTCACAATTAACTCCACCAAGAACACCATTTTGAATGATGTGTCTAAATGGAGGAATTGAACCTTATTAGATATGGTTCATTAGATGTAAAAGTCAAATTGATTTTCCATTATTTATTTTGGGGTTATGCATTAGAAACCGCTATGATTACACTAATTTGAGTTCCATCAAAATAGTTTTAAAGGTACCATATGTGATATAGAATGAAAGAAAACTTGGTTTGTCTTTCATGAAGATTTAAGATGGTGAGACCTTTTTGAAAGGACTTGTCTAGGACAAGCTCACACTTAAATCTAATAAATGTATTTTTATGGGATATCCTAAGGAAACTTGAGGATATTATTTTACCTATAAGAAATAAATTGTTTGTTGCTTATAATGGTACTTTTCTAGATAAATTGTTTATCTCTAAAAAGAACCAGTGGGAGTAAAATATATCTCGAATGGTTCGATACCTAGAAAATAACATAGAACGTTAGATGGAAATTGAACAAACTTTCACAAGGAGTTGTGAAAATTCGTTCAAGTTACACAATTTACTTCCATATATGATAGGATACAATTTGTAACAAGAAATATTGGATTTCTCGTAATAGAAAGTATTGAGGTAAAGTTCATTGAGAATGACACATTTACCACCTATCAAAATGCAAAGTCCGCTCCATAATTAGATTAATGGCTTGGAGTCTTAAAATCTAAAAGGCAATCCATCTATAATAATCAAGTTTCGAACTTGATCATTCTAACCCAATGTCTAAAAACCAAATGATGGAATTAAGTTTTCTTAGATAAAACTAACATGGGTAGCAATTGCGGAAATCCATGGGATGGATTGAAGCAAGCTTCTTGGAGTTGAAACAATCATTTTGATGAATTGTTCAAATCGTTTGAAATTAATCATCCCTAATTATTGTGATAGATTTGTGAGTGCCTCCAAGGGTTTGAGAGGATTATTTTCTTGTTCTAAGATCTCTTGGGTGAAGAACAAGAATACACACACACATAATAATTCCATATTGTTCTTATAATTGTGAAAGCGTGTTTCACAATTTGGTCTAGCAACCAAAATCAAGTGTTCTTGATATTCCTTCGAAGGTGTGGATACTAATAGAGGGTGAAACTTATCACCTCAAGAGTTTGTGCTCAAGCTTATGTTCGTGATCAAAGTTTATGGCCTCCACCAAGAAGAGGTTGTTAATCAAAGGCATCAAGGGTTAGTATTCTAGTATTCATTATGCATGTATTTGATATAATCATATGAATGGATCTATGGGCTTTGGGTTTCATGAATTTTTAAATGCTAAATTCCGCTGCGCATGTTACTAGGAAACCCAACAGCATAGTCCAGCCGGATCCCTTATACTACCCGCCCGGATCCCTCTCCTTTTTCTAAAATCCAATTCCTACATAAACTTGATCCACCCGGGTCCTCATTCTGGTACGCACGGACCCTTCTGGTGCGCCCGGGTCCTTTGCCTGGTGCGCCCGGAACCTTCTGCTCTGCCTAGGAATTGCGAGATTTCTCTGTTGTTTAATCCATTAAATTGGCGTCCCAAATTCAAAAGCATTAACCCAACACATATAAATAAATCTTATATCAAAAATTCCCTGGGATGGAGTTTTAAAGTCACACAATTTTGAATCAAATGATATATGCAAATCTTATTTACTTGGACCAAGACATCTTTTACTAGGAGTAGTAAAAGGGCCAGTAACTTATTAGACCTAATACATGATGATGTATATGGTGCATTAAGTGGTAATGCCAAAAGAGGATTTTGGTACTACTTGGCAAAACAATTCAAAGATTCCAATTCGATCGTGATGATGAATAATTGAACCAAGTATTTTGTTGGGTATGCCCACATATATCTCAGTTTTAATGTATTAGGATTTATTAGATTTGATTGATCCATCACCTAAGTTTTATTTCATGGACTTTAGACCCACATGTAAGAAGTATTTATACTTCATTTTTTAGGTTGTCCATTGTTATAGAATAGGCTTAGAAATAGGGCAAGAAGATCAAGTTTCAAGAAAAATCACTCAGTGAGTTTGAGCCGCGCTTATGCGCCTCCTGCGCCACGCGCCATGCGCCTCTTCACTCGCGCCTTGCGCCATTTAGAGCGCGCGCATAAGGATTTCTTCATAAGCTTACGCGCCTCTGCGCCCCTTGTTTTAAGCGCACGCTTACTGTGCGCCTATTGGCTAAATGCGCCTCTTGGCTCAAACGCGCCTCAAAGTGTTTATTCAAACACTCAGTGATTTATTGAAGACTCGAAGACTTGAAAAGAATTCAAAATTACGCCAATGATCCAACGGTGGATAAAAGATGCATATGCGCCTAATCTGTTGACACGTGTCCATAACGGTCACTTTTATGTTGAGTGTCAAAATGGCCATAATATATGCATGCTCCAATCAACAAGCGACAGCTCATCTTATCCACAAGGATTTCCAACGGCTAGTTTTTGAAGTTCACTATAAATACCCCATAACTTCAACATTTTGAAGTTGCTGAGTTTTGCTAAGAATTTCAAGAATTTCTCTCTCAAAGCATTTGTTGAAGATTTGAAGATTGCCTTCGTTTTTCCAGATTTCTCAGGAACATCTTCATACCTTCATCCTTAGCCCAGATCTTCAAAGCCTTAACACTTTAGTTTCTTGTGCTCTCCATCTCAAAGATCTAAAGAGCCTTGATTCTAAGAACACACACGCACCTCTTTAAGATTAATCATTTAGATTCATCTTTTAGAGATACACCGGTTATTGTTTTGGATTTGTTCTTTCATAGTAATAGATCTTGAGTTAGTGTATAAGCTCAAACATTGTAATTTGTAACACTCACTCATTATATAAGATCTCGATTAGAAATCAAGACTAACCATCTTGGTAGAGGACGTAGATCTTTCATTGATCGAACCTCTCCAAATAGCTTGTGTTATTATCTTGTCATTTCTTTCAAGTTATTATTTTCACTCACTATTTGCTTGTTTACTCATTGTAGATTGATTGAACTGAATTGTGTTGTGTTTGTTTTATCATTTGCCTTAGTTCCTTATTTCACTCACTTTGAGCCAAAATACTTAGTGTGTGTGTTGCGCTCCCTTTATCACTTTGCGCCTACTTTCATTACTAAATTCCGCTGTGCATTTCACTCACTCACTTAGGCGCATTTCATAACGCTTACTTGATAAAGTGCGCATTCGCAATTGAGTTTTTCAAGGGTACGAAAAGAATTTTAAAACAGCTATTCACCCCCCCCTCTAGCTATTTTTCATACCCTTGTTGCCCTTTGGGACCAACAAGTGGTATCAGAGCAAACACCTTTATAAAACATTTTTCGTTTTCAAGCTTAACAGCTTGGGTGGCGATTCTAAATGGCAAACTCAAAACCTATGGCAACTGCAAACTACACTCACGTTCCGGTCTTTGATGAAGATCATTTTGACGTATGGAAATTCAGCATATTGACTCATCTCAACTCAATCGATGAAAGGCTCCATGACACCGCGTTTATGGACCTTATATTCCGATGAAGGCGAATCCAAATCCACGCACCAACGCTGCTCAACCTACTGTCCTAAAACCAAGGGAAGAATGGACCGAGGAAGAAATTAGAAGAGTCGCAAATGATGGCAAAGCAAGAAACATTCTTCTAAGCACTCTATAAGCACGGCGATGAAACAACAAGTCATGCATTGTGCTACTGCAAATGAGCTATGGGATGCTATTGAAGAGCATATTGAAGGAGACACCGTTTGCAAGGAGAACAAGAAATACGAAGTTCAAAAGAGATTCAACAATTTCTCTCAACTCCCCGGTGAAAACTTAAGGCAAACTTATGAACGCTACTGTGAAATTATCAATCTATGTATTTCACTTGGCATGAAGTTTACCAACAAAGATTTGAATGTAAATTTTCTACAAGCTTTTGGATCAAGATACCTTCATAAATCTAGCGCTCTTGAAGACGCTGGAACTTTAGATGTTTGGACTTTAAGGAACCTATATGCAAATCTCAGAGTTACGAACTCAAACTCCAACGAATCAGTGAAACTGAAGGAAAGTCAAAATCTATGGCTATGATGGCGCACAGAGAAGCCGCGCCTACTCCTGCGCCTACACTGCGCCTGTACAAGATGAGAAAAGCTCCGATCCCAAAATTTCTACTTCTGAGCTATTAGACATGGATGATGAAGACTTCGCTTTATTTGTGAAGAAATTTCAAAAGTTCAGAAAATTCTCAAGACCCGGCTCAACCAACAAATTTCAAGGATCTACCAGCAAAGCAAAATTTCCTCAGAAGATCTTGTTTGTTTTAATTGCAGGAAACCCGGACATTTTGCATCAAGATGCCCGATCCCCAAAATTTGAATATATGCAGAAGAAGAGCAGCCATACTCCTAATTCACTCCCAAGTTCACTCGACACAAGGGAATGGTTGCTGAAGAAGAAGCACCAGCAAATGAGCACAATACTTGGATGAAACAGAACTCCAATGAGAGCGATGAAGATTCCGATGATGGACTTGTTTGTTGATGGCAAATGATGATGAAGTTGATGCTTATGATTCTGATGATGACTTCTCCAAGGATGTTCCCGATATGAATGCCTTGAATAAACCTATCAA